>ML685782.1:210332-299313 GCA_007922175.1 Pelusios castaneus
GCCAGCCCACCCCCACCAGGCCAAATGCAGCCATGGCCCTGCACATGGCCTCCGCCACACACGTACCACTGAGAGTCCTGTGTCACTGTAAAGACTAACACATTTCTTTGGGCATAAGCTTTCCGGGGGCTCCAACCCACTTTGCTACGGAAGAAATGTGTTAGTCTTTAAGGTGCCACAGGACTCTCGTTTTTGCTGTATACGGACTAACATGGCGACCCCTCTGGATATTGACACTTACCGCTGTGTGGCGACACAGTAATGTAGCCCGGCACAGTGGCTGAGAACCACTGGTGTAGGATTTTACTGCAGGAACCGCTGGGCCTGATCTCAGGTCAGTGGGAGTGTGGGAAGGTAGAATACTGTATCCAATTATACTTACGAAGGGAATTTTACATAAGCAGAATTCAGTTACTTTAATTGGGATGATAGTGGGGCTAATACAACTACCTTTGTAAAAAGGGTCACGGCATCCTTCGCCATTTCCAGAAGGCGCTCAGTTTCATCCCTAAAAAGCTTTATCTTCAGCATCACTCCCCGTACCCTTGAACTTTGCGCACTGACAGGGTGAGGATCCAACTGACTTTCAGGGAAGAGAGTCAGTTTCTGATTTACCAGTACTAGTTCTTGGAGCCACTTGGATTATCACTGGAAGTTTCCCACTGGAATCCTAACCAGGCTCAATCTTGTTTAGCATATAAGATCTGAGGAGATGGAAGTTTAAAGGTCCTTGGCTACAGATATATCAAAGGTTAGCTATTGGGTTATACCAAACAGCACTTTCATTTTGATTTTACTTATGTGATACTCCACAGTGCTTACAAAGTCACAGACAAGTTTCAGGGTACTGCACTGTGCATTCGAACAAGTTGCAGTAGGAAACAAAGGCAGTTTTTCCTTCAGATTCTTCAGAGATAGCAATATGTCAGTAGCCCCCAGAGAGGTTGAAAGTAAATGAATCAGTGCTAGAAAGTGAAGGATATCATCTGCACTGAATGGTGAGAAGGAGTCCTGAACAGTATCTTCATTGATTTTTCTGTAATTGACACAGAATCTTGGTTTGCCTTAGGGCTTCTAAATGAAAGAAGTGGGGAGGCCCAGGTACAAGAAACTTCCTTTGCTAGAATCTGTGAAAAATTCTCAATTAGTTGTCTTTTTTTCCATGCAGCTTCGAACAAGGGACTGAGGTGATAAACTTGGAAATCTCATTATTCGTTTAGCGTTTTGCAAGGTGCAATTTTTAAAAAGATGCATCTTTCATTGTTTAAAATTACAGTGAATCCTATCATCCTCTGTAGTAGCCATCAAAACCCTGGTGTCCATGATGGCTACAAATTGTTTGCTGTTGACTAAGTACATTGATAATGTCTGGTCTAATTTCATAGAATCATAGAATAATAGGAATGGAAGGGACCTCACGAGGTCATCTAGTCCAACCCCCTGCTAAATAGCAGGACCACTCCCACTAAATTATCCCAGCCAGGGTTTTGTCTAACCGGGCCTTAAAAATCTCCAAAGATGGAGATTCTACCACCTACCTAGGTAGCCCATTCCAATGCTTCACCACCTTCCTAGTGAGAAAGTTTTTCCTAATATCCAACCTTGACCTCCCCAGCTATAATTTGAAACCATTGCTCCTTGTTCTGTCCTCTGTTACCATCAAGAACAGCCTAGCTCCCTCCTCTTTGGAGCACCCCTTCAAGTAGTTGAAGGTTGCTATCAAATCTCCCCTTAGTCTTCTGTTCTGTAGACTAAATAAGCCTAGTTCCTTCAGTCTTTCCTCATAAATTATGTGCTCCAACCCCCTAATCATTTTTGTTGCCCTCCGCTGGACTCTTTCTAATTTGTCCACATCCTTTCTGTAGTGGGGAGCCCAAAACTGGACACAGTATTCCAGATGCGGCCTGACCAGTGTCGAATAGAGGGGAATTATCACATCCCTCGATCTGCTGGCAATACTCCTACTGATTCAGCCTAATATGCCATTGGCCTTTTTGGCAACAAGGGCACACTGTTGGCTCATATTCATCTTCCCGTCCACCATAACACCCAGGTCCTTTTCTACAGCACTGCTACTTAGCCGATTGGTCCCCAGCCTGTAGCAGTGCATGGGGTTTTTCTGTCCTAAGTGCAGGACTTTGCACTTGTCTTTGTTGAACCTCATGAGGTTTCTTTCGGCCCAGTGTTCCAGTTTGTCCAAGTATCCCTGGATCCTGTGCCTGCCCTCCAGGGTATCTACCATTCCCCCCAGCTTGGTGTCATCCGCGAACTTATTAAGTACGCAGCCTATCCCATCATCAAGATCATTTATGAAGATGTTGAACAGAACCAGTCCCAGGACCAACCCCTGGGGCACTCCACTCGTTACCGGTTGCCAACTAGCCAGCAAGCCATTGATTCCTACCCGCTGAGCCCATTGATCTAGCCAGTTTTCAATCCACCTTACGGTCCATTCATCCAACCTGTACTTCCTTAACTTGCCGATGAGAATGCTGTGGAAACTGTATCAAAAGCCTTGATAAAGTCAAGGTATACCACATCAATGGCTATTTCTGCATCCACAAATCCAGTCATCTCATCATAGAAGGAAATCAGGTTGGTCAGGCACGATTTGCCCTTGGTGAATCCATGTTGAATGTTCCTGATCACTCTATTTTTCCTGCAAGTGTTTCAGGATGGATTCTTTGAGGACCTGCTCCATGATTCTCCCAGGGATTGAGGTGAGGCTGACCGGTCTGTAGCTCCCTGGATCCTCCTTTTTCCTTTTCTTGAAGATAGGTACTATATTTGCCTTTTTCCAGTCCTCCGGGACCTCCCCCATTTGTCACGAGTTCTCAAAGATAATGGCCAGCGGCTCTGCAATCATTTCCACCAACTCCCTCAGCACCCTCGGATGCAGTTTATCCGGTCCCATGGACTTGTGCACATCCAATTTCTTTAAGTAGTCCCTAACCTG
The DNA here is from genome assembly GCA_007922175.1 of Pelusios castaneus. Lineage (NCBI taxonomy): Eukaryota > Metazoa > Chordata > Testudines > Pelomedusidae > Pelusios > Pelusios castaneus. The sequence continues at coordinate 213,289 of ML685782.1, forward strand.
ACTTTCCATCACCGAGGGCCGCTCTTCTCTCCATTCCGCGTTACCCCGTGTAGTAGCCTGGGAACTGGCCCTCCCTGTGAAGACTGAATAAAAAAAGCATTGAGTACTTCAGCCTTTTCTGCATCAACCACCAAGAGGATGCCCGCCCCATTCAGTATGGGACCTACACCATCCCTGATCCTTTTCTTGTTGCTTATAGAACCCCTTTCTGTTATACTTCACATCTCTTGCTAGCTGCAACTCCAATTGTCCTTTGGCCTTTCTGATTTTATCCCTGCAGTCCCGAGCAATATCTTTATACACCTCCCTTGTCATCTGTCCAAGCTTCCACTTCTTGTAAGCTTTCCTTTTATGTTTCAGCTCACCGCAGAGTTCTCTGCTAAGCCACGCTGGTCGCGTCCACATTTGCTGTTCTCTCTGCACATCGGAATGTTATCTTCCTGTGCCTTTAACAGGGCTTCTTTAAAATACAGCCAGCTGTCCTGGACACCTTTCCCCTTCAGATCAGCTTCCCAAGGGATGAATTAAGTTTGAATTAACTAAGTTTGAATTAACTAATTCGAACTAACTTTGGTAAGTGTAGACATAGCCTACTTGACTAGGGATGACTTGAGTTTTTAAGGCAGAAACCTACCCACAGCACTAGGCATTACCGTGCAATGTATGCAATCAAAGTACAGCAGGTCCATTACTGAATTCGTGGGGCATACAACAATATAAGTGTCACACAACCCAGCCTGGGCCATGGGATTTGCAATGCATATTACATATGACAATCCAAATTCAAGATCACTATCAAAGCTCACACTGCAAGACAGCAGTAAAGTCTGTATAGAAAAGATACAGTCAGCAGGTTTGGCAGCAAGTTCCTGACTACAGAAGTTCATGTCCACACTGGAAAATTGTGTCATGTTAGAAAATGGGTAAACTACTTGTTTCCTCTAACATGATATTAAATGTGATTTCTCCTTTAGGTGCAAGGTGGGAGGGTCCCAGAGCCTGGGCTGCAGCCTGAGCCTTTACATCTACATTGAAATTTTACAGCCCTGTAGGCCAAGCCCCACATGCCCAAATCAACTGACACAGGTCAGCCCTGATTGTTTTACTGCAGTATAGATAAGCCCATAATGGCCATGTCTACATTAGGAATAAGGGTGTATTTTTAACATGTGTTAGCTAACATAATTAACACTTGTAAAAATCCTAGTGTTGGCAGGGCAAATTATATTTTTAACATGTAGGGTAGGATAAAAGGTGTATTCTTTCAATGTGTTATTGAACACATGGTAACTAGCACGACATAAAACCATAGGCTATGTCTACACTAGAAGAGTTAAGTCGACTTTGTTAAGTCGACTTAATAAGGTCGACTTTAAATTGACTTAAAGTCGACCTTATTAAGTCGACTTAACTTTTCTAGGGTACACATAGCCCCTTCTCGCCCTTATTAAGTCGACTTAATGGTTTAGAATAAATAACAGAAAGATTAAAAACATAAAAGCCTTTTAGTAATGGGGGACTTTAACTACTCAGACACCTGTTGGAAAAAAATATGGGAAACACAAAAATTCCAATAAGTTCTTGGAATGTATTAGAGACAACATTTTGTTTCATAAAGTGGAGGAAGTAAATAGGGCACAGCCATTTTAACCTTGAGTCTGACCAACAGGGAGAAATTAGTTGCAAATCTTAAGGTAGAAGGTAAATTGTGTGAAAGTGACCATGTAATGATAGATTTCGTGATTCTAAGGAAAAGAAGGCATGAGAACAGCAGAATCAGGAAAATGGACTTCAAAAAAGCAGAATAACAAACTTAGAGAACTGGTAATTAGGGTGCTGTGGAAAGAAAATCTACAGGACAATGAATGTTGCGAGAGATAGCAGTTTCTCAAAGAGACAATATTAAAAGTGCAAAAGCAAATTATTTAAATATGAAGGAAAGATAGAATGGACATTAAGAGGCCAATTTGGCCCCGTCAGGAGCTCTTGATATGAAAAACAAAAGGAATTCTATAAAAGTTGGAAACATGGACAAATAGCTAAGGAGGAATTCAAAAGAATCATACAAGCTTATAAGGATAAAGTCTCTGAAGCACAAAATGAATGACACCTAGCAAGGGACATAAAAGGAAATAAGAAGATGTCTTTTAAATACATTAGGAGCAAGAAGAAGATGTATGAAAGTGTAGGTCCTCAGCTTAGTGGGTAAGGACAGCTAATAATTAATGTCATCAAGAAGGCAGAGATGTTCAATGCCTATTGTGTTTCAGTCTTCTCTAAAGAGGTTAATGGTGACACTCAACATGATTAATAATAACAACAAGGGGGAAGGAATGCAAGACAAAATAGGGAAAGAACAGGTTAAAATATTCAGATAACACAGATATATTCAAGTCAGCAGGGCCTGATGAAATTCGTCCCAGGGTATTTAAGGAACTAGATGAAACAATTTTAGAACAATTTACAATTGACTTTGAGAACTCATGAAGGACAGTTGCTGTCCTAGAGGACTGGAGAAGGGCAAAAATATTACCTCTCCTTAAAAAGAAAAAAGAGGACCCGGGGAATTATAGACCAATCAGGCTAACTTTGATACCTGGAAAGATATTGGAACAAATTATTAAACAATCAATTTGTAAGCACCTAGGCCCTAGAGGATAATAGGGTTGTAATGAATAGTCAACATGGATTTGTCAAGAAGAAATTACGCCAAACCAACCTAATTTGCTTCTTTGACAGGTTTGCTGGCCTAATGGATAGGGAAAAAGCAGTAGATGTGATATCTCTTGATTTTAGTAAGGCTTTGACACAGACCCACCTGACATTTTCAAGAAAACTAAGAGCATCTAGACAAAATTACTTTCATGTGGAGGCACAATTGGTTGAAAGACTGTACTTATTCAGTAATTATCAATGGTTTGCTGTCAGAATGGGGGGGGGGGGGGCGGGCATATCTAGTGGGTTCCTGCAGGTTCAGTCCTTGATCCAGTCCTATTCAATACTTTCATTAATGACTTGGATAATGTAGTGAAGGAAAGATGTGGATAAATTGGAACGAGTCCAGAGGAAATCAACCAAAATATTAAACAAGGTTTAGAAAAATCTGACTGATGAGGAAAGGTTAAAAAAAAACTGAGCATGTTTCGTCTTGCAAAAGGAAGACTGAGAGAGAACCTGATAACAGTCATCAAATATGTTAATGGCTGTTATGAATGGAGGATGATCAGTTGTTCTCCATGTCCATTGAAGGTAGGCCAAGATAGCAAGGAAGATTTAGAATATTTATTAGGAAAAACTTTCTAACTACAAAAGTAGTTAAGTTCTGAAATAGATTTCCAAGGGAAAATGTAGAACCCCCAAAGGTAGAAGTTCTTAAGAACAGGTTAGATGAGTGTCAGGGCTGGCCCTGACACTTGGTCCTGCGTTAGCAGGGTGCTGGGCTTGATGACCTCCCAAGTTTCCTTTCAGACCTACATTTCTATGGTTTTATGTTAGCTACCATGTTTTCTAACACGAAACATGATCCAAAGGCATATGTGTTAACCAAGGGAAAAGACCAGTAATCTGTAATATGAAGAATCCCTTTTGCACAGTGTTCACTGGTAAGATGTTAACTTGCCTAAGCTAATTTAACACTTTAAAAAAAAAAACCCAAGATTTTATTGCGGATAGTACTTCTGAAGCAATCCAGATGTCATCTAATTCTAATTCTTTCTAAGGAATATGACTAATTCCTTTACACATGCCAGTCAGAGCATAGCAGAAAAGTCACTCAGGTAATTTTGCTTCACTTGGTTGCACCCTCCTCACAGATACCTTGTTGCCTGCTTTTCCCCCTAGATCCCCTCCCCTGCTCTTTCTTTTGTTTTCCCATCATTCTTGTGTGAAAGCTGACTTAAAGAAGCATTGATTGCTTTGAAAGTGGTGAGGTCTGTTGTCATTCCCAGCTACCCAATAAGTGCTGTCTCCCAGTCCTATGAGTTTATCCCTTGAGGCTGATGGAGTCATTGTCCCTGTTGAACATTGCTGTCAAGGGGGAATGTGATCTTGGAAACGGGCATTCTGTCAGATTGTTAGGACAATCCGATGGAGGGCCTTAAAGATTAGATCTGAGACCTTGAGTCTGACGTGTCTGTCTATGGAGAGCCAGTTGACTGGATATAGAGCTGAGCTGTTACATTCTTGGAGACTGAACCTATCTTCTCACCGACACCCTATTTTATTTGTTCTGTGCTGTATTATATCTGCATCACTTGTAGCATGTGAGTTTATCAGAGCAGGGTTCTCTTTATGTTTAGCGCACCTAATCCTGTCCTTTCCCACTATAGGCACTGAAAACCTTGGATATACTGGAAGAGGACTGGGATTTCAAAGGTCTGCATATGGGATCTGTATTCCCTCTCTGCTCCATGAGGCTCCTAACACATGTGGGGTTGGGGGAAAGGCTAATGAAGGACCAGATTTCGATCCAATGGATCCATGATGGATTCACCAGCTAGTCTTCTTTGGCAGACTGGAGGCTTCTGGCCCGAGACTCCAGTTCTGAGGTTGCAATAGTAGCCAGAAAGGAGCCTGGGAGGATCATTGCTTGGCCGAATCCCCTATGCATGTCCCCAGTGCGTCCCCTGGCTTCTCAAACCATATGTTGAGGACTGGATTTGCGCTCTGTTGTACAGAACTATGTAAATAGATGCCGCTATATAAATAATAGCAATTCTCTTCAGGCTGAAAGCAGGATCTGCTAATGGGCTGGCTGGTTTTCTAGATTCATTTACAGGATCAGTGCCAAATGCAGAAAATAAGTTTACAGGCATTTCCTTTCTTTCCAGTAGACCTTTCAAACCACACAATCTATATTATTTAACACTGAAATATGGCTTCCAAATTGTATTTCTTCTGTCTGTAAGGTGAAGGGCCTAAAAGGACTGGGTAGAATATCCCTCCAAAACAATTTCAAATAATGAAAATTTCAAATTCAACCTAGAAACACAAAATCCAGATAAGGCTTAGATCACTGTTCATTGACTGGGCAGCAGACCAAGCAAAGGCTGATAATATTTTGGTCACCTTCAACCTTCCTTAGCACTTAGATCTGACATGACTTATGCAGTCACTGAGCTGCCAGGGCAATTTGTTTTAGAGTAAAAAGAGGCTCAAGTTACAGTCATCACTAAGCCCTTGTCTACACTGATAGTGAAATTGACCATAATGCTGCTTACTCGACCTGCTGCAGCCTGTGTCTTCGCTGTTAGAGCAGTGCATTTGAAAAAAATGGAGCTGTAGGGGAGAGGAGGTGAGCGGAGGACGACTGTCTCCCCACAATGCCCTGCACCTATTACCCACAGTGCAATGCATTTCAGGAAGTAATGTGAGCAATGAGGATGCAAGAGCCCAAGCAAGCAAGTTGGTGTGGCCACTCACCTTTGCCTTTTGTAATTCAACAGCCTAAAATCGAATTACAATCCCACCCCCAGTGTAGACAAGCCCTAAGAGTTCAGTCCTACACTATTGAAGTCAGTAGGAATTTTGCTCTTGCCGTTAGTGGAAAGGGATTGGGTTCTATTAAAATTGTTAAGCTGCATTGGCAGCATATCCAGTGTGAGCTGCTATGATAGTGGCTGGGAAAACGAGTGGCAGCAGGCCCCAGATGAGCTAAATTATCATTAGCTCTTGTCTCCAGAATCAGCAGTCAGGTAGGTAGTATACGTATTTTCCTTGGACTTCAGATGCTCTCCGTGGTGAGAGGTTATCTCAAGGGACAAGGACATTTTAAATACATTAAACATCTGTGAGATGGGGGGAAGTACATGGACAAAGGTCTTCTACATCCAGAGCCAGAGTTAGTTCCTGCTGTAAAGTGTCCTGTAATGTTAAAGTGCTGCAGGCAAGAACTTAACGAGTATATCATATAGGAGGAAAGACTTACAGCATGAAACAGATAAGGCATTTGGTCCAGAGGTCACAGCAGAGTGTTCACGTTTTTAAAGAGCTCTCATTCTGTGCCCCTGGGAAAAATCACTGGATTTCTTTGGATATCCATGAACCCAGCTATAAAAGTAGATGCAAAAAACAGATCGTCAGTGAGAATCAGAGACTATAATGTACATTATCCTAGGCAAATAAAACAGTGCTTAGCACAACGGGGTCCTGGTCCATCACTAGAGCTAAGAGTGGCTAAAATAGAAATAATAAATAAATAATAGTAATAATATATTAATCAGAGATGTGGAACTATTTAAATACCATGTAGTTACATACTATTTCTCATAAATATGTAATCCACAGCCTTATGCAATCTTACCATACAATTCCTAACATTAGTTCAGCTGACAATAAGAAAGCAGGACCCAAAAGATCTGTATAAGAGAATATTTACATTCTCTTTTACTAATGCTAGAAAAACTAGTTGAGGAAAAGGGCCTCAAATATAACCAGAGACAGGTCAAGGCTTCAAATCATCCAAGAGGAGGAGAGGCAGCAATGTAACAGCAGAGAAGAAAATGAAGGTGTGCTACATAAAAGAAAGCAGGAGCATTGATTTACTTTGAAGTTACACAGAAGAAAAACTCCCTGGGTTGAGTGTGCACTTAAGAAACATCCCCACTTTTTGACCTATTCATATAAAGGGGACATAGTCTTTTTAACCCTACAGGAAAGTTGTTTTTTTGAAGATCTGCCCTGCTAAAATGAACCTTTCCATTGCTAGATTCCCTGCCCCCCCCTCCTTTGAAGCTCACCTTTAGGGATCCCAAACAGTAAGGGGGGACTTGATCTGAATGACTGCACCTAAAATAGTTTTAAAATCTCTTTAAAATCCAATACTTGTTTGTCTACTGCAGTGTGAAGCTCTATGAATTATTATCAGAAGCACTTTCATTTTCCTGCCTTATTTTGCTTTGACCCCAGCTTGCAACTTCGCCATGTTCCCTGAAAACACATTCCCTTGGGGAAGAGGTAAATCAAGAAGCACCTTCTGCTCTAGTAATTGTCTTATATTAACAGTGGACCAAATCCTGAAGTTTTGTGAAAGTGAATGTGAACTTTACATGAGTAAAAACTGTAGAACCTTGGATTTGGCCTGATAAAAATGAAAATAATAATAATAAAAAAGAATAATGAAGTATGCTCTGAAGAGGCAAAGCCTGGCACCATTGAAATCACTGAGAGTTTTCAATGAGATCCAGATTTGCTCCTAAAGGACAATTCTGCCATGTGGAATTTGGCTGGTATCTTGGGTATGCAGTGCTCAAATGAGTCAGCCACTAGGAGAGAGAACTTGACCAGAAAAATGCCACTCATTTTGCTGTCTAGTCACTGAAATGCTTTTAAAAGAGGGCCCGTCAATAGGCTTGGACAGATTAGATTTTTATTGATAAACACTGGCAAATCTGGATTTCATCACACACACACAAACTGATGAAAAATATTTCCATCAATAATAATTGAAATTTCCAGCTAGGCTAAGTAAACAGAATGCTGCTTGAGAACGTAGAGTTTAAGGATATTTAGGCTGCATATCTTGATATGTGATGTTGACAATGTGTGTTTTAAAGGTTATAAAGCTTTAACTTTTTTAATATTAACATCTACTGTAATTAAATAATTATTCTCACTTAACCTGCATTGTCTGCTGACCCTTCCTGTTGTGTAACCCCCCAATAATTTCCTGCACCTGTGAAAATTTACATAGCTAAACATGAAAAATAAAAAAGCTTAAAAATAAACATTGATGTTGTCTATCAAAATTATAAACAAATACAAATCAAATTCTGCCCAGCCTATCTATGAATTAAACACTGACACCCCTGTCTGCCTTGTGAAGTCAAGCAAAGGGTTCTGACACTGAGAAACTTCATAAGATCTGGGTGGAAATCATGAAGTAGAAGTAGGTGCTTTCTGGAGCCCCAAGGGTGCAGAAATATCTATTCCATTCTTCCTGGGGGAGAATCAGCGAATGATCCACATTGTCCCAAATTCACCAGATCCACTTAGCCCAGCCTGGTCCTCCACCCCTACCCCCACCTCCACCTCTACAGCAATGTGGAAAGAACCTCTACAGAGCAGGTCACCTTTCTGTGTGGCATCTGGCAATGTGCTCCCTCTGCCAAGTGACAATGGAAATGCTCTGCTTTAGGAAATTTGGGGTTTCAGAACAGCACACAGGATTTACTTTTAAGTGCATACCTGCTGTCTCCCACATCCCTCACAGCAGGATCAGAACATCCCTACAGATACGTTTATTAGAAATGGTACGTTTCAAAATGTGTTTCAGTGAAATGAAGGACACTTATCCCTTTGTGACTTTATTATGTATAATAATTTCCATTGCTCTTCTTAGTTTTACTCTTCTAACAATTCATAATAGCCTAATCATTTAGCTGCACACAAGCCCCTCAATCAAGGGCAATCCCACAAATTGTTAATGTTTGCCATTCCTCAGACAAACAGATTGGATGCAGCCTAATGTCTTAGTGGGACAGGAGGTAAAAAGAAACAAACAATTCAGATGTGCCAGTAACAAAGATTTTCTGTTCTGTTCACATTTGATATGAATGCAAGACAAAGGTTAATTAAATAGGGCTTTACAAGGGATCTGAAGATTTGGTAGGCGAGAGGTATACAGAGAAGTACAATCACTGCACCAGGGAGAGAGAAAAAAGGCTCCTGGGGACATTACAAAATTGCTAGTGGCACTTTTAGATAAATTAGTACCAAGCTGGTGCACTCTCCTCAGCATCTTAACACCCAATGTCTCTTGTTTATTTTGAACTACCTCCAGATTGATCAGCTAGGTACCAGGCTTTACTATATAGACAACTGCCCATGGAAGCAAAATGTTTAATGGGTGTTTATTGTATGAGTGACTGGGTAGACAGAGTGAAGGGCAGACATTTTCTACTTTGCCTGGGGCAGCAAAAATCCTGGAGCTGTGGCTCTGTCAAATATTCCTCTTGGGATGGGGCTACTGTAGAGGAAGGCTTCTCTGGCTCTTTTGTTCCAGCAAATGAAAATCACAGCAATGGATGGTAGATGAATATCCCAGACAGTTCTACTTCTAACCCACATTATGCCTTTTACCTTGCTCTGCATATGCATCTGGTTCCTTAATAGTCCACCTCTCCCGCAGGGTGTATTCCATTCGGTAACACTGAACTCCTTGAGGAAGATCTTTCTTTTCCTGCAGGACAGCAGGGATTTTATAGCTACAGCCTCGTATCTGATGTGTGTCTATCCTGTTATGCTGTTACTTCTTATGGTATATTCAGGACCTGCAAACAAACACACTAAGAATAGTTTCCTGTGTAATTTACTCTGGGTCCACACTGGAGATATTTTAACATCCTATTGGTCCTGTGGCAAAATGTGCCCAGCAGTGAGAGTAGAGACAGACAGACAGATAGAATGACAGACAAACAATGATTCATCTTTTCCAAATAAAAGCTCTTCCCCTTCTACAGCTCAAATAGTGAGACCCACTGTCCCCAAAGTCTAGGATTAGTACCGTTCCCTTTTCCCCTTTTAACACTCCTCCTCCTCTTTTTATCCATCACACTAGATCCGGGAGATTAGTGAACCCAAGCGGTATTAGTTCTCCACTCACTTAATTTCAGGCAGACCCTTGGGACAAGCTATGAAACCCTGGCCAAGATATCTGGAGATTTCCTGGGATCTGGACAGGCAGTTAACACCAGCACTTTCAACCTTTGAGAGTGTTTGGGTATGGCATTTTGGTTTATTCCATTCTAGCCCTGGAATCCAGTCAAGCTGTTTACATCCACATCTATATCTGGCTGGGAACATCACTAGTGCGTGTGTGTTTGGATCCATGGTTTGATATAGGTCTGACCTTAGTTAAAGGGAACACTGGGAGTTCTCTAAAGCAGCTATTAAAAAAAAGGTGTCAAAAGAAGATTGATTTCCCCCACTTGAGGGACAGGTGCACTGCAAACAGCCTATCCTGCCTCAGCAATTCATCTCAGTCCCTTTCTGCACAGCCTACTTTCAAGGGATGAGAGAGGAACTCAGCCTTCATGACCCTTCAATGCTAAGCCTATCTGCTGAGACTATTACCTGTGTTGTTATCTGACATGGACACTTCTCTGACAAACACTGAACTGAACCTTGCTTTCCCTCTTTTTTTGCATTCCCCCCACCCCCCCATTTTTAAAAAATATTTTGAGTCAGCTCAACCTCCTGGCTTACCTTGTATGGACTGAATGACACGTGTCACCATTCATTGAGCCTTACTAAGTAGCAATGGGAGACCTGAACAACAAAAAAAACAGGTGTTTCCTCAAGTGCTGCTGGATAATCCATGGCAAAATGAACACTAAGCTAAATCTATCAAAGTGTACTTTCGGCATTCTAGCAGCAGAACTCTGCAGAGTTTCAATGAGCCTCATGGAAGAACCATGTCGAAACAGTAATGTGTTATTCTGCTTTTACTCTGACTAGTGCAATGGGGACCTGATCTTGGTTGGGACTTGCAGACATTACTGTAATAAAATAATAATAATGCATATGAGTATCAGGTCACATTGTTTTTCTCATTGATATCTAAATTAATTCACTGTGTGATAGGGCTGGATATGATACAACTTACTTCTACTGCTTCTCATTGAACAAATCCTGAAGTCCTCACTTTGGAGAATGGGATTGTTTCCATGGAGTGGAAAAAGTCATCATAGGAGATCTCCTAGGTGGGTTAAGAGAGAAGAGCCAGAGGCTCTACAATGTCCACTAGGGACTTTGCTATTGGTTTTGATTTGATGTGGAAGGTGTTCAGATACCATGGTGTTGGGCAGCAGTATAAACCCCTAAAGTGAACAGAAATGCATGTGATAAAAATGGACTCGGATCCTAAAAGCCAAAGTGACACCATTAAATAAGGAGGGAGGAGTGTGGAGCAGTGCCACTCTACATGATGGAACTTCTGAAAAGGAAGTAAAAGAACCACTTCTGATGGGATGAGCTGAATATCCAGAACAAGTGTGTTCCCCACCTTAGAAGCCACTTACAGTAAACATTCAAGAATGCCAAGGGTCACCTTGTGAGCCTGGAAATACAAACTGCTCTAAAGGGAGTGGGTGGGGAGGAGACAGGGACCTGGTGTTGATACCTGGGCATTGGTGTGCAGAGGCTTCTTGGTGCCAAGATGGGTTTACTCTACTCACTCCCTTAGGATGGTGCATTGTGTACATTTCCCCTGCACACTGGAAGCACCCCAGGGCTATGTGGAGCAGCATAGCCCTGCATATGGGCCTTCGCCTCAAAGCCACAGTTGAGCCCTAACATACTGACTCCTAGTGCACTAATTAAAGAAGCTTTCAATCACCTAGGCCATTAAAACAGAAGACCTTCCCTAGACTTCCAAGTGCAAATCTTTCAATAGACCACCTTCGTCCAAATGCTCCAGTTCAGTGCTTGGAAAACGTGTCTCCGTGTTTCAGACTGTCCCATTGTCCTGACCTCATTGAGGACAAACATTTCTGTTATGCCAAATACTGATGAAAGGGCTAAAGAAGGGAACAGCAAAGGAGAGATCAGGAGCATGTATGCAGAAGGGCTTCCCACAGATTACTTGTATTTAAGCCTAATCCTTTGCATTCAAATAACAAATTGCCTCATTTTTTATGGCGCGATTATTACAGACTCTAGGATGATTGTGAAAAAATTAATCTCGGTGGATGAGATCAGCTTGGAAGCAGAGCTGCAGTAAACTGCTGGCCAGAGGTTCATATAGCTAGTAAACAAGCTCTTCCAAAGCTAGCTCATGTCTGTCTCTGCTCACTCCTTTGTGCTGCTGATGTAGTTTATCTGATTGCTTCAGTAAGGTTTGACAGAGAAGCTTCTGGAGGGGAAAAAAGAAAAACAAATTTCAGAATGCTACATCCCTGGTCTTTCCAGAATATGACCCCAAAGCTAGAATGCAATACTAGGAAAAACAGGGACTCCAAAGAAAACAAATATACTAAGCAGTCAGTAAAATGCAGAGAAAGAAATTCTCCAGGCAGCCATGCATCAGCCTGCCAATAAGAAAGTAAAAGGAGCTTTTGTTTCTATATGGTATTGCAGAACAGTGACCTAACTGTCTCTTTACTTATAGCCTATTGTCAAGGATACTTTTGAGAGAGAAAGCAGAACGGCACTTGGTGACAATCTAAAGCAAAGACGTAGTCATCTTGGGTAGTAGGGCATTCAGACACCATGGCGGTGAGCTTAATATAGCTACACAGACAGAGACATGCCAGCTGTAATGTCTTCCAGCACTGCTGTCTTCTCTCTCAAAGATCCCCACTTCTGATTTTGAAAACATTTCATAAGCGAATATAGGCCTGGAGAAAGGTGTTGGGGGAGACTGAAATCCTGTGTGCAGCCACAGATTCAGCATGGTCAGTACACGTGTTTGCATCAGCACTCAAGCAAAACTATTCTTTCATTGGTAGGGCCCTGATTCAAAAAGGTACTTACGCACAACGTTAAGCGTGTGACTAGTTCCATTGGCAATGTATGTGCTTACTTTGCTTGCTGAATTTGGGCCTAAATTCTCAACCACACCTTAATTTGTGCTGGGGCAATAGTGAACAAAAGAGAAAATGAGCTCACAAAGAGAGTGAGAACTTGGGAAGAGGCTGCAACTGGTCTAAACAGGTAATTTAAACCTTTCTGTAACAACAACAACTAAAAAAAAAAAAAAAAGAGCCAGAGGTGACATCCTGAACCCATTGAAGTCAATGGTAAAACTCCCATGAATTCCAGAGAAGCAAGATTTCACCCAAGGTCATAATTGTCCCAGAACTAAATTCATTCCCAGGTAGCATTGTAACCGGATATTCAACTGATACCAGCAAGTCATATATTAACAGCATCCAAAAGCCACTTAAAATAAATATCTCTCAGTAATTTAAAGAGACATTTAGTTTAATGTTTAATATTGTATCTTGTTTTAACTTATTCATTAATCGTCAAAGCAGTGGAAAATTTTATTTTTAGATAGAGCCGATACAGTTCTTTTTGTTTATACCATGCAACCCTATCGACTTCATTTTAGATGCCTGAGTGCAAATAAGAACAGCTCTTGGCCCAGTTAATTAAGATGACTATTGTCAAAGACAGAACAATGGAAAACAATTAATTGTATATAAAAGTCTATGATGTTGAATAGGAGAAATACATAATTTGGGATTTGGAAGGCTGCTTTGCAAGCAAACAACATGTCCAACCAGCATGACTTATCCCAGAGTCTTACTACTCATTAAGGAGTCACTGATGAAGGACTGATGAGGCTGAAATATTGCCATGTTTACTCTTCACTTTATCAGAAATGGAGACTCAAATAGGAGTGACTATATTATAAACAAATATAAGAGGTTGATTAGAATGGGCTCTGTTTTGGTTTATGATCACAGCCCCAAGAAGGGGTGGATGGGAATTGCATTGCCTGAATAGCAGCGCTTGGTAGGTCTCATGCCTTTTTTTTGAACTTCCTAGCTTGCAGGGAGAGCGTGTCTGCAGCTGTACCATTGAAAGATCTGCGGACTGTGTGGCTGGATAACTCCGCCAGCTGGTACAGAAAGGATGCAATGGGGCTCCTCTCCTCTCCCTGTTTCCTTTGGCATGGGGACTGCAGTGGGAGGGACTTGCTCTTGGAAGAGTGCAGGGTCTGCAAATGTGGGCCAGCCTGTCGGAAGGATACAAAGTGGGGGAATGATTCCTGCTGACATCCCCAATCAGCTGTGCCTTCAAACAGGGGGCGGCTGCAATTTGGCCCTGCAAAGAATGGTGGGCTTTGGAGAAGGCATTGCCTGTAAAGTACCAGTCAGTGGAACTGTTTCAGATGGTACAAAACCTAAAGAACCTGCACTACCTTTGCCTGGAAGAAGAATTGACTACTGCTCACTATGAATTTACTACTCAGTCTGTGGCAGTGGATCTATGCTGGTAGGGAGGAAAGCAGTGCCTTCTTCGGTTGCGTTTCAGTCAATTTAATTCACTAAGGTTTTAATTGTACTATAGAGCTTTGATCTGCAACCTGTCAGCAAGACTCCTGCCCTTCATGGCAAGGAAAACATACCAGGAAGGTACTGAATTATTCCTGTTGGGCAGGTTGGCAGTACTTTAATCCCAGCTGTATAATGCTTCCCACCTTCATAATATCCAGGCGTTAACTTTCAAAAGCTACACACACACCAGCAAGAAATGCTAGCCCACTAGTTCATTTCTGGAGAAAGCTATAAGTGAATGCAAACAGAAGAGGCCTCTTAACTATAATTATGATATAACAGCTGGATACTGCATTTAAAAGATTCTTCTTTGGTCCTTTTAATACAGAAGCGCTATGTCAGAACAAGATGTAATAAGGAGGAGCCGTAGATTCTGGGATTGTCTGTCATGCCATGGTGACGAAGGAAGCATTTAACATCTGGATAATTTTAGCAAGAGGGTGTTGTCACTTTTAAACAGTGGGTATTTACAGGCGGCTGAATATCCTGGTACATATTATAGATGGAGTGACAGCAGCAGCTGAAAGCATGAGTCTCTGTGTGGAGCCAGTTAAAGACAGCGATTGCAAAGACTATGGTTGCTTAGCAACAAGCCAGCAGGAGAATTCTCCCCCCTTTGCCTCTTTCTCTTTCTTTCTTTTGTTTTTAGATAATAGGCGTGCTTGATCAATTTTTGGCTCCAAAAGACAAATGTTTGTGTATTTTGGGGAAAGGGTTATCTGATTGTTAATGGGGAGAAGGTACTCCGATGGCCCCATTATAGAGCATCCTTTACATTGTTAAATGTATTCTTTCAACACCTCTGGGAGGTGGAGAAGTATATCTGCTCCCTTTTGCTATGGGGAACTGAGGCACAGAGAGATTAACATGATTTGCCCACAGGACAGACAGAAAGTCTATGGCAGAGCTAGGAACTGAAACTAGATTTCCTAAATCTTGTACTGGTGCCTTAATCCCAGTACTTCTACCCACTCAGGAATGACTCACATGACCATCTATTGCGGGGTCAGCAACCTTTGCCAACCTCCAAGCCAGCCCTTCCTCCCCGACCCTCAGCCGATGGCCACCTCCACCAAAAAAACATGGCAACCGCCTGAAAATTTGGTGGCAGCCATGACTGGAGGGGGTGTTTTCCATGCATTCTGCTGAAAGGAGCTACTCATGGAAAGGAGCCACCCACAGTGGCTCCTTTTGGCGGTGGCACACTGCAAAGAGGAGCTGCTCCGGGCAGCTTCTTTCTGCGCATGCCTGAGGTACGGGCGTGGCGGGGACCGCCTTGCCTCCACTGCCCCCAAAAGAAGCTGCCCAGAGTAGCTTTCAGTGGCAGGAGTGACAATTTCTGTGGCATCGCAAATGGTGTTGCATGCCGCTCCAAATGGGGCCACATTCCACTGTCAGCACGTGTGGGGGTTGCCTACCCCTGATCTATTGGCTGCAGCTCAGGATGTCGATTGCAGATTAGATTAATAGAATTTAAGGTCTGAAGGAACCATCATGATCATCTAATCTGACCTCCTGCTCACTTCAGGCCACAAAACCACACCCACTCCTTCCTATAGTAGGCCCATAATCTTTGGCTGGGTTACTGAAGTCCTTAAATCTTGATGTAAAGATTTCAATTTACAGAGACTCTACTATTTATTCTAGTTCAAGCCAGCAAAATTGCAGAGGAAGCAAAACCTCCAGGGACACTGGCAATCTGACCTGGGGGAAAACTCCTTCCCAACCCCAGATATGGAGATCAGTTTGATCCTGAGCCTGTAGGGAAGACTCACCTGTCAGACACCTGGGAAAGAATTATCTACACTACAGTAACTCAGAGCCCTCCTCACCTATAGGGCTATGTCTACACTTACCAAAGTTAGTTCGAATTAGTTAATTCGAACTAACTAATTCAAACTAATTTTAGTTAGTTTGAATTAACTTAATTCGAACTAGCATGGCCCCACTGGAATTTTAGTTCGAACTAAGCAAGTGCCATGCATAGCACTTGCTTAGTTCGAATTAGTCAGTTGCATTAAGCTCAATGTGCCGGTTAGTTTGAACTAAGCAGTTAGTTCGAACTAATATGGCCACATTGACTTAATTCAAACTAACTAATTCGAATTAAGGGTTAGTTAGAAAGGTATAATCGAATTTATTAGTTCAAATTAAGGAAGCCCTTAATTCGAACTAATGAAAGCCTAGTGTGGCCAAGGCTTAAGTTAGTTCAAATTAAGCTTCCTTAATTTGAACTAACTTGCAAGTGTAGACATAGCCCTAGTGTCCTATCACCAGCCATTGGAGATATTTGCTAATAGCAGTCAAAGATGGGGCATATGCCATCGTTGGGAATCTCGTCATACCTTCCCCTCCATAAATTTATCAAGCTTAGTCTTAAAACAAGTTTTTTTTGTGCCCCCCCCCCCCAGTGTCATTGGAAAGATGTTCCAGAACTTCCCTTCATTTAATTTAAAGCCTAAACTTATTGCTGGATAGTTTATATCCATTTTTTTTTGGGGGGGGGGGTTACCATTGGCTCTTAACTTAATGAACTCCTCTCTCTCTCTCCTTGGAGTTCGTTCCTTTGATATATTTATAGAGAGCAATCAGATCTTCCCTCATCCTTCATTTTATTAGGTTAAACAAGCCAAGTTCATTAAGTTTTCTCTCATAATGTAGGTTCTCTGTTCCTCTGATCATCTTAGTAGCTCTTCCTGGTACCTGTTCCAATTTTAATTAATCTTTCTTAAACATCAGAGCCCAGAATTGCATACAGTATTCCAGATGAAGTCTCATCAGTGCCTTGTATAATGTTACTAACAATTCCCTGTCTGTACTGGAAGTAACTCACTTGATGCATCATAGGATTGCCTTTTTCACAGTCACCTCATATTTGCGATTCATAGTCATCCTGTGATCAACCACTGCACCCAGTTCTTTCGCCTCCTCCTGTCACTTCCTACTGATACACTCCCCAGTTTATAGCAAAAATCTTGGGTGCGTCTACACTTACAAGTTAGGTCGACTTAAGGAGGCTTAAGTCGACCTAAACTACTCCGCTTCCACACTGGGCTTTCCTTAAGTTGACTTAAGGAAAAGTTAAGTTGACTTAATAACACCTCGTTTTAGGTCGACTTAACGCTTAAATCGACCTTATTAGGTTGACTTAAGCCAGTGTGGATGGGGATTAGTGCCTAAGTCGACTTTATTAACTTGACTTAAAGTGTTAAGTCGACTTAATATGGTTGACTTAAAGATGACCTTATTAAGTCGACTTAATAAAGTCGACTTAACTTTTCTAGTGTAGGCATAGCCCTTGTTAGTTCCTAAGTGCATCATCTTATACTTAGTACTATTTCTCTTCATCCCATTTCTGTTACTCCAGTTTTCATCTGTATGATATTCTGTTCTGCTTCCACTTTGGCAATAGCTTCCAACTTTGTATCATTGAAAATTTTATTAGCCGACTCCCACTTTTTGGGCTAAGGTCATGAATGAAAATGTTAAATAAAGTTGATCGTAAAAAATGATCCTGGAAGAACTCCTTTAGTAATGTTCCTTCCTCTTGACAGTTCACCTTTTATAGCATGACCCACTGTAGTCCCTCTTTAACCACTTCATCCCCATCTTCTCCTAATTAGCTAATCATTTCCCATGTGGAACTGTATCAAATGATTTACTGAAATAGAGGTATATTAGATCTACTGAGTTTCTTTTTTCTAGCTGTTTGTCTCAGTTATCTTCTCAAGGAAAGAGATCAGGTAGCTCTGGCACAATCTACCTTTAGTGAATCCATGTTGTATTTTATCCAACTACCACTTACCTCTATGTTTTTTTATTATACTCTCTTTCAAATTTTGTTCTAAGATTTTGAATACAACTGAGGTCACTAACAAGCTTGTAGTTTCCTGAATCTTCAAAAAAGGGAATTTTCCCCTTTCTTAAATATATGTACTATATTTGCAATTCTCCAGTCATAGGGTATGACCCCTGAGCTGTGAGTTCCCTTCAGTACAGCAATTGGAAGCAGAGGCAATGTGTGTGTGTGTGGGGGAAAAGAGGCGTGACCAACAGTTTCTACCTGGGTAGGTGTCAGGCTGACCATGGCGTGGGACGAGTCTGAGAAAGGCGCTGGCACCTAGCACCCCTGCTGAGCCCCTTTGGAGGTACCTGGAACAGGGAAGAGAGATGGAGCTGGCAGCACAGCTCCGCCAGAGGGAGTGAGGGGAAGCCTTTCCCTTGCTCACTCGCAGCAACAGTCACCTGCCTGGCAGTAGGTGTCCAGAGCCTGCTCCGGCCCACACCGTCCCTGCAGCGGGGAAGTGATGGGAGAAATAAGTGGGAAAGAAGCTGTGAAGAGAGTGGGAGCAAAATTATGCCAGCTTGGAGCAGGTTTGGAAGGGACAGATGCTTAGACATGGCTCATGCAGCGGAAGCCTCAAGAGAAAATATGAAAATTGTAGGAGGCACTACACCCTTAGAGGCACAACAGCTATAGAGCAAAAATGGAAAAGGAGAACAGGTAGCCCTGGTTCCATTCCTACTGTGAGATGCACCTATTGTTGTGGGAGACAACCTGAGCTGGTAAAAGACAAGTGCCCTGCACTAGGGCAGCACTGCAAGAAATGTGGCAAGCTGAGCTATTTTAGCAGTGTGCATAGAGCAGAGGAAGGTCTCAGAAAGATTTGGTCACACATGTACAAGAAGGGAATGGTACATCAAGCAGTGATGACATCATGACTCGCTCCTTGAGTCCAAGAGCGTAACAGGGTCAAGCTATTGGGACAGGAAAGCAATAAGGGACAATACCCACCTCCATGCATGGAACAATGTTAATAGGGAAATGACCTATACGATTTCAGCTGAATAGTTATGCTGCCTGCAGTACAATTCCTTGACGTGAACTGGACTCAAACATATAAGAACGGCTATGTAGTAATCTTGGGAGGGAAAGGGTTAACAGTGAGTCCTAGCAGGGCTGTCCCTAGGGTGGAGCGGGGCCCAGGGCCAATTGGCCTGGCGCGGCCCCCACCCCACCCTGGAGAGGGGAAGGGAGGGCCAAGCTGGTTCACTCCACCCCTGGCGCCCTCGCTGAGGTGCCGCCCCAGCCCGCTGGCCGCAGGAGCTGGCCCCAACTGAGGCTGCGGCCACGAGCTGGTCCTGGCCGAGGCCGCCTCCCTGGCCATGGCTGTGACCCCAGACTGCCGCTGCCAGCGCCCTGGCGGGGACCCAAGGCTGCCACCGGGAGTCGGCCCCGGCCGAGGCCACACCGCCAACGGGAGCTGGCCCTGGTTGGGAGCCGGCCGAGGCCGCGGCCAGGAGCTAGCCCCAGGCTCCAGCTGAGGCCACCATCGCCAGCATCCCGGTTGCAGCCGCTAGGCTATTGGCGGGAGCCGGCCCTGGCCGAGGCTGCGACTGGGATCCAGCTGCAGCTGGGGACTCCAGGCCGCTGGTGCCCTGATCATGGCTGGGGACAGACCCAAGGCCACCACCACCGGGAGCGGGAGCTGGCCCTGGCCACGGCCGCACTGCCGGCAAGGGCTGGCCTCGGACCCGTCCGTGGCCTGGTCTGCGTGGGGCAGGCCAGTCCAGAGAGGCCTGGCCCTGCACCTGCCCCCCTCCTCGCCCCCGGGCCTGCCTGCTCGGCTCTGGGGGTGGGGAGGGCTGGCTAAGAGGCTGGGCGAAGCACTCCCAGCGCTCTGCTGCCTTTGGCTTGCAGCCGAGGGCAGCGGGGAGCAGGGAAAAGCATGGCCGTGGGGGGAAGCTGTGGCACGGGACCAGCACTGCCCCACTGGGAGTGGGACAACACAGGGCCCACAGCAATCACCCCGTTTGCACCCCCCTAAGGATGAGTCTGAGTCCTAGAGAAGTCCCAGGAGATCCAATAGAAACAGAGTGCAAGTTTTTGAATTGGAGCAGCAGCCCTGTCTGTATTCTGTTTGGTGGCAGCAGAACTCCTGGAAGGAGCAGGAGGAGACCAGGCAGCATTGTTCCCTTTTAGCTGCGCAGGTGCGTGGCCGCGCAGCGGCCGTCGCACCCCTCGCGCAGCAGTGAGGGACCCCCGCGCAGCCCGGCAGCCCCCACTGCTCCCTCCAACCCGTGGGGCAGCGGCTCTGTTGCGGCACACCCGGCCTGCGCCCGGCCTCTGGGCTGGCCCTCCCCGCCCCCAGGGTGGGACAGGCAGGCTCAGGCTCGGCTCAGGTGCGTGGGCCTGCCTGCCTGCCCCACGCGGCCGGGGCAGCGGGGTGGCTGTGGCCGTGGTGGGCTTCTGGGCTCCCACCCGCCGACCGCCTTGACTTCCCGGGCCGGGGCCAGGGCCAGGGCCGGGCTAATCCACGGCCTCGGCCTCCCAGCACGGGGCCAGAATCAGCCTCCGGGGCTGGGGTCTGCTCCGCCCCACTGGAGGCTTCCCAGGGCCGTGGTAGGGTCCTCCCCTGCCAGCGGCCTTGGCTTCTTTCTTTCTTTCTTTCTTTCTTTCTTTCTTTCTTTCTTTCTTTCTTTCTCCTGCCTTCTTTTTTCTTTCTTCCTCCCTCTCTTTCTCTTCCTTCTTTCTCTTTTCCTTATTTGTCTTCCTTTTTCTTTCCTTTTTTTCTTTCTCTTCTTTCCTTCCTCTTTCTTCTCTCCCTTCCTTCTTTTTTCTTTCTTTCTTTCCTCTTCCTGCCTTCCTCTTCCTGTTTCCTCTTCTTTCCTTCTTTCTCTCTTTCTTTGCTTCCTTCCTTCCTTTCTCTTCCTTCTCTTTTTTCTTTCTCTCTTTCTTTCCTTCTTTCTCTCTTTCTTTGCTTCCTTCCTTCCTTTCTCTCCCTTTCTCTTCCTTCCTTCTCTCTTTTTTCTTTCTCCCTTCCTTTTTCTTTCCTTCTTTCTCTCCTTTGCTTTCCTTTTTCTTTCCTTCTTTCTCTTCTTTGCCTTCCTTCTTTTTTCTTTCTCTCTTTCTCTTCCTTTCTCTTTTTTCCTTCGTCTTCCTTTTTCTTTCCTTCTTTTCTCTTTCTTTCTCTTCTTTCCTTCCTCTTTCTTCTTTCTCTTCCTTCTTTCCTTCTCTTTCTTTTTCTCTTCCTTCCTTTTTCTCTCTCTCTCTTCCTTCCTTCTCTCTTTTCCTTCCTTCCTTCCTTCCTTCCTTCCTTCCTTCCTTCCTTCCTTCCTTTTTAAAAAAAACTTTTAAAAAATTAATTTTAAATAAAATCCTTTCTAAAAATTAAATTTCAATTCAAAATTCATTCAAATTCAATTAAACACAATTAATTAATTCTATTTACAATTACTTTAACTTCAATTAATGCCTATAATTTCTGTCGTGTGAGTTTACACAAAAATTTTATTCAGAAAAAGTTTTGCACACGGCTTGAAAATTTTGCACACAAGCCGCCAAACCTTAGAGGGAACATTGCCAGGCAGCTAGGCCTGGAGAATCCAAGGACATCCATCGTTAAGAAAGGCTCAGATCTGTAACTGACCATGCGTGAGTAGAACAGGGAATGTTCAGCTTGACGTGTTCAGGGTATTTCTTTGTTTTGGTTCTTTTTTGGATTCCTCTGTGCTGAGCATCCTCTTGCCCATCCTGTAACGACCTAAGTTAAATCCCAGAGAAGCAACTCTCTGTGTTTCTTAGCTGTCCTTTTAATTAAAGAACATATATCCTTTTAAAAAAACTTTTCTTCCTATGTTCTAAAAGGCAAAAGGTTTTGTGTGCATGTGCCTCAGACTGCACAGCCAGCTACTAAAGGGAAATCAGTCCCATTTTCAGCTTGTACTACAGCTGGGGTTCAGTCGCTCTCCTGAGGGAGGAATAAGGGCAACTGAGGAAGGAAGGAATTCCTAAGTGAGCCTTCCTGGGTTTTCAAGAGGTCTTGCATTTGGGTGGTAGCAGCAATACCACTCCAAGGCCAGGGAATTGGTAGCCTTGGAGAGATTTAGGACAAAACTTTAGGACCAGTGTTTTTAAGACTTCTGCAGGACCCCACCTTCTGCACTCGAAGTGCCAAAGTAGGGAAACAGCCTTGACAGTCACACTGGGTGAGGCCAGTGGTCCATCTAACCCAGTATCCTGTCTTCTGACAGTGGCCAATGCCAGGTGTTTCAGAGGGAATGAACAGAAGAGGTTATCATCAAGTGATCTGTCCCGTTGCCCAGTCTCAGCTTCTGGCAAATGGAGGGTAGGGACACTTCAGACCATGGTTTTGCATCCCTGCCCCTCCTGGTTAATAACCATTGATGGACCTATCTACCATGAACGTACCTAGTTCTTTTTTTAACCCTTTTATAGTTGTGGATTTTACAACATCCTCTGGTTGAATGTATGTTCTTTGAAGAAATGCTTCCTTTTGCTGGTTTTAAACCTGCCTCCAACTAATTTCATTTAATGATCCTTAGTTTTTGGGTTAGGAGAAAGAGTAAGTAATACTTCCTTATTTACTTTGTCCACACGAGTCATTTTATAGATATCTATCAAAGCCTTCTTTAGTCATCTCTTTTTCAAATTGAAAAGTCCTAGTCTCATTAATCTCTCCTCATGTGGAAGCTGTTCCAGAACCGTAATAATTTTTGTTGCCCTTTTTTGTATCTTTTCCAATTCCAATCTTTTTTTTGAGATGGTGTGATCACATCAGGTCTGCATGCAGTAGTCAAGATGTGATTGTACCATGGATAGATACAGAAGCAATATAATATTTTCTGTCTTATTATCTAACCCTTTCCTAATGATTCTCAAATGCTGTTCAATTTTTGACTGCCGCTCTATACTAAACAGATGTTTTCAGAGAACTATCCACAATGACTTTCTTGAATGGTAACAGCTAATTTAGATCCCACCATTTTATATGTACAGTTGGGGTTATGTTTTTCAATGTGCATTACTTTGCATTGATCAACACTGAATTTCAAATGCTATTTTGTTGCTCAGTCACCTAGTTTTGTGAGATATCTTTGTAACTCTTTGAAGTCTGCTTTGGACTTAACTCCTTTAAGTAGTTTGGTATGAACTGTGTATTTTGCCATCTCACTGTTTACCCCCTTTTCCAGATTATTTATGAATAGGTTGAACAGTACTTACCCCAGTATGGACCCTTGGAGGATACCAATATTTACCTCCCTCCATTCTGAAAACTGACCATTTATTTCTACCATTTGTTTCCTATCTTTTAACCAGTTACTGATCCAGGAGAGGGTCTTCCCTCTTATCTCATGCCAGTTTACTTTGCTTAAGAGTCTTTGATAAGGAACCTTGTCAAAGGCTTTCTGAAAATCTAAGTACACTATATTCACTGGATCATTCTTGTTCACATGCTTGCTTCAAAGAATTCTAATAGATTGGTGAGGCATGATTTCATTTTACAAAAACCATGTTGACTCTTCTCCAACAAATCATATTAATCTGAGTCTTATAATTCTTTTCTTTACTATAGTTTCAACCAATTTGCCAGGTATTAAAGTTAGACTTACTGGCTTGTAATTGCCAGAATTGTCTCTGGAGTCTTTTTAAAAAGACATTGCATTAGTTATCCTCCAGTCATCTGTTACAGAAGTACCACAGTTAGTAGTTCTGCAATCTCACATTTGAGTTCCTTCAGAACTCTTGGGTGAATACCATCTGGTCCTGTTGACTTATTACTATTAAATTTATCGATTTGTTCAAAAACCTCCTCTAATGACACTTCAGTCTGGGACAGTTCCTCAAATTTGTCACCTAAAAAGAATGACTTAGGTTTGAGAATCTCCCTGTTGTCTTCAGCCTTGAAGACCAATGCAAAGAATTCATCTAGTTTCTCTGCAACGGCCTCATCTTCCTTGATTGTTCCTTTAGCATCTTGATCTTCCAGTGGCCCCATTTAGCTAGCTTCCTTCTTCTGATGTATTTTAAATATTCTTCGGTGTTATTTTTTAAGTCTTTGGCTAGTTGTTCTTCACATTCTTTTTTGGCCTTCTTAATCATATTTTTATACTTCACTTGCCAGAATTTATATTCTTTTCTATCTTCCTCAGTAGGATTTAATTTCCACATTTTAAAGGATGCCTTTTTGCTTCTAACTGCTTCTTTTATTTGCTGTTTAGCCATGGTGGCACTTTTTCAGTTCTCTTACTATGTTTTTTAATTCAGGGTATACATTTAAATTGAGCCTCTATTATGGTGTCTTAAAAAAGTTTCCATGCAGTTTGCAGGGATTTCATTTTTGCCACTATACCTTTTAAGTTCTGTTTAACTAACACCCTCATTCTGTTAGTTCCCCTTCCTGAAATTAAATGCTACTGGGGTGGACTGCTTTGGCGTTTCCATCTCCCCACAAGGATGTTAAATTTTATTATGTTATGATCACTATTACCAAACAAACAAACAAACAAACAAACAAACAAACAAACAAACAAATCCAGACTGGATTTTTCTCGCATTACATCAAGTGAATTGACCTCCCCCCTCCTCTATGTGCTGTTCCCCAGTGTTTTGAATCCTAACACCTATTTTGATTTGCTGTTACAGCCTGACCTGATGCTATGTCATACACTCCCCTGCATTTTATTTCCTCCCACTCTGTAACTTTCCTGTCTTCAAAGCGTCTGACGAAGTGGGATTTTCTCCCATGAAAGCTCATGCGATTAATAAATCTGTTAGTCTTTAAAAGTGCCACAAGACTCTGTTGTCTCTATTACCAAACAGTTCAACTACATTCACCTTGTGAACCAGATCCTGTGCTCCACTTAGAACTAAATCAAGAATTGCCTCTCCTCTTGTAGGTTCCAGGACTAGCTGCGCCAAGAAGCAATCATTTAAGGTGTCAAGAAACTTTATCTCAGCATCCTGTTCTGAGGTGACATGTTCCCAGTCAATGTGAGGATAGCTGAAATCCCCCACTATTATTGCAGTTTTTATCTGTATAGTTTCTTTAAAGTCACTGAGCATTTTAGTCACTATCACCATCCTGATCAAGTGGTCAGTATTCCTACTGCTAAAGCTTACCTATAGGGAGGCAGGGCCAAGAACATTAAAAAAAAACACCACCACCCAGAAAAAATGTGACTCAAACAGCGTGAAGTGGTATACATTGGACATTGGCTCACAGCAAAGGGACTGAAAGCAGACGCCAACAAGATGAAGATCAAGTCAAAGAATATGTCTGCTCCAATGGGTGTGAAAGGGGTACAGTGTTTCATGGGAATGACACATTTTTCTGTCCAAGTTCTGTCCATGTCTGGCTGCAGCTGTGGAGCCTTTACATCATCTCCCAAGGCAGGCTTTTGAATGAGACTGGACAGGTCTCCAAAAGCAAGGCTTTGACACACTGAAGCAAATGATAACGGATACTGTGCCCTGAAGCACTACTGGCCAGGAGAGCCACTTGCAATCCAGACTGATGCATAAGAGAAAGGACTGGATATAACTATTTTGCAGGAGCAGCCAGTCACTTATGCTGGCAGAGCCCTGTCAGAGACTGATTATGGGGTTTACAGAAGAGCAATTCCATAGTGTCCCTGGGTATGTCTACACTGGAGGCTCTGTTAAGTTGACTTAGAGAGTCCACACTGAAAACTCCAGTCGACTGCTAGCGTCCACGCTGGCAGGTGCTAGGTTGATGTAGAAGTGGTGCATTGTGGGTAGCTGTCCCACATTGCACCGGGGCCTGGAGGCCAATTAGGTTGACTTAAGGGCATTCCTCATCCACATTGGCTTAACTTGACTTAATAAGGTCGACTTAAGCGTTAAGTCGACTGTAAGAGGTGGTGTTATTAAGTTGACCTAAGGAAGTGCTTAAGTCAACTTAATAAGCCCCAATGTGGATGCAGCGGTCTTTAGGTCAACTTAACCATCCTTAAGTTGACCTAAGGCTCCAGTGTGGATTTACCCCCTATGACTAAACCATAATAGTGGAATCAGACCACTAACCCCTAGAGACAATCATGGCAAACCCCCTTCTCAGTGCTACAGAGAAATGTTAGAGCAGTGCGTGTTGATGTGTCTTTGGCACTACCAGGCAGTGATCAGATATTGTCCAGGATGATTACTGATATTAGCTGGCACCCAGAGCCAGACATATATACCTAGCATCAGCAAGTTGGGCGAAGTGAATCAGGACATAGTGGAGCATGATTGCAGATTCAATCTCCCCTTTTCAACAAGAATCTGAAGGAAATCAAAGAGTGTATAGTTAAGGACATCCAACTATGGGGGTCTGAAAAGTGTCACTAGTAGGATGACCCAAAGATAAAAGCCAAATAGGTGGAGGAATTATATTTTCAAATTAAAGATGAGGTGACTGTCCAAGACAGAATCATATTTTGAGAACAGAGAGCTATTGTTCCCACCTTGTTGCAAAAGAATGTCATGCAAAAAATGCTTGTTTCACACATGGGTATTGACAGTTATCTTTGATGGGCTTGAGAATGTTTGCTGGCTGGAAATAAATTATGCAACTCTACTCCTTGATAGAAGGAGTAGATACATTCGCATGATACATTGATGAAATGTGGCAGGGGCATTGGTTAAACTAAAAGATATCACCAGTACTCAAAATGTCTGTACCAATTCCAAAGGAGGTTTTCCACTTGCCCCAGGTCTAATATGTACTAGGCTATATGTCTCTCAGAAGTCCAATCTTGTATACATCCAGGTGCCCCACCTGCAGCCCAATAGTTTCAGAATTAGAGGTAGGGGTACTGGTTCCTAATGCTGACCTGATTCAGGACTTGGTAATCCTTGGTGGGGCAAAGTTGGAGTCTACCATCTTTCTTTTTAATGAAGAGGACCGGCACCCTGGGATGTGATTTGGATTGGATGTGCAAATAAAGCCCTTGGCTAGGTTCTATCCCAGGTAAGTGCGCAAAGCAGCCAAGTCAGGTTCAGACATGGTGTAAATATGACCAAATGGAATTTTCACTCCTGGTTGCTGTTCTGTTGGGCATTCATAATCCTTATGTGGGAGTACGATGTCTGTAGATGTTTTTTTTTTTCCAAATACATAAGTGAAGTTACTATACTTGGGGAAAGTTGAGGCCTAGGATCAGCAGATGAGTCTTTTGGACCAATCAGCCTGGCTTGCAACTGTCAGGGCACTGCTGTATGTTCTCTACTTCCTGGAGTCAAGTAATGCAGCCAGTTGTATTCCAAAGAGAAGCTGACCTTTAATTCATGCCAGTGATTGAGAGAAATATGAAGTGTCAGCCAAGAAATAACCAGGATCAGAAGAAAATGAGAGGAGTGAATGGCACTGAATCGTAGTGTCTCTTGTTGTCCTGGGATGATACCCTCCAGGGGTATGGTCTCTGTGACCACCAACCTGGAATGTAGGTTTCTATTAGATCCATAATGTGCTTAGGCCGTAGCAGAATCTGCAGAGTCCAGGCTGCATCCAGGTTGATAAAGTTATTTGCTGCACCCAAGAGACTGAGTGCCTGCTGCCAACAGATTTGAAAGGAGTGCTCTGACACCCATTGTTCAACCAGTACTTACAAATGCAGTGTTGGTCAATGGCTTTCAGTATGCATTCCAGGTAGGAGAATGGCTTGAGACTCAGGGGAACATTTTGTCATGGTGCTCAGGCCACCCCTCTTCACTGGGCCTGAGCTAGTGTGTTTTCTCAGCTCTCTGCAGGATAGGCTCCTTGGGGGGAAACCAGAGATAGTATGACCTAGTTTGCTGTAGTAGAAACACAAGTTAAGGTGTTGTTACATTGACCTGCATTGTTCAATTTGTAGATTGAAAACTGATAGAGGGGGTCCAGCTGTGACACAACCCCTCTTCTTTGTTACTGCCATGAATGCAGCAAATGTTGATATGGATTAGAAGATTGACAAATTAAATTCATAACTTTGCCAGGTGCTAAAAATCATGGTCTTAGTGAAGATACTGGAATTATGGATTATTACAACAATTTGTAATCCGCTAATCCCCCTTTTTGTCCTATGTCTATAGGAGCATTCACCTTGAGTGTTTCTTAGAATGTGTGCTAATTACTTATGCTAAACTATCTGTTTGGCCTTGTATTTAGCTGTGTCCCTTGGAGTACTTTCCCAGCTCTGAAGAAGAGCTCTGTGTAGTTTGAAAGCTTGTCTCTCTCACCAAAAGAAGCTGGTTCAGTAAAAGATATTACCTTATCCTTCTTTTCTCTCTATGATAGATACAGGCACTCAGGTCCGTCAAGGTCTCAGCTCTAGCGAACTCATCCTTGATCTTGTCCTGCAGGCCCCATCAGAACTGGAACAGTTGGACTGCCTCATTCTACTCCATGTCTGATGTG
Organism: Pelusios castaneus; assembly: GCA_007922175.1. Taxonomy (NCBI): domain Eukaryota; kingdom Metazoa; phylum Chordata; order Testudines; family Pelomedusidae; genus Pelusios; species Pelusios castaneus. Next base: position 241,490 of record ML685782.1, read on the forward strand.
AGATGGCAGAAACATGGTGCACTTGACCCCATCCAAGTTTCAGCAAGGCTGCCTCAGTAGAGGTCACCAAAGATGGTTATTATTACCCACTGAATGGTCTGGAAAAACAATCAAGACAGCATGTTGACTGTAAAAGTTATGTTCCATGTGACTCCAGTCTGCTACATTTCCTAAAGGAAGAAGTGAACATAAGGGGAATATGGTACCTCTCTCTGGCTATGTCTACACTTGTTCAAATAAGTCGACTTTGTTAAGTCGACTTAACATGTCTACACTGTAAATTTAGGTCGACTTAAAGTCGACCTTGCCAAATCAACTTAGAGCGTCCACACTGGATACCTAAGTCGACTTGTAGGGGCTAAGTGGACCTGGGAGTGGTGCATGGTGGGAAGGGCAGCACCCAAGAGGTGCCCTCCTTCCCTGGACACCCCTCCAAAAGGGCTAGGGAGCTCAACATCTTTCCCATTGTACCAGGATACATGGGGACTGAGCGGGACAGGGGCAGAGTACAGGAGCAGGATGGGCAGGGCTGTGTCCTGCCCTGTGGGTGGGCATGCCAGGCTCTGGCTGTGCCAGGCACCCTGGGAGGGAGTTCAGTGGGGGAGCCCTGGGGACTCTTTAAGTTGACTTAGGGCTAAGTCACGTCTATACTGGCTTAAGTCGACTTAATAAAGTTGACTTAACCAGTAAGTCGACGTAAAATTAGGTCTTATTAAGTCGACTTAAATTTTTTTTAAATCGACTTAAGCAGCAGCAGCTTAAGTTGATTTAAGGAAACTGTAGTGTAGACGCAGAGTAAATTAAGTCAACTTAAGTCTGCTTAAGTCAACTTAATTTACAAGTGTAGATGCACCCTCTGTGCATCTAGGGTTGACCACCTAGGGTTGACATCATCTTAATGCTCTTGACCCATCTCAATTTAGACAGGACAGGATTAAATCAGAATTGGTCTACATACCAAAATTTCATGAAATGTAGCAGAGAATTCTGTCTTAAAGCAAACTGGTAGACACTTCTTACAGTTCCAGGGCCTGAGTCTGTCCTGCTTCCAACCACGTGTCATTATTGGCATCTGTGCAAAGTGGATGTAAATTACTATCATCCTGCTGTGGTAGCATTTAACACCCATTTTACATTCACTTTGCATCCATGTAAATGACAAGCCAAAGCAGTGGAAAATCAGAACCCTATATTTTACCTAGACTTTTCCCCATCTACCATACCTAGATCCCCTGTTACTTTCTTACTTATGCTAAACTATCTGTTTGGCCTTGTATTTAGCTGTGTCCCTTGGAGTACTTTCCCAGCTCTGAAGAAGAGCTCTGTGTAGGTTGAAAGCTTGTCTCTCTCACCAAAAGAAGCTGGTTCAGTAATTAATGAATTAAGTTATAGGACTGCTAATCATCCTGCTCTACATATCTGAAGCTACAGGCTAACCTTTTGGGAAGAAAATGCCTGGTGACTGGGTTGCTGATTGTAGTCTCGGCTATCTATGTTTTCTCTTTTCCTAACTCCATGCCTGGATGTAGAAATCAACGAGCTATAATCATACAACAAAACTTAATTTTGTAGAGGATCTATGTAACAAAATGATTCCCAGAGCACTTTATGGATTCAATAATAAGCTCTTCAGTCAAAATAAAAATAATTGCATAGGGAGGGAGAAATTAAGAGGCAAGGGTGGAGGAAAATACCTTCTCAGCTAAGGTTCATAATGAAATAGAAATTGATGAGGCCGAGAGATGCAGGGAAATTATTTCATATAGTATCAACTTCAGAGGAGACATTTCTTTCACTGGCACTGTTGAGGTCAAGTGACAGAAAGCTGACTAACATTGGCTGTGCGCAGAGAACGTGAGTGAGTATCAGAACTGCTACTGCAGAGCAAAGATTCTTACCCCAAATAGTACAGCGGCTTGGGAAGACTTGGAAAGATCCTGATTTAATTTCCTGCTCTCCCACAGATCTGCTGTGATCTTGGGCAAGTGACATAAAGCCAGCTTTTTAAAATCAGGAGGTATTAGGCACTTAGGCCCTTATGAAAATCCCACAAGGCACCTATCTGTATTCATAGCTGCTTAAATGCCTTTAAAAAGCTGGCCTTTGCCCTCTCAGTTCCTCACCTCCTAAAAGGAATAACAATACTTCCCTATCTCACAGGAGCATTCAATATACTGAAAGTTGTGAGATGCTCAGACACCCTGGTAAGAGGGTCCATGAGTGCCGAGACAGACATATACAGCCATCCTGTTTTCTACAAGACACTGGGAACATATGGGGCCAGGTCGCCAACTGGTGTAAATCAGCACAGTTCCACTGAAGTCAGTGGATGACCTGGCCCAATAATCCTGTGATGGCGGAAAACCTTTTTCGGTAGCAATCCCTGTGAGTGATATCAGCACCACCCGTATCAGCGATGAAACTTTCCTTTGGGGACAAGAACAGTAGAACAATGCTTCTCACTGTGATGCAATTTAGTGGCCAAGCCTGGTTTTATTTCACTGTGGTGAAGTTTGTTTATCACATGACTCCTACATTTTCTACTCAAAGACAGCTTTGTAATTGTTATGGGAGGGAGAGAAAGGTTCTGGTGAAAAATCAATTCATGCTGATTTCCTGTACCATTGGCACTAACAAGAAAGTCCACTCAAGATCCTCCTCTTCTGGTTTAGTTGTTGGGGGGTATGTAAGGGTGTGTCTACATGGGCAACTTAGGGCAACTTAAGGATGCTTAAGTTGACCTACACAAAGCCGCGTCCACACTGGGCTTTTATTAAGTCGACTTAAGCTCTTCCTTAGTAATAGCTTAAGTCGACTTAATAACACCACCTCTGAAGGTCAATTTAAGCCTTAAGTCAACTCCTTAAGTCGACAGAAAGCCAGTGTGGATGGCTATGTCTACTGTTAAGTTGACGTAACAAGGTCAACTTAAAGTGTAGCCACTCTGTTAAGTTGACTTAAGAAGGTGGACTTTTAGTCAACTTAAAGTCAACCTTGTTAAGTCGACTCAACAGAGTCGACTTAACTTTACAAGTGTAGACATAGCCTAAGAGAGAGAGATTTTTATTAAAAGATGGAAAGCCCTTTTAACTGGCAGTAAAGCAGAACAATTTTCACAGGAGAACACCATACCTTGCCATGTGGAATTCCACGACCACAGCAAGGCAGCAATCACACATTACATAGGAGGTTATGGTTTGCATGAAGGTTTCAGGTTAGCAAACTTTAATTGTGAACTATTAGCTGTTACATCTTCACTCATGGCACCTGGCAGGTAAGGTGTCCAGGGTGGTACTCAGTGCTGCAAATGCTCACAATTTTATTGTGAGTCTTGTGATAGCGGGTATTCTTCTTAAAGCCCCAGCTTCTGAATATGGTGATTACGTGGATAATCTCAGCTTCCATATTTAAAAAAGTCACTTTCTTGCCCCCATGACTGCAAGAGAAAAAGCTTGAAAATGTGACCCTCATGCATACCTGAAAGCTCAGAAACCAACAGGCAATTAAAAAGAACTTCAAGTTTATTAATTATTTAAAATCTCATGATTTTTAAGCCAATCTCATGATTTTTGGCTCCTTGAGGCTGGCAGTACTGTGGTACTCCATGTTTATCATCAGCTGGGCTGAAAGGACCTAACCAACATTGGGTGCGTTACACTGGTAAATTAAGTCGACTTAAGCTTGCTTAAGTCGACTTAATTTACCCTGCATCTACATTACAGTTTCCTTAAGTCGACTTAAGCAGCTTGCTTAAGTCGACTTAAGGAAAATAAAGTCAACTAAAGGAAAATAAAGTCAACTTTATTAAACCTTCTTTCCACTAGACCTAAGGCTTAAGTCGACTCCCTAGAGTCGACTTAAGCCAGTGTAGCCGTGGGGTAGCCCTAAGTCTACTTAGGGCTACCCCAGGGCTGCACCACTGCCCTCCCTGCCATGGGGGACACAGGGGGAGCCTGGCATGCCCCCCCCAGGGCAGGGCAGAGCCCTGCCCACCGTGCCCCTATGCTCTGCCAGGGACACTGTTCCCTTTAAGTCGACTTTATTTTTAAGTGGAGACACACTAAGTTGACTTAACTAAGTCGATTTTAAGTTGACTTAGTTAAGTCGACTTAGTTAAAGTCAACTTAAATTACCCAGTGTAGACATAGCCATTAGGAGCACCACCCATGGCCTGAACCTCATCCCACTGAAACCTCAAGTTCTGCCATTCCCCTCCCCCACATCCCCTGCCCTTCCTAGTGGAAAGACTTTGGGCACGGACAAGGACCCCTCAATCTGTGCTTAGTCTTGAAACCCAATGCTTGCCTCCAAATCCTCACCACAGGAACTAGGTTAATCTGACTTCAGGTCCTACACTCAGGACAGTGATACATGAAAGGCTCTAGCTAATGCACTGTACTCACAATGAGCTCCTGCCAAAAAATTGCAACAGAATTACTTCTGTGAAAACACAACTAGCCTTTGAGGTCTTCTCTGTCAAGCCCTTCCAGGTACCTGCTGCGTACAGCCAGGTCTGCCAAATCCTTTGAAGAAAGTGCTATTTATGAATGGAGAATGGCAAAGGGATTTTGTATATGCAAAGTACTGCACAGTTGCTGATGAGGTAAGTGTATTTCAAGGTTATGGACTTCTAAAAATGCTTTTGTTATTGTCCCACAACATTTAAATTATATTTACAAATATGAGGCCAAATTACAACCAACTAGAAAACAGCTAATAAAACGAAAACTTTACATAGTGTTAAACATAAATTTGAACCAATTATTCATTGTACTTTTATAGTATCAGTAAGTGCAAAGGTGACATAAAAGTAAATGCTTAGAGTTTTAATGGCAGTGAGTCATACCAACATTACAGTTCAAGGAACTTTGGAACTAACCCTTCCCATTGTCTCAACTGTCATTAGTGTATAAGTAATTATTATATCTGTTTTTATATGTTATCCATTATGTCTACAATGTACACAAGTTCAAGCATAAATGGAAAGAATGCTATCTTTCACTTTACTCACTGTTGTTCCAGTGCCAATTCAGATGTCAAGAGATAAGAGCTGAAATATTTTTCTATATACAGAATCTTGCTAAGTTTACTGAATTTTCAAAGCAGCTTTTAATGCTCTTTGGGAACATGCCCATTAGACACCTTTGCTGCAATTAAAATAAGGATTGAAACAAAATGGCATAGTTTGAGTCTGGATTGGAAATTCCACAAAGTTCAGTGATGCTTGGATCAGGAATTTTAGTTTAGCTGATTCCACAGAGAGGACTTAGACACATGCAGTTTGGATCATGGTTCTGGTCCATAATTAAATTTAACACTACTATTTTAAAATACATCTGAATACTTTAGAAAATAGCTGCCTCATGGCCATAGTCAATTTCCATGTGCAGATTTTTCTATGTACTTCATATGAATTTCATAGTATGACATATCAAGCTTGATACTATCTGTCCCTGAACAGGATACTGTTTTTAGAGTTCCTGGATAGAACTCGTGTGTTGTTATTTATTATTTCTGTTATGGTTGCATCTATGAATCCCAAACAAGGAACAGCGCCCCATTGGACAAGGGGCTGTACAAGTTAATAGTAAAGACAGTCTTCCCACAGACTTCCCAACCTAGGTTTCAGTCAGAACGCAATTGGTGGATGAAACACAGAAACAGGATGGGAATGGATGGAAAGATGAGGTAACAACAGAATAGAATTTAATTGAAAAGCAGAAGTCATAGATCACCATTTCTCTAAGGTTAAGGAGCCAAATCCATGGAAGTTTTAGAATATTTACTTAGGGGTACTTTTGCATTGCAATGCCTTTTGTTTTGTGCACACTGTACATATTTATGCACTCTATGCGCAGAGTTCAGCAGTTCTCAAATTGGCAGAAAGAGACACATATTGCTTACTATCATGAAGACTCATTTGTAAAAAATCTAAATCTAGGATTATTTGCTTATATTACTTTTTAATTAAACTGTGTTTTTATTTTCTAGTTTCAGATGAGGTTTTTGTGTAACGAATAATACATTATTTAAAGGAAGGACCTGCATTTTACTTACTTAGAAATTTATCCCTTCTCTCATCTCTGCGTGTGCCTGGATGGTAGTGGATTTTTTTCATATTCGCTTATTACTCATACAAGCTCAGACCCAGCCCTTACATGCACACAGGAAATAACTTTGCACACAAGCCTTTGTATTTATAAAATAAATCCTACACAGAATGCTCATTTTAAAGCAATCCCAGAAAAATTAAGGAAGAGAATTTAATTAATCTGATTAGCAATTTGTTTTGATAAATAGAATTTTTAATCTCTCTCTCTCTCTCTCTCTCTCTCTCTCTCTCTCTCTCTCTCTCACATACACACACTTTAAAGCAATGGTAGAGGGGAAAGGGATATGTTGGACTTTTCTATATCACTGTTTTCAAAGAACTCAGCCCTGCACAATAATTCATGATATTTGGCATTACTTCTTTCAGATCTATTGATCAGATGACAAAACAAACAAACAAACAAACGAACACAGATCTTGTTTGAATCTGATTCATTTAGCCATTTTTGTAAAATAGCCTGTTATCAGAAGAGGTTGGTTTGAAGCAAGCATTTTAGTCTCCTTGAGTCAAGATACATCTGTACTGTTCACTCCTGTGACACAAATACCATTAAGCCCATGTCTCCAATAATTAAATGCCTACTGTATGACACCTAATATCATATTTGTTGTCAGGTATGGCACAGGATACAATGGTGATATATGACAGCACAAATTCAGTGTGAGAGATACCACACGGCAACGAAGAAATTTACCTTTTTCATATTATTCTAGTTGGATATTTTACTTTTATTTGGTTAACCATTTAAAACATATGTGTCCTGCAATATACTAAAGCAAACAATGACTGGATTATTAAGGTACAGCTTTGCAGTAAAACTGTACAGTGCAGTTAAAATCCAATACAATTAATTGAAGACATGGTCAGCTTCCCTACTTCTCCCTTAACAGATTTAATACATTGACTAAATCCTTCCCCTAATTCTATTGTGCTGTAGAATGCAAAAATCCATTACTGTAATCATTTTAAAGTGCCACCATAGCAAGAGTTTTTAGACCAGCTTCAAATAGGAATTTAAATAAAACAGAAGAAGCTTACTGTGTTTTTCATAATTCTATTTCATTCTGCTCTTCTGGGATTACCGTATTTTCTGGAAAACAAAGGCCCCACTCCTGCCATTGTTCTACATGCAGAACTCCCATAGAGAGCAGAGGAAGTGTGAATCACTTGCAGTTTTGAACCCATAGCATGAAATACGCTCCCTATTTAAGTCAATGGCAAAATTCCCACTGTCTTCAATGGGGCCAGATTTCACCCCTACTGTATACAAATAATAAATATAAACCAGATCCTTACTGCCTTGCCCATTGTATAAACTGTGGAGAGTGGATGCAAAATGTTATCACACCAGAATTCTCTGAGCACATACACTGGTGGTGGTAGCATTTGACATCCACTTTGCACAGCTGTAAATATCTGCATAACATGATTTTTTTTAATGAAAAATGTGGTTCGAGGAAAAGCTTGACTGTGTGAAAATATCAGAATTTGCTGTGGGATGGAAATTCCAGTTTTCACTCATTTACACTGGTCAATTGTTGTCTGCATCTGAGTCATATACACTAATGGGTATATATTTAAGGGCTCCTTATCATTGCCCTGGATTCACCCACTTTAAGGTCACTTTACACTACCAGAGCAATGCAAAGAGGCCTTCGTGCAAAGGAGAATCAGACCCTGGATATTTATTTTCTTGTCAATATCACCTCCACGCCTTCATCTGCGCCCTTCTAACCTTTCTTATTTTTGACTCTTCTGCTCTTAGTCTTCTCACCTGTTTCCCTGCTCTTTTCCTCTAGCCTTCATCTGAATTCTTTAAAACTCTATTCCCTCCTAAGCTCACCTTTTCTCACTTCCAACATGACACTTGCTGGGATGTCAGAGTTGCCAGTGGTTCAGAATTGATCTTACATTCCATCCATTTCCTTCTCTAAAGCATCACCAACATGAAGTTAGGAGAAAGCATTTTACTTAGATACCCAGGCCTTCTGCTCTAACTTCCTGCTTTCATTGTCAGCCTTGCTTAACTGTCCTTCACATTTCCACGTGATTATTGTTACTTCACTATGGCTATGTCTACACTTACCAAAGTTAGTTCGAATTAGTTAATTCGAACTAACTAATTCGAACTAATTTTAGTTAGTTCGAATTAACTTAATTTGAACTAGCAAGGGCCCACTGGAATTTTAGTTCGAACTAAGCAAGTGCCATACATGGCACTTGCTTAGTTAGAATTAGTCAGTTTCATTAAGCTCAATGTGCCTGTTAGTTCGAACTAAGCGGTTAGTTCGAACTAACATGGCCACATTGACTTAATTCAAACTAACTAGTTCGAATTAAGGGTTAGTTCGAAAGGTATAATCGAATTTATTAGTTTGAATTAAGGAAGCCCTTAATTCAAACTAATGAAAGCCTAGTGTGGCCGAGGCTTAAGTTTCCTTAATTCGTTAAGCTTCCTTAATTCGAACTAAGTTAAGCTTCCTTAATTCGAACTAACTTGCCAGTGTAGACATAGCCTATAAGTGCAAAAAAGGTATCTTGAAAATAGGGTGCATACTTGAACCTATGCAGATGTCCCAACAGGTCTCTCCACCATGAGTTTTGTGGTTGTCTGGGTCACCTTCAATGTTGAAATCCCTTCTTCCTTTCTGCCACTGCTTCTAACCAGTCTTATTGACTGGGGGTGGGAAGAGCCTCTTCTTGATGTAATGACCCACTCTGTCAGTTAAATTTCATTTGTATTGATTAGGTCAATTTATCATACAGATAAGAAGGCAATCATGTTTTTGAACCATTAGCACAAGAATATGGACAATACATAATGAAGTGCTTGTTACCTCTCTCCGTTACACCTGAGTCACTCCAGCATCAGCTGTCTGCTTTGCACTAAGGATGTTCTTACCTTGTTATTTGCCTTCTCATATGGACAGGTGAAGAGAGAAAACATTTTTCTCCTGCAGTGAGATTAGTAGATGAAGATTTTTAATGATCAGAGGAGTGAAGCTCTGGAAGAGACTTTCAATGAGAGTTGTGGGGGGCAAAAAAACTTGTTTCAAGTCTGAGCTTGATACATTTATGGAGGAGATAGTATACAATGGCATATGGGCCATCTGTGACTGCTATTAGCCAATATCTCCAGGAGCTGGAAGTGGGACATTAGATGGAGAGGGCTCTGAGTTACTACTGAGAATTTTTTCCCCAGATATCTGACTGGTGGGCCTTGCTCACATGCATAGGGTCTCATTACCATATTTGGGGTTGGGAGGGGATTTTCCTTAGGTCAGATGGTAGAGACCCTGTGGTTTTTTTGACTATCTCTGACACATTGGGCACAGCTCACTTGTTGGTTTGAACTGAAATAAATGGCTGATTCTCTCTAACTTGAAGTCTTTCATTCAAGATTTAAGGACTTCAGTAACTCAGCCAGAAGTTATGGACCTATTATAGAAGTGGGTGAGGGAGGTTCTGTAAGCTGCAATGTGCAGGAGATCAGACTAGATGAAAATTATGGTCTCTTGTGGCCAGAAAGTCTATGAGTAGAAAGACTTGTCTTGTGCCAAGCCAACATCATCATATCTTACCTCCTTGGATGCATCCCCGAACAGCTGTAAGTTTCTCCCCATGAGAGGCCCCACTATAGATACCACCAGATTTATATCCAACCTAGACCACATGTAAAACTTTTGTATTACTAAATACTGCTCACTAGAGCTCGTCTAACATGCACAAAATGGGATTCCATGGCACAACAAGGATTTTTCTTCTCTTATCTTGCGCTGATGAGATATTGTTTCTTCTCCAGAGGTAAATTACTGTGGCCAAGTGAAGATTCATTCAATCGATCGGGAAGTTGACCAGGTAGATCCATCCCCTGAAAAAGAGTAGCACTGAGTTGAAGAGAAGGCATTTCCCTTCAACCCAGCGCAATGGAGCCACTGTGGTAAGTAGGTGTCAGGAAATCAAAGGGAGATATGCAAGTTATTTTACATAGCTTGCATATTTCTCTTTGACTTCTGCTGAAAACTGTGGTAAGTATAGACCAGGCCTGAATAATAATTGAAAAGGGTAATGCTCTGGATTAGGATGCAGGCAATCAAGATTCTGTACATGGCTCAACAAACAAGGAGTCCTGTGGCACTTTTAAAGACTAACAAATGTATTTATCGCATGAGCTTTCATGGGAGAAAATCCCACTTTGATAGACACTTTGAAAATTTTAACATCTATTTAGATTTGCTATAACAGTCTGACCTGATCCTATGTCATATATTTCCCTGCATTTAATTTCCTCCCATTCTGTAAGTTCCCCATCTTCAAAGCATCTGATGAAGTGGGATTTTCTCCCACGAAAGCTCACGCGATAAATACATTTGTTAGTCTTTAAAAGTGCCACAGGACTCCTTGTTTGTTTTGCAGAACTAGACTAACACGGCTGTCTCTCTGGAACTTGTACATGGCTTAGTTTCAGATTTCCTGACATTGGGCAAATCACTTAATTGCTCTCCACTTCAGATCCCTATCTATAGTAATACTCCTGTCTTCTCACCCTTACCTCATCTGTTTTAATTGGGTAGAGATTATCCTTTACTATGTATGTGCACTGCTCCTAGCACAATGGGGACCCAATCTTGGTTAGAGCTTCTACGCATGACCATAACACAAATAATAATAATTCCATTATGTAGTATTGCATATTATGGTAATAAGCTTTTGTGTTTGACCTGGAAAGATATCAAGGCAAATGCTTGCCTGGTGTATTATAACTGAAAAATGAAAATGAATAACCATAAATGGAAAAATGTTGCTGTTGAACAAATAAGGAATCCAGTGGCACTTTTAAAGACTAACAAATTTATTTATCACATTGCTATTGGTTATCCCAGTGCCAGCTTACAGTAGCTCCAATGGCATTACTGTGCTATTCTAGGGCTACTGAGACCAGCCTTTCTGAAGGTTTGAACAGAAGGAAAGAAAAGACAAAAAAGAAATCTTTGATCTTTTTCATTTTAGGCATTTTCAGTTCACATGAAGGGGGCTTTACAATGGAGAAATTGCTTTTTTGTCTTGCAAAAAATTTAAGTTGTGTGTTTGTTAGTCTGGAAGGTTGAGCTGAAGGTCAAAGTGTAAACTCTGCTTGCTGCACCATGATTTTGTGAGAGGAATCAATACTTCCATGACCATCAGCATTCATGCACTCCTAACAGGAAAAGCACTCACATGAAAGTCAGAGAGAAACACTGAAAGAAATGTGCTAAGAGTGGTGAAAAGGCTTTCTCTGCCTTTCAGTGGGTTCCCTTTCCTTCCCTGTTTTTGAAAAGAGAAAGAAAATGATTGATTTCTGCTTTTTTGGGGTGAGGGGAAATCACAGAAGGAAGACAAATAGAAAGAGTTAGGTGACTGAGAGCAAATGAAGCTCAGACTCTGGGGAGAGGGAAAAGAAAAACACAGAAAAAATAAATATTCTACCTACTCATCTATCAGTCCATATTCTTATATGGAGGCCTATCTCAAGGGCACCCAAGCAGCATGTTTAGTTGGGGTTAAACAGGGACTATGGATTTTTCTCTCATTACAACAAGGGATTTGACCTCACCTTCCTCTATGTGCTGTTCCCCAGTGTTTGAATCCTAGCATCTATTTTGATTAGCTGTTACAGCCTAACCTGATCCTATGTCATACACTCCCCTACATTTAATTTCCTCCCATTCTGTAAATTTCCCATCTTCAAAGCGTCTGACAAAGTGGGATTTTCTCCCACAAAAGCTCATGCGATAAATAAATGTTAGTCTTTAAAACTGCCACAGGACTCTGTTTGTTTTACTGTAAACAATGTTAACCTAGAATGCTGCACACCTTTAACTCACTCATAAATGCTCCGTAATTTAAAAAAAATTACCAGAATCCTCATGCAAAAACAACAAGAGTCCTGTGGCACCTTATAGACTAACAGATTTCTTCGGGCATAAGCTTTCGTGGGCTATAATCCACTTTGTCAGGTGAAGTGGGTTATAGCCCTCGAAAGCTTATGCCTGAAGAAATCTGTTAGTCTATAAGGTGCCACAGGACTCTCATTGTTTTTGCTGTACACAGACTAACACGGCTACCCCTCCAGAATTCTCATGGGATTTGATAAAAAGCCCAAAATATCACATTTTTATCTCATAGAACAACGTGAATTTAATTCTGAGACCATCCTAGAGCTCTTATATTGGAGACAATCTCAAACAAAGTGAAGAAGACAGATATGGATGGGCTAAGATTTTGTAAGGACTGTCCCTGGTTTTATACTGGACAGCAAACTATATATCAGAAAAATGTGCTTCACTTTGAGGCAGAGGAACATACTAGAGTGGTACAAGAAATGTTATGCAAGGCCTTTGCCAATGGCATATCTGCAGCAAAGACGTTTCATTAGACAAAAAGAAATTTGGGGTGCATTAATACTCAGGAAAAATTGATTTTTTTTAGCATAAATAACTAGGACTGAATATCTTGACTCAGTCATTTATAACTACCTCTGGCCATCACGTTACTGTCAAGTGGACACACAAAGGATGCATCTACACTTACAAGTTAGGTCGACTTAAGGAGGCTTAAGTCGACCTAAACTACTCCGTGTCCACACTGGGCTTTCCTTAAGTCGACTTAAGGAAAAGTAAAGTCGACTTAATAACACCTCGTTTTAGGTTGACGTAACACTTAAATTGACCTTATTAGGTCAATTTAAGTCAGTGTGGATGGGGATTAGCGCCTAACTCGACCTTACTAAATTGACTTAAAGTGTTAAGTTGACTTAATCAGGTCAAAAAGGGGCTATGTCTACACTAGAAAAGTTAAGTCAACTTAACAAAGTCGACTTAACTTTTCTAGTGTAGACATAGCCAAAGAGACTCACAGTTCATGTTTTTTGGGCAGAATCATTTACACTGACTCAGAAAAGTGCATGTGATGCCTCCATGCATCTATGAAGACACTTGCAGTGTAAGAATTCATCTCCAAGAACTGTGAGTGGTTGAGTACATTTACCTCCTATTGACCTAGGGCTGGATTTTAGTCCCTCGCCCTAGGCAATCTTCTGGTGGCACGTACAGGCAAACAAGAATAGCAAAGAGCCAGAGGAGATTTCCCCTACTGCAGAATCAGTGCAGAGCAGATATAAGCAGCCATACATTGCCCCCTCTCATAGGCTCCAGTGCAGGGGGTATGTTGGATATGAGAGAGTAGCAGGGTCACAATGCTCAGTGCCAAGGGATTTGGGGTTGCAGAGCGGCCCCTAGGCCATCCAGGGAAGGCTGCCGTGGAGCCACCTCTGTGACTGCTTTATTTCATGCCATGTTCTTGAGCCAGCTGACCCTCTATCTGTTAGTACTAAAAGGTAATCAATTTTCCACAGCAGAACCAGGGATGGTTTGGTAGGAAGTCCACCTAATTTCTTTGGCTCAAGTCTTCTTTTAGTCTTAACCTTACCTGAAAGGGAAGAGGTGTAAACACAACAGTCATCAGTAAAAAGTTAACATTTGCAATCAGTTACTGCACAATTGTATCTGAGGGAACATGGTTATTTTGGTATTTTTGGTGTAGTGCCATTACTGAAGTGTCCCGCATGATACTATGTTTATAAAGGTAACTGTGGGTAAACCTTGGTTGTGATTAGAAGACAGCTACACCTCCATGCTGTGCAGAGAACCCCAGGAAGCATCATATATCCCCTTTCAGAATCCAGATTCCATTAGACCACAATTGGTGGGTGTGATGGATTAAAAAACAAGGGTAAAGATTTTCTGCTGGAACTTGCTGTTGTTTGGGTGAGTTGGCTGCTATTATCAATTCACTGCCCTTTGGGTCCAATTCTTCAGCTCAAGATCCAAGGATATAGTGTTCGTATATGCAATCATCCTGTGAGAACTACTAGAACTCACGCCTGTAATGTGAGAAGGTAAATAAAAGACACATGCCTTAAGAAGCAAATAAAGGACTCCCAGACCAGGAAGTTACATGATTTATAAAGCTCCCTTTGCAACACATCCTGGTCTTCTGTGGTAACTATGGAGGACCAGGAATGCTATAATTACTCCACAATGCCTCTTCCTAATTTCAAGGAAAGTCACACATTTTCATTCCTAAATGGACTGTGATCCACACAGATCTGCTGCCCACACATTTTTATTGTTGAAAATGATTTACACCAGAAATAAAGGAGCATGACACTGAGATTATAGAGGGAGTTATTGAGACTGAGGGAATAAAATCCAGAGTGAGTTACATTTCCTACATGAATTATGTTTTGTCTCTCTCATTTTGGGTCTTTGATACACACTATATCCCACATTTGGACTCTTGCAGGTGTGATGGAAGTACTGTGTGAATAGTGCTGGACAGGGTGGAACCCTTTGATTTGGAGAGCAATAAGAGAGCTGTGAAGTTCAAGGTCATCGTGTGTGTGTGTGTAGAAGGAAATTCTTTATTTCCTTTCTTCATTAATCTTGCCCTTTTTGTCAATCTAAGGATTTTGTTTAGACTTGTTACCTGCATCTTAAATTACTAATTTGGTGGCTTTGTGTCAGGGATGCCGGATCTTTGAATTTATGGAAAATACAGAACATTCCAGCTGTAGAATGGATGGATCTGAGGTTTGCTTACATTGACCTCCTACCCTTTATTCAGAAGGCTGCCCTCTCAAGGCCACGTTTGTAATTCATTTCTACTCTTTCATGCCTTGATTTCAGTTCTCCAGTGCCTGCTGAAAGGACCTGAAACAAGAGACAACCTTCCCTTTGCAGAGCGGTTATAAATTCACAGCTTAGCAGATTTCAAGCTGATTGCCTTCTCTCATGTTGTCCTTCTGTGAATGAGGCTTTTCATAGATGATAGATAGCATGGCTCCTCCAAGACATAAATTCTCAGCTAACTTCAAGCACCACCACTAGCTATTTAACAATTTTGTTACCCAGCCAGCAAAGAATTGCACTCCTTTGGATGACTTTGTCCATTTGATGGTCCTTTGTAATCAATTAACTTTGTTGCTGGGTCTGAAGCCTTCCAATATGATGTTCTGTTATAAAGTTTCTCTTTGCTTTGAGCTTGCTTCAAACCTGCGATCCTGAATAACATTACTGTAAAGGGTTACTTTTCTCTTTATCTAGCCAGTCCTAAATTAAGCAAAATGAGGCGATAGATTTCCTTTAGTCCCTGTAATCATAAATGTATTTCTCCCTGGTATGTCAGATTTTTCAAGAGGGCTTTTTCATCGTTCTTCCTCCCTTCAGTTTCAGGGTTGTCAGAAGTATAATTTATTCATATTTCTGACCTCTGGGCAAGACAATATCTTCAGGGTCATGAAGTATTATTGGATGTCAAGTCCGACACTTGCAGCTCTGGATTCCTTTACAATGCTACATTTAATCAAGGCTATGTAATTGTGGCTGAAACACTCACCACTGCAATTAATCCTGGAGGGGCCACCTATCCAGACTAATAACGATTCAATATTTGTCCATCCCTTAAATCCTCAGAATGGAAAGGTAACTTCACCATTGTTTAATTTCTCTGGACTAACTGAAGGGACTAGCTCATAGGGTGTAGCCTGCACCCCACTGTGCTGGCCCAGCTCACCTATGATTCACCAGCGGAGATCTTCCACAAGCTGAAAATTCCATATAGTCGATCTATAGCGAACGCAGTTCGTGCAAAAGCCTTTGCAAAGGCAGAGCAGCATGTGAAATGTCTTCCACACTCTCACTGAGTCCTGGGGAGGATTCCACTTTACAAACCCTGATGTAGGTTTCCCTATCCAAAATCCGTTGTCTCAGGCTTAGCGCAGTTGGACCACCATTTGGCCCTACTGCAGTTATGGAGAATTGGTTGTGAAGTGAGCTTCCAGTTGTCTCTTTTATTTGCATCTGTCTCTACCTTACACACTGCAACCAATCTCCATGGTTCCTCAACTTTGATGACCCATCTGCAGGACTTTCAGGGAGAAGGAAACAGCCTCTGCTCACACACAAAGTATCAGGGATGTTCAGAGGAAGTATGCACAACAACTCTTGCCTCAATCTCTGCCCTCCCACCTAGCATAATGATCTATAATGAGAAATTGAAATGCCTGGAATTTCCTCTTGGCTGCCCTTGGACTGTTTCCTGTCCCACCTCCACAGTGACACTTAGTTTTCCCATCTGTAAAATAGAGATAATAATACTGCTGATGAAAAGTGCTATTTCTGTGTATTTTATGCATTATCATTATTATTAATAGTATTAATAATAATTATTATTATTGGTAGGAGTAGTATCTCTGCTTGCTCTTTCCCATTCAGAAAATTTAAATTGCTCCATGTTAAATCAGGAAAATAATCTATCTTTGACTGATGGATGTCAGGTTCACTATTCTCCTGGGCATGTCTAGAGCTGAGACTCTGCATCACAAGAACCATTTTAAAATAAAGCTCAGCTGGAACCCAGTTGCCACATCACATCATTCTGGGCACACCTTTTCAAGGTTTCCCATTTGACTGAAGGGCGACATTATATTGCTACTTGGGCAAATGAATTTAGCAGCAGACCATCCTGGAGTCAGAAACAAGGCTTCAGGTGAATCTTCCTTCTTCCTGGTATATATACATTTGTTTTATGGAGCAAATCTAGATACCTTTTTGCCTCTTACCATTCCCTCAGTTCAAGTCCAATCCTCCCCATCTCTTCTATTTTTAATTACATTCAGAAATACCTTGGCTTGCTGGAAGCTCAAGCAACTAATGACCGTCCACTCGGCTCCTCTGAGTATTAGCTTCTTTGTAGCCTGAGCAGACCCATAAGCTCTTTTGTGCTCCACATTATAATTTACTGTTATAATTCATACTAGTTGCATCTTTTATTTATTACTTGAGCAGGTCCCCCGCCCAGGGCAAGGTTTCCAGGGTCATTTTAGTCTCAAGGCTTTTATTTATTTATTTATTTTGGCAGGGTCTTTGTATGTCATTGGCCTTATTTATTATATTTATTTCCTCTATCGGTGTACATATCTTTTTCCTGGAGTTTCAAAATCAGCAGCTGGGTGAGAGATCTCTGATATATTCCTCAAGATTTTATGCAGCTGGTGAATGTATAATATTGATGGGCAGATTAGCTATATACATATAAGAAACACAACCTTAATTTGCCACTTCATAGGTTTAAAGTTAACCTCATCCACTACAAAGTGGAGAGCTAGACTGTCTCAGTCCTTACTCCACTGCTTAGCCTTGTTCTGACTGTGACTTCCTACGGTAAGGAGTAAGCTTTGATTTGAACCTGAATCTCCTACATCAGTATCCTAACCACCTTATTATTGAAACATTGTCTAACTAGTCTTCATCTCTGAACCAGTACTCACCTGCCCTCCATAACTCAGTCATAGGTTGGTGGCCTATTGCTGGAGTGGGTGGGTGAGGTCTTGAGGCCTGCATTTTGCAGGAGGTCAGACTAGATGATCGTACTGGTCCCTTCTGACCTTAAAGTCTATGGCTATATCTACACTTGCTAAAATTAGTTCGAATTAGTTAGTTTGAACTAACTAATTTGAACTAATTTTAGTTAGTTCGAATTAACTTAATTCGAACTAGAAAAAGTTAGTTTGAACTAAGCAAGTGCCATTCATGGCACTTGCTTAGTTCGAATTAGCGATCCCCATTCATTTCAATGGCTGGTTAGTTCGAACTAAGAAATTAGTTCGAATTAACATGGCCACATTGGCTAATTCGAACTAGTTAGTTCGAATTAAAGCCTTATTTCTAAAGCCGTATTCGAACTTATTAGTTCGAATTAAGGAAGCCCTTAATTAGAACTAACTAAAGCCTAGTTTAGCCATGGCTTTAGTTAGTTCGAATTAAGCCTCCTTAATTCGAACTAACTTGCCAGTGTAGACATAGCCTAGGAGTCTATGAGAAATGGGTAAGAAATGGGGTCGGGAGAGGCCAGAGGGAAGTAGCAAGAGGGAGAAATCCTGCCTTTGCCTCCCTTGTCAGCAATCAGAGTAACAGGCCAGGGGCAAAGGAGGAGTGAGATGCTCCATGAAAATGCATGAGGAAATATCCCATGAAGAGAAAAGGGAGAACAGGGGAGGAATCGTGGCTCTGACTCCCCTTCCATGCCCCTGAGGAGCTGCAGCTATGCACCAGACAATTTTATAGCCTTCTTGAGGAGAAGAAGCAATAGGCCCAGTCCTGCCAGGTGCTGATTTATGAGTCTTCAATGAGAGTTGGGAGCGATCACGCCCTCGGAGGAACCCAGCCTCAGTGAGAAACTTACCTCTGTCATGTTCAGCATTCATGACCAAGGACAGGTTTTAAGGTACTAAAAGGCAAAACTCGAAGTACTTTAATGATTAAATTGCCTTTATTTTGTTCTTATTTTAGCAAGACTTATTGAGCCTGATAAGACCAGAGTGTAAAAGCTTTGTAATTGTTTTATAGTAGAAAAGTAACTGATTTCACTTTGTCTTTGCAAATCAAGCCATTTTCATTAAATAAAGAAGCAAAGGAAGAGAGCAGAAATCTGTTAGATACAGGGCTTCCGTGATGAGAAATTATAGTTCTCCTGTGTATTTGAGTGACCCACTGCATTATTCAACTCCATGTGCCCTTGTCTGTAGGCAGAAATAGCTTTGTTCAATAGGCTTGGTTTTATAAGTGAATTTTTAGGACCAGTGTCTTACATCTGGTCAAGATCTGCTCAGTGCAGGACTTCAAAAAGGTGTAAACGTGGCTATACGATTTCCATGTCCCAGCTGCTGCTGGAGAGTGGGGTTAGCCATTTGTGCAAGTGGGTGCTTTACCTTTCACTAGTTTGTAATGGCACCCAAAGGATCCTATGTTAGCAGGGATTGCCCCTTTGTTTTAGGCTTGGGTCGGGGCTGGGTGCAGTTGGTATAGAGAGAGCTAGAGATTCCCCAGTGCAGGGCAATTTTAAGTCTGCCTTATGATGTTCAAGCAGATTTAGTGTGTGAAAGGATCTGGCTGTTAATTTCAATCCACATTTTACTCTGAATGAAGTTAATTTCATCCAGATTATTTAATATGAAACTCATTTCTGAGGATCTAATTTTGAGATGGCCTGAACTGTAATCCAGATGTCGCTCGGCCCTTAGTTTGGAGTTGATTGGCTCTGGGTTTTCAGCCCATTAGAGATAAGAGCCATGAGATTAGGAACAGACCTGGGTTCAGCTTCCAACACAGCTCCTTAAAGTTCAGAGTTGTTCAGATCTAGTGTCTGGCTGTGAGCTTGTTGTGCATACTATGATTAACCAGTAAGCATATTACACAGTGTGACTTGCTCAAAGAAACAACCGTTCAAGGTGAAATTCACCTGTTGCAGGGGGGCTGCGTGAGGTTTTCTGCATCGCGTAAAACCTACAGCAGGAACAAAGGGGCATTAGTGAGTTGTCTGCTAGTGGATACTAGAGCCGGATGGAATGAAATTTCATCCAGATATGTTGGTTTGTCAAAACTGCAATGTTTCACTGAGACATTTTTGGATCCAAGTCCAAGAAGGCAAGGGTGTGGAAGAAGGAGACTGACTCTGTAGCTGGTGATTAAGGAACTGGCCTGGGATGTAGAAGACATGATTTCGAGTCCTGCTCTGCTTGAATTAGAGGGATGTGGGATGAAAAACCCTGAATCAGGCCAAGCAAGGGCTTGAACCTGGGTGTCTCACGCACATTTCTGGGTTTATGAAAATCTTCAAAAGATTTTGGTTTTGTTCCACTGGGGAACAAAAACACATTGCAAAACCTTGAAAGTTGACACAAAATGGAATTGCTGACTTCGGATACTTCCTCCTTTCTTTGAAATTGTTGCATTTCATAAGGTAGCATTGGGAGCTGGTCAACAGAAGGCCCCGCAGACCTACAATTACAGATATCTGGGACCAGAAAAAAGTGGCACAGATACCTCTTCAGCACCATGCTCTACTCTCACATCGGTAGGGAATGCTCTTATTTCTTGATGCCACCACAACTCAGAAGATTAAACTCCAATTATTGAGGGCCTAAGCAGATGAAGTGAATTTCACCATGGAGCTATCACAATATAAATGACATCATAAAACAATAACAACAATCATAGGAAAATTTTCCAGCAATAATGTACTTCCTTGCTTTCAGTCAAAATACAGGCAAAATTTTCGATGACATGACCAAAATGAAAAGAAAGACCTCAGATCCCAGCTGACGTCAATCAGCATAGCTGTGCTCATCCACTATGTTTAACACCAGTGGACTACATTTTGATCCAGTTTCCAAATAAATACAAAACAGAATGCATGAGAGCTTGACACAGGGCTGATTCTCTTTTCACAGTGGTGGAAATCAGAAGTAACCTCATTGAAATTAATGGTGTAACACTGGGTAAAACTAGTGTAAATTAGAGGTGAATCTGTCTCTTAGTTCTTAATTTTGCCAGTGATTCAGCAAGCTCATTTCTCAAGGCTCTTGTAGCAAATAAAGTTTGAAAAGAGAAACATTTTTAAAAAGTATTATCCTTTCTTTTTTTACAGGGAGATGGTTATTAACCTATTTGAGAATAAGTTCACATTCTTGTTGAAGCAGAGAGACACGGCTTTATGTTCATTACTCTACTCCCAGATGAACAGTAAGTCTTTGGAACAGTACTTACAGCCTGTAATAATATTACTGCTCGGTCTGCTACATGGTCCCTCAGTCATTTTTTCAATTAAAAAAGGACCAATGCTCTATTAACCTTTTGCCTGCTACTCCATTCTTCATACAGCTGTTGTATTGAGATTGCAAGCCATGTATTAAAAAAGGCATATATTACTGTAAACCATCTCCAAGTTTTCTGTCATTAGAAAGATGAAGTATCATTTTTTCATTTAAAAATATGAGACAGTTTATCAAATTCACAACCTCTGAACCCACAGTGAAATCTCTTTGTTACAGCTGAAGTGCACTGTAACTCTTATAAACTTAGCTCTTAAAATGCTTTGGAAACTAAGAAGGGTTTCTTCACGCTAGTGTGAAATTGCAAAGAGCTGGCTTTGGTGGTTGCGTTTGGGGCTGTGGGCTATTGATATTTTTGACAGCCCTTCCAATATGGAACGACATATTCTGCTTACCAAATACTTTGGCAGGGAATGTTGACAACACAAAGTAAATAAAATAAATAAATAAATGCATCAATTTCGATCAAGGAAAAAACTGGTCCTATAGATGTTATTAATTAAGCATTACTGACTGCTGCTTCCTGTGCGCTCATAAGCATTTTAAGGGTTAACTGACTACACTCTGACTAAAGAAGACACACCTGGATTATTTAAATCCACACTTCCACAACATTCCACACCTCATTCATGAATTTGCTGGACAATTCCTGGTACAGGTTGAATTATCAGGTGAAGAATGAAATTCTGGCTAATGTAGGGAAAGAGAGGGGTGCTACGGCTTTATAGGTAAAGCACTAGATTGGGACTCAGGAAACTGAGGTTTAAATCCTAGCCCTGCCACATCCCTCTTGTGCAAATCACTTCATCTCTCTGGCTATGTCTACACTGGCAATTTAAGTCGACTTAAGGAGGCTTAAGTCGACTTAAATTAAGCCATGTCCACACTAGGCTTTCATTAAGTTGACTTAAGAAATTCCTTAAGTCAACTTAATGAAAGCTTAAATTGTCTTTGTTACTATCACTCATTAAGTTGACTTAACCCTTAAGTTGACTTCTTAAGTCGACTTAAGGATGGTGTGGACATGGAGTAACCCTTAAATCGACTTTATTAAGTCGACTTAAGGGTGGTTAGGTCGACTTAACAAAGTGGACTAAAGTTGACTTAAAGCTAAGTCAACTTAGTTCACTTTGTTAACTCGATTTTAATAAGGTCGACTTAAAGTCAACCTTATTAAAGTCACTTTAACAAAGTCGACTTAACTTTTCCAATGTAGACATAGCCTCTGTGCCTTAATTCCAAAGGGGTAGCCGTGTTAGTCTAGGTCAGCCAAACAAACAGAGCCCTGTGGCACTTTTAAAGACTAAACAATGTATTTATCACATGAGTTTTCATGGGAGAAAAATCCCACTTCGTCCGACACATTGAAGATGGGAAACTTACAGAATAGGAGGTAATTAAATGCAGGGAGATGTATGACACAGGATCAGGTCAGGCTGTAACAGCAAATCAGAATAGGTGTTGGGATTCAAACACTGGGGAACAGCATATAGAGGAAGGTGAGGTCAAATCACCTGTTGTCATGGGAATAAAATCCATAGTCTTTGTTTAACCCTGAGGCAACGGAGTCGAATTTACATATAAATTCCAATTCTGCAGTTTCTCTTTGAAGCTGGGATTTGTTATTCATTTGTTTGAGCACCGCTATTAACAAGTTGTCAATGGAGTGAGCAGGGAGATCGAAGTGTTCTCCTACTGTTTTTTGAATGTTGTGATTTCTGATGTCAGATTTGTGTCCATTTATTCTTTTGCGCAGAGACTGTCCTGTTTATCCAATATATAAGGCAGGGGGGGCATTTCCAACACATGATGGCATAAATCACATTGGTGGATGAGCAGGTGAATGAGCCCTTGATGGAGTAACTGGCTTGATTAGGTCCTGTGATGATGTCTTTTTTGTAGACATCTGGGCAAAGTTGGTAACATGGTCTGTTGCAGGGATATGTTCCTACTTTAATTTTTCTGTTGTTTGGTCTGTATTTGCTGGTATCTGTTTAAGGTTGGGGGGCTGTCTGTAAGCGATGAGAAGTCTGTTTCCCAAGGTTTGAGAGAGCAAGGGATAGTAGAATAGGTTGTAGATCCTTGATGATGTGCTGTAAAGGTCTGACTTGGGGGTTGTAGGTGATGACCAGTGGCGTTCTGTTATTTTCTTTCTTGGGCTTCTCCTGTAGTAGTTGACTTCTGGGTACCCATCTGGCTCTGTCAATCTGTTTCTTCACTTCCACGGGTGGGTATTGTAGTTTTAAGAATGCTTGATAGAGATCCTGAAGGTGTCTGTCTCTGTCCGAAGGATTGGAGCAAATGCGGTTATATGTTAGGGCTTGACTGTAGACAATGAATCGTGTGGTATGTCTTGGATGAAAGCTCGAGGAATGATTCATCAGGAAACACTGATGAAAACTCTTTCTGCTCATTTTTTAATTCATAGCTGGATAGACATTTTTATCTCTGTGGCTGTTATACCTTGTTTTTTCCCCTGTTCTCTTTTTAGATGGCTTTAAACATGAGCAAACATTCTTGGACAATGGAAAGGCAGGACTTCCTCATAATATAAACTCCAGTGGGAACCAGCTAATCTTTGTGTTCTGAAGAGCTATTGGTAGACACTGACTGTGGCTCATGAAATCTTAGTGGTAAAATAATTTCAGATAGGATTGGATTTCAAGAAACCTGAAAACTGGCTGAAGGATTTTAGCAAGTGTATAGATGATAGCTAGTAATGTATCAAGTTTGGGGAACTGCCTAGGAGACTATCATGGGGATCTGGGCTAAATTTGGTGATCTGGAAGATGGTGAAAACTTGATGTTCTAAGAAGTCTTTTCTATTTCTAACTTTCATGATTCAAGTTTTATTGGGCATGAGGACAAAATACCAGTGAAGGGAAAAAAACATTAGAGATGGCCAAAATTGAAGTCTTGAATCTGAATCCTCTGAGATTTTTTGGGGTGGGGTGGGGTTGGATTTGAATTTTTGGACCTGAATCCATCCTTATAGCTTTGGGTTTAGATCATATACAAAACCGGAGTTATTTCTCTAGTTCTGGTTGGAATGTGGCTCTAACACAACACAAGAACAATTCATAAAATATTGGCAATGTGAAATACAGACCCAAGCCTGAACCACAATCCTGGTTTAGCTTTGAAACAAAATCTTGAAATCAGTGCCAAAGCCTGATCCAGATCTGGATATGAATACAGCTTTCCCATGCAATCTCTGCTAAGATAGACATGGAGGTTAGGTATAATTTCCCAGTGCTACTGAAAACATATTTATTTTTTAATGATAAATGTTACAATTGATGTAAAATAAATGGGCCTCATTTCAGGGGCTGTAATTTGTAACTATAATATGTAATCTCTAGCTATACAGGCCCTGAAATTCAACCGTCAGATAGTAATCAGGCCTGTAGACAAAAGGTTCGCTATCCTAGTTCTTAATTGTGATGACTACATCAACTAGGCCAACATATTACTGTTTGAATTCTTTATAATAGATGGGGTCAGAGAAAATGCCACACCACAATTCCCACAGGATTTTAAAGATATCATTAAATCCTTCCCCAAAACAACTCCAGGAATAACTCCACCACATCCCAGGAAACTTCTATGTATTCCCCAAGACACACAAACAAGGGAACCCAGGCAGGCCTATCATATCTGGCCACAACACCCTTATTGAATAAAAGGACTCATAGAAACCACCCTTAAACCCCTCACCCTACAAAGGGTCAGCTTCCTTCAAGACACTAATGACTTCCTTCTAAAACTCTGCACCATTAACAACTTCTCAACATGCTTGCCACCCAGGGCATCACCTCCCTGTACATCAATAACCCTCACTATGATGACATTGCTGCCTGGCTCAAATTCATACAGTATCTTCCCAGAGGACCTAAACATCCCCACAGATTTCTCCCCCCCCCAACCATCAGATTCTCACTAGTACAATCGCATACCAGCATCAACTTCCTGGACATTGTGATCAGTTTAAACAATGGATCCCTCCAAACAACTTACCTCCAAAGATCCAGCAATCACCCCAGACATACCAAAATAATGTTACCTATAACTAGACACTCAGCCACTACAGAATTTCCTCTGAAGAGAAAGTCCAGTATACAGACCTAAACACACCTAAAACCATTCACTAAACACACTTAAAATCATTCACTAAACAAAGACATTCCACCAGAAAGTAGGTCACTTCTTGGAAAAAGCCACCCAAATACCCCTTGAGAATCTGTTTTAATACAGGAAAAGAAACTGACTGACCGGAGACCCCATTTTTCATGTCACACTGAAACTGATAACCTGTGAAAAAATATAGAAATACAGTCTACATAGAGCTTCTATAAGGTGGGTGCATAACTGTTTGGAAAACCATTCCCAGAGAGTAGTTATCAGTGGTTCATAACCAAGCTGGAGAGGCATATCAAGTGGGACCCTGCAGGGATTGGTCCTGTGTCCAGTTCTGATCAATATCTTCATAAATGATTTAGATACTGGCATAGAGAGTACACTCAAAAGCTGTAGATGATACCAACTGGAGGAGTTGCAAGAGCTTTGGTAGATAGGACTAAAATTCAAAAGGATCTGGACAAATTGGAGAAATGGTCTGAAGTAAACAGGATGAAATTCAATAAGAACCAGTGCAAAGTGCTCCACTTGGGAAGGAAAAATCAATTACACACACACACACACACAATGGGAAATGACTCCCTGGAAAGGAGCACCACAGAAAGAAATCTGGGGGATTATATTGGATCACTAGCTAAATATGGGTCAAGAGGTAACACTGTTGCAAAAAAAGCAAACATCATTCTGGGAAGTATTAGCAGGAGTGATGTTAGCAAGACGCAAGAAATAATTCTTCCACTCAGCTCTGTGCTGATAAGGCCTCATCTGGGCTATGTCTACACTTACAAAAACTAATTCGAACTGACTAATTCGAACTAATTTTAGTTAGTTCGAATTAACTTAATTTGAACTAGCATGGCCTCAATAGAATGCTAGTTCGAACTAGCCATGGCCACAAGGGCACTTTGCTTAGTTCGAATTAGTCAGTTGCAGGAAGGTCAGTCTGCTGATTAGTTCGAACTAAGCAGTTAGTTTGAACTAATATGGCCACATTTGACTTAGTTCGAATTAACGGATTGAATTAACCGTTAATTCGAACTAAGCAATCAAATTTATTAGTTCAAATTAAGGAAGCCCTTAATTGGAACTAATGAAACCTTAGTGTGTCCAAGGCTTAAGTTAGTTTGAATTAAGTTTCCTTAATTCGAACTAACTTGCAAGTGTAGACATAGCCCTGGAGTATTGTTCGGTTCTGAGTGCCACATTTCAGGAAAGATTTGGACAAATTGGAGAAGGCCCAGGGGAGAGCAATAAAAGTGATTAGAGGTCTATAGGAAATATGATTTATGAAGGAAAATTTGAAAAAAAAAAGGGGTTGTTTATTCTGGAGATGAGGAAACTGAAGGGGGACGTGACAACAGTCTTCAAGTATACAAAGATTTGTTACGGGGGGGGGGGTGAACAATTGTTCTAATTGATATCTGAAGATAGAACAAGAAGCAATTGATTTAATTTGCAGGAAGGGAGATATAAAATGCACATTAGGAAAAACTTCCTAACTATCATGGTAGCTAAGCACTGGAACAAATTGCCCATGGAGATTGTAGAATCCCCATAATTGGTGGTTTTTAAGAACAGGTTAGACAAACACTTTTCAGGAATGGTCTAATATGTACTTAATCCTGCCTTGAGTGCAGAGATTGGACTAGGTGATCTTTCAAGGTCCCTTCCAGTCCCACAGTTCTATGACTTTATGATTTAATTATAACCCATACTGGATAGGACCCCATCCTGAAAGAAATATTTCCTAAACAGCTCCCCAAGCTCATCATCAGAAGCAAGCTCCTCACAGACTGGGATACACCAACTCAAAGCAGCACCAGACCCTGATGCAACAACAGATGCAAAACCTGCAGTTATATTTCCATTGTTGTGATGATCAATACCCCCCACAACACACAGTTCAAGATTTATGGCTCCTACACATGCCAATCACACCTTCTGATGTACCTCATCCAGTGCACCCAATGCTCCAACAACTGTGGGGTGAAAGCAGACAATCACGACGTTCTCAAATGAACTCACACAGGAAAATGATCAAATGATAAAAGACAAAAACACTATATATATGGGCGAACACGTTTCAAATAGCAGTCACTCTGTATCTCATCTTACAGTACTCCTCCTCCTCAAGGGAAACCCACACACCACCTTCAAAAGGTGCTCCTGGGAACTTAAATTCATACCACTACTAGACACCAAGGCTATGTCTACACTAGAGGCTCTGGTAAGTCGACTTAGAGTGTCCACACTAAACACTCCAGTCGACTGCCTATGTCCACACTGGCAGGTGCTAGGTCACTGGAGGAGTGTTGTGGGGGCCTGGAGCTTTGTTCCCTCTAAGGTGCGTGGGTGTGCGGTGGTGCAGGGGCCACCGCACACCTGTGCACCTCTTACAGACACCTGTGTAGCCTGATCCCTGCATCCCTTCTCCCAAGCCCGATCCCCCGGCTGAGTCTCATCCGTAGCCCAGTCCCCCGACCACAGCTCTCTCCAGCCCGATCCCCCGACTGTGGCTCTCCTTTTCCCCAGCCTGATCTCCCCACCCTGGCTCTTCCCTACTCCCCTGCCCAGCTCCCCAGCCACAGCTCTCCCCTTCTCCCCAGCTGCAGCTTTCCTTCTCCCCAGCCATGCCTCTCCCCTTCACCCCAGCCCAATCTTCCCCGGCCATGGCTCTCCCCTTCTCTCCAGCCGGACTCCAGTTAGGTCGACACCCATCCACACCGGCTTTAAGTCGACTTAACAAGGTTGACTTAGGCCTTAAGTCGACCTTCAGAGGTGGAGTTATTAAGTTGACTTAGGGAAGCGCTTAAGTCAATTGAATAAGTGCCCAGCGTGGACACAGCGTTCTGTAGGTTGGCTTAAGTGTTGTTAAGTTGTTCTAAGGCACAAGTGTAGATATACCCCAAAGCCAGGGCCATTAACAGGGATACTGGTTTTGTGGCTCATAACAACGATTTGTAAAACACCATACTGCCTGCTCACCTGAACGGCCTGCTTCAAACCTCTCCGTGTCACAATCTAACCCACCGTTGTCAGCTCCATTTCAAGTGACCACCTCGTACACTACTCCTTCTATTTAACAGTCTATTCTAACTTGTATTTAGCTCAGGCACTCTGCTTCCTTTCCCAGACCTGAAGAAGAGCTCTGTGTAGCACAAACGCTTGACTCTTTCATCAAGTGACGTTTTTCCAGTAAAACATACTATCTCTACTACCTCTTACTCTGGGACCAACATGGCTATAACAACACTGCAAAGAACTGTGTGACCTTGGGCAAGTTGTTTACTCTCTCTGGGTACGTCTTAACAGAGCCTCTGGTGTAGGTACACCCTCTGTGCCTTAGTTCTCCATCTGTAAAATAGGAACAATAGCACTTCCCTACCTCACAGGGGCCACGTCTACACTTGTAAATTAAGTTGACTTAAGCAGGCTTAAGTCGACTTAATTTACCCTGCATCTACACTACAGTTTTCTTAAGTCAACTTAAGCAGCTTGCTTAAGTCGACTTAATTAAAATTAAGTCGACTTTATTAAACCTCCTTTAAATTTGACTTAGCGCTTAAGTTGACTTTCTAAAGTCGACTTAAGCCAGTGTAGACGTGGGGTAGCCCTAAGTCAACTTAGGGCTACCCCAGGGCTACACCAATGCCGTCCCTGCTGGGGAGGGGCATAGGGGGAGCCTGGCATGCTCCCTCACAGGGCAGGGCAGAGCCCTGCCCACCCTGCCCCTATGTCCTGCCAGGGTCCCTGACCCCTTTTGCCCCATTGTACCTATGTACAATGGGGCAAAGGCTGAGCCCCCTGGCATTGGGCAAAGGGTGCCGCCCTGCCGCCGTGGACCTCCCCTAGGTCCCCCTAAGCCCCTAGAAGTTGACCTAGGTGTCCAGTGTGGATGCTCTAGGTCAACTTTGTAAATTCCCCTTTAAGTTGACTTTAATTTTAAGTGTAGATGCACTAAGTCGACTTAAATTAACAAGTGTAGACATAGCCAGGGTGTTGTGTGGATAACAGGGCTGGATTAACCAGCCCGGGGGAGCCCTGGGGCCAGAGGACACTCCTGCCCTGGCCCAGCTCTGGCCAGTCAGCCCGGGGGGCCCAGGGCTGGAAGGCCATCTGGTGTGTGGTGCAGGGGCCTCCAACGCAGCCCCCCGGGCTCTGGAAGGCTGTGGCCAGAGTGGCAGTGGGGGCAGCCTCACTGTAACAGGAACTGCCCCGTCCCACTCTGCCCCTGGGAATGGGCCAGCTGGCCCAGGGGTGGGGCAGGCACTCAGAGCCCAGCCTCTGGCTCTGGGGACCATCCCCCTCCTCCCAGCCCCAGCAGGGAAGGAGCTAGCTACCCAGCTGGTGTGCACAATAGTCTTTGTGAGCACAAAATGGGGGCCTTGTATTTCAGCCATTTGTCTGCATGATGATTAGTGTACTTTGGACTTTAACAGTTGGAGACAGGTTCAAGACTGCTTTGAAACGCCTTCCAAACTGTGGTCCACCTTACGTCAGCAATTTAGCAAAAAATGTTAATTTGGATTCCATATGCATGCAAAAGTTCCTTCAACCATAGCAAGTACTTGACTTTAAAAAAAAAAAAGGCTTCTTCTGTTGCCCCACAAAGTTATGACAAATTGCAATGATATGAAATCAAATGCTTTCAAATTTGGGAAAATTCAGATCTAGACCAACTTCCAAACCCAAACGTTGCAAATTTGGCCTATCGCTAGCTTCTGTGATATTGTCACGCCTCACTGTCCTCAATGCTTCAGCCTTTAGAAAATGTGCTAACCTGAAGGAAAGGCGATTTATGAGTGCAGTTGCTTGAACTGGATAACTTTGCTATTATTTGCAGCCTTGCAAGATGAAGTCAGGATAAAATGAGTATTTCAGCCTCATAATTCAGAGCATCAGCTGATTATCTGCATGGATTAGGAAATATATTTTTACTCCATCGTGTACAGCAATACACAAATCAGCTAGAGGCGATATGTGTTTTTTTAATTTTGTTTTGAGGTTGGTTTGTAGTTTTCACTGCCTTTCGTGAAGTGTCAGCCACTGGCTATTGCTCCAGAGCTCTGTAAGACAATTCTTCTTTCTTATATAATAATCCCAAATCCAATCACAGTTGATAGTTCACCTGTCTATACCAGTACAATTCATATGCATAACAGGAATCTTCCACTTCAATTGTACAGATGAACTTTTACAAACAAGGCACCAAAAAGACTCTTCATTTTGTTGTTCTTCCTATGGCCCCAGATCCAGCAAAAGACCTCCCCCCCATGCTGGATACCATTGACTTCAGCAGGATTTTATTGGTTTCTGCAGCAAAAGTGTGCCTGATTTGTAGTACACACAACCCACTGAGCTGGAATTTTTGCTTAATGTTGATAAACATCTCCTATCAAGGCACTGTCATGGAAGCAGTGTTGGGTTGCCTTATATTTTCCATGGTTAAGTATATAAATGAGTTGTTAAACGGTGTTTTTCTCGCCACTGTAAAAGAGAATGCAAACTCAGAATTTCTGAGCTGTGTTTTATTTTTTGGCTGACACTGTTTAATGTAAGCATTCCCGCTGTATCTGATTGCCAATCCTTCTCTTTGCTTTGCTGGCCTCATTCATGCGGATCTGCATGGTGAAGCAACAACTGGTTTTTTTTAAATTATCAGTTTTCCCCTTTGATCATTTCTATTTTAACAGAACACACTTCAGTTTTGACATTTTTTTTAACTCTTCCCCCCCACCCCCGCTTTTATGAAAACTAGCAGGCCTAAATTGACATAGCTCCACTGCCTTCAGCACAAATCTGTACCAGCTATGGCCTCCTGCCCAGTGACTGTATTTTATTGTAAATACATGTTCATGAAGCTGTTGGCACTCTACATCACCTAGTGCTGCTATTTATCTCCAAGTGCCTACCTGAAGCAGCAGGAGTCAGAGAAATGCAAAAGAAGGAGAAGAAAAGCACTCATTTCTGTAAAAATCAACTCTCAAGCAGCTTCCCTGATTAGAACTGCCCTTTTATTTATTCATTGGTTGGGGGAAGGGAATGCCTCAGGCATGGAAACATGGACTTTCTTTTTCCACACCCTACCATGATCAAGACATATGCCACTGAGACCTTCACCTCCCTGAGGCATCAGCTTAATAACACGGAGCTGAAGCCATAGTATTTTCAATCTACCTCTACCTTCTGGACCGCTTCTTTTGTCTCCTTAAACTACTCCTCTCCCTCTTCTTCCAAATGGTTGTGTAAGCAACACAAATGCTGCTCTAACTCTGTGCCATGTAAGAGACAATTAAACTTCTCAAAGGTCCCGACTCCACTATGTGATGCATGTGGGCAGGCACCGCACGGGTACAGGGTCCTGCCCATAAATGCCACATGGCAGGTCTGGGGCCCAGGTCTAGCGAGTTACGGCCTGATCCTGGTCTCAGGTGTTACAGCTACATTTGGACCACGTGCAAGCATCTCTCAGCTCACAAAGGTGAAAGCTGCAGAGTGGACATGGCGGGATGGTTTTCGCGACCTCCATTAGCTAACTGCTAAGAGTTAAAACTCAAAGGATGCGTCTACGCTGGCAACTTAGGTCGACTTAAGGAGGCTTAAGTTGACCTAAACAAAGCCACGTCCACACTGGGCTTTTCTTAAGTCAACTTAATAACACCTCATTTTAGGTCAACTTAAGTCGACTTAAAGCCAATGTGGACGGGGATTAGTTAGTACCTAAGTCAACCTTATTAAGTCAACTTAAAGCGTTAAGTCGACTTAATAAGGTCGACAAGGGACTATGTCTACACTAGAAAAGTTAGGTCGACTTTGTTAAGTCAACTTAATAAGGTTGACTTTAAATCGACTTAAAGTCGACCTTATTAAGTCGACTTAACAAAGTCAACTTTACTTTTCTAGTGTAGACGTAGCCAAAGAGAAAAGCTGACTCACAGCTTGGTTGGCAACCCAGTGAGCTGTCATGAGAGAACCCATGACAGAATCTCTGCAATCTCTGTTCTTCCAGCTCAGATAGAAGCCTGTCTCAAAGCCAGTCAGATTCTTGGGGCCCAATTCTAATGTCAGATGCAATGGGCCAGATCTCCAGCTGGTGTCAACCAACTTAGCTCCATTGAAGGTAGGGATGCCACACTGATTGACATCAGCTGAGGATCTTTCCCACTGGTGTAGATCAGGTACAGTTTCAACTCAAGGTCAGGAGCCTGGTGGTAAAAGTGTCTGCAGGGATCCTTCCAAATGTTCCTATTGAAGAGTGACTCTTTATTTACACCAGTGTAACCAAGATCAGACTCAGGCCGTGAGACTCCTCCCTCCCTGTCTCCCCCCAATTTGAGATGAAAGAGCAGAGCCTCAAAGCCATTGTAACTGTGTTCAGCCATGACAGCTCTCAGAGCTGCTACCTATGCTTTTAGGCCTGATTTTTACCACTCTCCTTGGGAATGAGGGGGATCTGTCGATAGAGATGGAAAAAAAGAGGTGTAAACTATGAAGGTCCATGAAAAATATGTAGCCATCACTGGCCATCTGTAAGGGGTGGACTGGGAATGCTTCCAGAGAGAGCTCCTCCATATGCAACGCAAAACAAAGGGAGATCCTATCCGTCTTGTTCATGAGAGTGTAACCACTGAGGTTAATGGGAATGCTCACGTAAGTAATGGGAACAGGATTTGTTTTTCTGCTTTATCATCTGCTTTACTCTTGCTAAGCCATCTGGAACCCTAAGCCAGCCTTTTAAAAAGGGCTAGTGCTTGGCGGGACTGGTTCTGATTTTCAGGGGCACTGAGGACCTATTTGGTTTTAGTTGGGTCAGCGTTACTGAAAATCAGGTCCAGGCTGTGTTGTGTTGGGACCCCAAAGCCAGTGGCCAATTTTGAAATTTTCAACCTCTGATGTTTAGAAAGACCAGCTCCACAATCACATCTGTAGTTAGTAAACTTTCCAAATTTTCCCCTGAGCCTCTGCCCAGCCCATTTCACTTTCCCTCCTCCCCTTGTACTAAATAAAGACCAGAGGAAGTGGCCCTTTATTAACACAAAACACTTCATCTGCAATTGAAATGCAGCCACTTCTGAGGTAGAGGATCGAAAGAAGGGGTGGATAACCAGTACACAACAGATGGGAAAGGGAAATATTGGCTAACACCATCCTGGAACAGCCCTATTTAAACAGACAGTGCCTTGAGAAACCCTGACAGATGAGACAGGCCCTCAAGTTTAAGGTCTTTTCCAACAGAGCTACAGAAAGTAAAACTGCAAAGGAAACGGTCTGTGTACTTAAAAAAGACAAGCTTAGCTGAAGCTGTTGGGATTTGAACCTACAGTTCCACATTCCTCTATATCATAGAGACAGGTCTATTAGAAATGTGATGGGTAGATGGTCAATCTCCCTACTATGCTCTTCCCAGATTAAAACTCACAACATTTCTTGAGAGCTCCATGTGGCAGCGTTTGATGAGCGTCAGACCAGAACAACCACCAAGTAAAGTGCAAATGGCTAGCTCAAATAAACATCAGGAGTATTCATCAGCAGGCCTATTTTTTGGTGACTCCGACAACCTGTCAGCCATCATTGACCCGGGGAACCTGAGGGCTGAGTTTTATAGATGAATAATGCAAGGAATAAAACATACGTAGAGAGAGGAGATTAAGTATAAAGATTCAGCACCATGCAGTCCTTGGTCAATGCCTCCCAGGCAAAGTTTTCCTTGCTTAGGATCCTGATTTGTTTTCTGTCCTATGCTACTGCCACCTGGCGGTGAGTTGTTTCTTTCCCTTCTAATCCCTCTATATAGCCATGGTTCTGAACCTGCTGTCCACAGGCCAATCAGCACACAGCTATGGCTCATGTGACATCCGCAGGGCCATATGAGCAGTACATATATTGTGCAGATGTGGCCTACCTAACACACTGTGAGCTACATATGGAGCCTATAGTGGTAAGCGGGTTGAGAACCACTGGTCTATAGGCAAGGGAGATAAAGCTGATCTGTTCTTTGCAAAGGTTGCACTGGATAAAGAGACCCCAAACAGCAACTGGTGCTGAAGCCTGGTGCCATCGCCGCATTGACTGAGCACAGAGCAGCTGGAGAGTCAAGTGTTTCGTTATTATCCTGTCATCGCAGGACACATTCTGAATAAAGACCAGAATGACACCATTTCATGTTATTTATGGCAGAGGTGCTGCCTCACTGATTGCAAAGTTGCTTTGGAGCTGGTGCTGGAGCCAGTCCAATTAGCTAGGTAACTGAGAAGCAGGGGACATCGAGACAATTTGGCAATTAGCCTGACCAAGGCAGGTCAGAATAATTTTTTACCCACAGGAAATTGGCAAGACAACAGAGGAGAAATCCCAAAGGATTCATTCCTGGATCCTCTCAGGTGAACAGTGAACTCTATTGAGTATCAGGAAAAAAAAAATTAAGCAACCCACCACAAAGAATTTTAAAGTGGCTAGTAGCTGTCCCCCCCCCCTTTATTTAAAATAATAAAGTAGGGAGCAGTTGTTAACAAGAGAAGAATGTCATTTATCTTATGTTAATCAATCAAACTCTGATGCTGCATCAAGAAACTCAGTTAAGTGCCGGTCCCTGATCCTGATTTGGTTTCTCACCTTTTTCCCTTTGTCTTCAGAGGAGTTACACCACCGTAAGCCAGATCAGAATCAGGCACAGAAAAGGTAAAATTTTGAAACACAACAAAGGCACATATCTTACAAGAGGCAGCACTGAAACGCTCACGCCATTTTCCCTGCTGTTCTTTCAGAAGGATATATATATTTTTAATTTTGTCTCCCACTCTTTTCATTGCCTGTCAGGGTAATGTAACCTTAGTAAGCCAGTGGGCCAATTGCTGCATACACTCCCCTTAGTTGTTATGTGATCCACTTGACACTCACTGCATGTTCTGTAATGACCTTGATTATTGGTGGGTGACCAAAGCTCCGTGATTGTCTCTGCAAATTTCCTTCAAGCTTCGTTCTTTTATAGGTACTTGCTCCCTGGTTACTGGGAGAGCTCTGATCATCGGGCTCTGCAGGCTTTTCATAGCAAAGCATGGAATCTTAAACACAAGCTTGGTTTATCGTGATTTGCATCTTTATTTAGGTCGCATGCCATTTATTCATGCTCTTCCTGACAGATAGGTAATGACTGAAACCCCAGTGCATGTCAGAGGCAGTGTGCTCTTACAGCCAGATGACTGTATTTATTGTATTTTTCATTTCAAGTCTTCCTGACCTTTTTTTTAAATTCATATGTAAAGGAAGAAAAGATAGCAATGTCTCTTTCAGACTCCGACTTAACGGAACAATAGCTAAGGAATTCAAACAGAAGGGTTGAATCTCATCTGTAGCTCAGTCTACTGTGCTTAAGAATTACAGCCTACATATGTGGTTTAACCCTGCCCCCACCCTGCTCCCTCTGTTCTGATGTAGAAAATCAGTTGATATGTTACAGAACGAGGAGCATTGCCCAAGGAGGTTGCTGAAGCCCACAGCTCTCCTTTTTATGATCCAACTGCTGACGTGTCAGATCCGTCATGCTGTTGGGCCGACACCATCAGGACGGTGCAATAGCCCATTTGTGCTGGAGTGCAGGGACGGTAGTATACCGGCTTTGTGTGTATGTGAGCAATGTTGGCCCCTAGTGGTTTCCACAACTACTAGGAAAGGGCTAGAGTTTGACTGTCTCTGGGGCCCCCAACCGGACAGCTGCCTAGGACAGGTGCACCACACTAAGACAAGGTGATCGTTGCGACTCAGAGACTTACCTCAGCGTCACTGGGAAAGCAAATGACAAGGGATCCATAGCAAAGCCAAATAACCCACCTCTCACTGGCAAAGCTGTGCTGGCTGGCCATTGGGGCACCAAACCAAACTTCTGCCTTTCCTGTCCCCCCATGCAGGGACCAAAGCCAGCACCCCCACAGAACTGCTAGCCATCCATCCACAGGCTGGTGATGGGGGAAGCTGGCATGGGGCACCAGGGGATGAACACACGTAGCAGCACTGTTCTCCTTATCATGCAGTGGAAGGCCCTGTGCTTTGGGAGCTAAAGGAGATAGGCAAGGGGAGTTGGGAATAAAGCCTATGTCTACACTAGAAAAGTAAAGTTGACTTTGTTAAGTTGACTTAATAAGGTCGACTTTAAGTCAACTTAAAGTCGACCTTATTAAGTCGACTTAACAAAATCGACTTAATTTTTTCTAGTGTAGACATACCCTAAGTTGACCTTATTAAGTTGACTTAATGCTTTAAGTAGACTTAATAAGGTCAATTTAGGCGCTAATCCCCATCTACCCTGGCTTAAGTCGATTTAATAAGGTTGCCTTAAGCGTTAAATCGACCTAAAAGGAGGTGTTATTAAGTCGACTTAAGGAAATGCTTAAATCGACTTAAGAAAAGCCCAGTGTGGATGTGGCTTTGTTTAGGTCGACTTAAGCCTCCTTAAGTCGACCTAACTTGTAAGTGTAGATGCACCCCTTGTGTGCAATTTCCATGATAATTTCCAGTGTTTGTTCTCTGGAAGGAGAGAGATTGTGTCTGCTGAGAGAAGCTGCCCATGCAGTTGCAGCTTTGCAAACCGAGTGGAACAGACTCTTCTTCCCATTATCACAGGTCCAGCTGGGATGTCTGTGTCAATGTTGTTGCTCATTTCACCCCAGCCCAGCCCAAAATATGACTGAAAACAAATAGGAATGAACATGAATGCTGCATGTGAGAGAGGAACCAGCAGGCACTTTCCTCAGGAGAAAGGCAGAGCTGATGAGGGCACTAGACATAGAGGGAAACCTGAAACCACAGAAATTCTAGGATCTGTCCAGAAATGGGTGCAAATTAAGGGATTTACCCCACTAATAAAGAGGAGCATCACAGGAGGGGACAGAGGTAGGACCGTGAGAATTCAGCCCTTGATAAAATAGCAACTGATAGAGGAAAAACATAGATATCTTTCACCCATTCATTCTATGAGCCCTCTTCTTCTGATTTAGGTTTTCATGCCCATTTCCAGGGCATCTGAGTACCATGGGCTTCAATTTGAGTTAAACTAGGAATAAACCCAGGTCCAGAAGTATCTAGCTTAGGTAGTATCTAGGTTCAGAAGAGAAATTTAACCAGAAAGACCAGGGATCAGAAAAGTGGAGTGATTTTCAAACTCTGGTCTTCAGACCGCTGCTGTCCACACAACTCTTCAGCGTGGTCCTGTCTAGAGTGAAATATTTTGAAAACTAAACTGTAGGATGCTGGGAAGGAAGGTGGACCATGGAAAGATTTTTCAGTATCTTGTGAAAGGATCCAGAGAATGAAAAGGGTGTAGAGCCTGGGTATAAATGGATATCTGGATGTGGGTCCTGTTCCCATTGACTACAGCGTTAAAACTCCTAATAACTTCAATGGAAGTGGGATTGGGTCCTTAGAGAATCAGATTGTTTACATGCACATGCTCTTCCGAAAACAAGCTATCTGCTCTGCACTGGCCAGCGTGAATTAGCTATAGATTTGGGAAATAACCATGCCAAAATGAAGGGAGATGAAACACACAAAATTCAGAACTGGATCTAGATCTGGATTTCTAAGCAAGCAAAGTTTGGGGTTGTTCACAACTGTGAATTTGGTTTGAGCCATTATAAAGCAAAGATAAAACACTGGGAATAGAGAGGGAACCTGACCACCTGGGAATACTGGGTGGATTTAAACGTAGGACTTGGATCTACTTCCCACTTACATTTCTATATTGCTTTTGCAGTTTCAGAGCATTATCCTAATTTTTATTTATCCATGTCTTACATAAAATGAAGGAGCAGCCACATTTTGAATGATGGGACTTTATGTT
Organism: Pelusios castaneus; assembly: GCA_007922175.1. NCBI lineage: Eukaryota > Metazoa > Chordata > Testudines > Pelomedusidae > Pelusios > Pelusios castaneus. The sequence goes on from ML685782.1 coordinate 279,281, forward strand.
CCTCTCCTGAGGGTGCATCTGCACTGGCAAATTAGGTCGATTTAAGGAGGCTTAAGTTGACCTAAACTAAGCCACGTCCACACTAGGTTTTTCTTAAGTCAAGGTAAGCATTTCCTTAAGTCGACTTAATAACGCCTCCTTTTAGATCGACTTAAGCCTTAAGTTGACTCCTTAAATCGAGTTAAGGACAGTGTAGATGGGGATTAATGCTAAATCGACCTTATTAAGTCAACTTAAAGCCAATATAACGGCTATCTCTGCTGTTAAGTCGACTTAAAGTCAACCTAAAATGTAGTCAATTTGTTAAGTCGACTTAACAAGGTCGACTTTAAGTCAACTTAAAGTTGACCTTGTAAAGTCGACTTAACAAAGTCGACAACTTTGTAAGCGTAGACATAGTCTTGGTGATTGGCCAAACCCCTCAAGCGTTACCCCCATTGTTAGTTGTGTCACCAGAACACTGCACTGGGGTTACAGTCCTGAAATGTGCGGCCCTTTTCCTTTCATATCTATATAACAGTCTCATTGCTTTAGAACTGACATACACTTGCAGATAAATTTTAAAAAGACCACCTGCCCACCCAGCCCTCCACAAATGAAATATATAGATAGTCACTGGCTCCTTGTAACTACGGTACTACCCTAAACAAGCATGGACTGCAGAAACTTGGGTGCTGCAGTTCGATTTTCCGAATTCACAAATAATAGTTTACCATACATTGTTTGCTAGAAATTACCCAGAGCCCAGCTCTTCTGAGATCATTCTGCCATGCAGAAAAGAAGCCCTGTCACAACCAATAGGTTTCCCATGGTCTCTGCCTGTCCACTGGCTATTATTTTACTGGTTTTATTTTGCTTACAGTCCCAGCTGCATCAATACATGCATTCAAACTGCTCCTGGGTCTAGTTGTAGTAGCAGTAATCAGATTTTTCTTTTTTAGAGGTCTCACACTCTCCCTGGCAAGGTTACAATCCCTTGATCTGGAGAGAGAGAGAGAGATTTCACTGTGAGCGTAGTTGTGATCTACTTCAATTTCATGGCTTTAAGCAAATGTAAGCCCCCGACACATTAGTCTCTTAATGCAACCGTTTTCACACTCCCACTCAGGTTACTTTGCATTATTCCTAAATATAATTACAGAGGCATAAACATGAGCAGGCTGAGCATGAATTGATAGGATTATACAATTATTGTGGCATTATGCTAATACACTTAGTAGTGGTTAAAGTCGAACCTGGGTGAGATGCAGAGATGGAATGAGGAAAAGAGCAAATATTGGGTGTCATGGTCTTGGTTTTAGAGAGTTCATAAGTATGTATTTTTCCTAGGCATGTATGAAATGATTCAGAAGCAAGACAGACTTCAATCTAAATCTTGAACCCCACAGTTCTGAACATTGATACTGAATTGGCTGCATCCTCCCATAGCACTAAGGTGGGTTACATGATGTTACCTGTGATATAGAACCAAATGCAGAGATACTGCGCTTCAGTGGAGATTTCAGTCTCCTTTTCTGTAAGAAATGCAGATTAGCAACTCTGATAAGCATCCTCAGTGATACAGTTTCCAAGGGATAGCCGTGTTAGTCTAGTTCAGCAAAACAAACAAGGAGTCTGGTCACACTTTTAAAGACTAACAAATTTATTTATCACATGAGCTTTTGTGGGAGAAAAATACCATTTCATCAGACATTTGAAGATGGGGAAAAAGGTGCCACCAGACTCCTTGTCAGCGATACAGCATTCATGAACAGTCCAAGGTCTAACCAGCCCTAACTACAGGACGGATCCAAGCCCATCAAAATCAATGGGAATCCTTCAGTTGACTTCAATGGACTTTGGATGAGGCCCATATTTAGGATCACAAGACAGAAGCTTAAACACCTTACTGGGGTCTCAGAAGGCAAAGGGTAGGGTTTTAAAGTCACATATGTATAAGCATGAAATAAACCTCACGTGAACAAACAATAACATGAAGATATTAAAATTAGAAAAATAGAAGCTGATGAGATTTTCTCAGTATTTTCTCTGGTATCTTCTCTAATAAGAAACTACTGGACAGTTATATAATTTAAAAGATTATTTCCTCCCTCCCTCATGGGTTAAATTGTTCTCAAACAAATGCCTGGCTCCATCACTGCTTGCTGTCTGTCTTCCCTAAATTTATAACAAAATGGCATGAAGAATGGCTCTTTCCGCACTCTGCCATAGCTTTCCTTTGTAACTTGAAGCAAGTCACTTAGCCTTTCCATGTCTAAGTTGTCATCTGTATAAAGGCGCTTCATCCTGAGGCAAAGTCCCTGGATTCTGTGGTACTCCGCTGACTGGTCCATTTTAAGAAATAAAAGGTGTACATTAAATTAAATTAAAAAATGGGTGATGCAATCGGAACAGCAGCGCCTCTGGTTTTTATTTTGATGTTTAACTCCCACACTTTTAGTGTTTGTGGCGAGGTAGGATTTTGAATGGAAAAGGTTGACCTGTACAGAGGGGAAGGAGGTGGTTGAGAGGGAGCAAGCGTATTAACTGGATATTTAACTACAATGAACAGAAGTGAAAGAGTTAACAATATCAACATTTAAATTGCCACCATTTGATGGGAGCTTTGCCGATATTACCACTAAGTGTGCTGCAGCCCTGACCCGTAGAGTCTGTCACTAGCATAGGGTGACCAGATGTCCTGATTTTATAAGGAAAATCCCAATATTTGGGGTTGTCTTATATCAGTGTCTATTCCTCCCCCCCCACCACACTGTCCCGATTTTTCACACTTGCTATCTGTCACCCTACCTAAGGATGAGTAGGCCGTTCACTGTCCATGGCCCCTTCACTCTTCCACCACTCTGTCAAGATTGTCAGCATGGCCATCTTCCTACGAACCAGTGGACGAAGGCCATCACATCATGTTACATAGACTACCAAGCAGCCAAGTAACCTATTTCCGATCAGTCTGAAGTAATGCTGGTTAGGGGGTAGGCTTTTTATTTAATTTCTTTATTTATTTGCTTTGTCTTGTGTTTTGGCTGCCTGACTATTAATGGGTCATTACACCTATTTGAGATTTTATCAGCGGCAGTTCTATTAGGATGTCCATTGTGGCTAGCTTTGCATAATTACTCCCATCATAATTACATGCATAATTACAGCCAACAAAAGGAACAGAGAGGCAGGGTGTAAAGGGCTTTACTTTGCGCTCACTTTCACTGCCAGGAATCACTCTCCTGAAACTAACGGAATTAGATCAGTATAAAACTTGGGTACCTTTGAAAATAGGTCAACAGCATATGAAGAGAGCATCGAAGATGATCTGACTGCCTCCTGGCTGGGAACGAGTTGATTATCATTTTCACGATGAGGAGCAGTGATTTGCCATGGTGTAGGAGGAAGACTGGATATACATTCCTGTGTTGCTTATTGGTCCTTGCTGAGAGGTAGATGACTCACCTCTTATGTGGGACTGGATTCTGCTTTCTGTTACATGTGTGTTAATCCAAATAACTCCACCAGCGTACCAGAAAATGGAGCCTGGCTTTTCACTTCTGACTTGGAGCGAAAGTGGTAACAAGCTATCAGGGTAACGGGCTGGATCTCCTAATAAGGGTGTCTCAGTCACAGAGTAAATATTTAAAGGAGTTTAGCTCTTCATTTTTACCTACATGTTTTTCTCTCTCCTCTCCCCACGGTTCATTGCCCTTATTTTCCTTTTCTTCCATGTTCTTTTTACTGCTATCTGGAGCTGGCAGGTGAGAAGTTGACTACCACAGAATGGGCTGGCAGGAAAAGAAGCTGCAATACATTGTGGCTTTTCCTAGAGGCGTATGTGACTACCCAGAAGTAAGGTAAATGGTAGCAAACCCTTTAAACTCTAGTTTTTTCAGCTCTCTCTCTAACGATCTTTTGGCTTACAGCGAAGATCAATGTACCCTAAGGAAATTTTATTTGCTTTGCCTCCTGCACAGGGAGACACTAGAGCCACCATCCCCAGCAATAAATTAAGTTCACGCACTTGCAAGGGCTGACAGCAAGTCTGAGAGAAACAGCTCACAGTGTGAGATCTGGAGGGTTTTCTTTTAACTTTGTCCAGGTTACAGTGGAATGCATCATGATCTGTCGTTTTACATCACAGCGTGCTGGAAATCAGTGCAACATGGGGCAACACAATTGAAGGGAACACAGGAACACACAAAACCTTTAATAAAAGAACGGTGATTTTTCTGCAGCTGGCATCTGCTCAGCCTATTTGCAAAAAACCAAAGGAGTCCTGTGGCACTTTTAAAGACTAACAAATTTATTTTTTGCATGAGCTTTCGTGTGTGAAGCCCCACTTTGTCAGATGCCAGAAAGTCCAAAAAATAAATTTCTTAGTCTTTAAAAGTGTTTTGCTGAACTAGACTAACACGCGACCCCTCTGGAGCTGAATTAGTCCATTTGGTTACTTCCATTACCATTTCCCCTTTAAAATGAAGATCTGGTTACCTGAACACACTGACACTTCTTGTCTCGGTAGTTATTTTTCTAACCTGTGGCCATGACCTTTTGTGGAACACTTTTTTGGAGTAGACCTCTGAGGCTGAATTGTGGTGCTCCAATCCAAAGGTGCCATGCAGCTTTGCAGACCCAAAAGCATTTCAGGGAGGGGACTGCGTCCCTTGGTCCAAGTAGCAGATTGCTACTCAAAGTGCCAACTCAGCATGGGGCAGGCGGGGGGCAGTGCCAAGGCCCCACCCACTGCCCACCTCCACCAACTGCATAGTGAGTCTGAAGCACATACGTACCCTTGTGTGCCTGAACACAAGGTCTGGGAAAGCCATCCATGGACACTGGGGTCACTTACTCCCACACATGCCCCTTCTCAGCCATGCAGCACAGGCCACAAGCTGGACCTTTCTGCTCTTAGTTTCCTTATTTTTGGATTATACCCTATTTCCTTCAGAATCCTCCTTGCTTCAAAGAGATAGTTTGGATGACTAGGACCCTCCATATTAGCCACAAACCCTTTTAATTAAACTGATCCCTAAATTACTTCTCTAATGAGATTAGTCCACCTTTCACTGTGCCTCTATGCCTTTTATCGTTCAGACGAGCTATTACTCCAGTTGTTCTATATATGTACATACCCAGAAGATACATATGCTATAGAACATATATATAGGTAGCCAGAAGAAACTAACCAAAGCTGCACATAAGCGTTATTACCTCTCATTATATACATTTCATTCCAGATGCCAGAATCCTGTTTCCTTCTTAAGTCAAACTGCATGAAGGCATTACAGGTTACCCTGTAATAACTTGTCTAACTTTCTTTCCAGTCATTCTTCTCTCACCCCTTTGCTGTTAGCTGATAGCGTTTCTTTTGGCTCTTTGCTCCTAGATTTATTATTCTACAGCGATTGTGTTGAATTGCATTTGAAATCAATTAGCACAGGTACTCAAAGATGAATGTTCATGCTCTGAAAAAAGGTGATGAAAACATACCATTTAAATAGAAATCAATTTCCCTTTTATGTATTTCTTCCTAGCTGCTGCCCCCAAATTAATAGTTTTTAGATATTTCTGTGGAAAGGGGGACTTCTCTCTCATAAAGCACTTCTTTCTCTCCCTGCCCGCTTGAACTTATAAGGCACAATACACTGAGACATTGCAGGATTTTTGCTGTGGCATTTTATGTCACAAATAGAAAACTAGGACACTTTTGTTTGGCTGAGGCAGAATAGCTAGATCAGGAGTGGATAGAATTTCCCCTCCTCCCTTCATATTTTAATGACACCATTAGCCATTTCTCCACAGGAAACATTTAATTCTAGCAATAATAAACACAAGAGCTAAAGCAAATGAACTCAGGTGCCTACAGTACCTGCCATTGCTCAGTAGGCTTAATCTTTTCCATAAGCCCGAATCCACCAATTATCCTCACACAATGAAAAGTGAACCAAGAAGGAAAGACTGGGAGTGGGATTAAACTCTTATCATTGGACCCCCCAGGACAATACAAATGTTTCCAAATCCTGGATATAAAGGAGTAGCAGAGTCACAAGCAAAAAGTCATCACAAGGTCAGTGCAGAAGTCCAGAAAATGCTTTTAAAAGACGCTGGGACAGAACCAGGGCCAGACTCTGATCAACAGAGTTCATTGATTCTAAACAGCAGCAGCCTGACTGGATGCTAGTCTATGATGTATAAAAATGCACCATCCCCCTTTAAATATTCTGCTAGCCGAAAGAAAAGGAAATTAACATACAGGTGCCTTTCTCAATTTGAAGACTGGAAAGAAAATGATCTGGCATGGCTGGGAGTGTATTGCTAATGAGTTGGGAGCATCCACTTAAACGAAAGGCCTTGATTCTCTCTCGGAGCCCCGCGGAAAGAATAGGATTTACGGAGAAGGAATCTGGTTTACTTGTAAAACAAACAAGGAGTCAAGTGGCACTTTTAAAGACTAACAAATTTATTTATCACCTGAGCGTTCATGGGAGAAAATCCCACTTCATCAGATGCAGCTTCTCCATCTTCAAGCATCTGACAGAGGGGGGTTCTTGCCCACAAAAGCTCGGGCGATAAATAAATCTGTTAGTCTTTAAAAGTGTCACTAGGCTCCTTGTTTGCTTTGCTGAACTAGCCTAACGTGGCCACCCCTTTGGAACTTGCTTTGCTTGTTGTTCACAGGCAGGCAGGCCGGCCCACTGGCTGCAGCAGAATTAGTCATCTAATTAAAGAGGGCAGGACTGGAACAGGCATGAATAAAGCAAGCACAGAAGTGAACTGAGAAGGGCTGAAACCTCAGCTGGGGATTAGCGTAGCACAGGGTGTTGTAGCCACATTCCCTTTCTTGCAGTCCCACTGAAAGTAAGTAGGGGCTGTGGTGTAGGGGGTCTATATTGGCTCAGTGCTGCTAGAGGAACCCCCGAGGCTAGATATGCCGGCTTTAGAGCTACACTGTCCTGGTAGCATTCCAACATGTAACCACAGCATTCCCAGGAATCTGGCCTTCCTTTATCCCCAATTCCTTTATCATGCTTAAATAGAACTGTCTTTTTAAATTGCCTGTCAACTTGAAGACCTGCATTTTCATAATCATTTCATTGATCTTCTTTTGCCCAAGAAATCTAATGCCTGACTTTAAGCAAGAATCTGTGTCCTCTTCATTTGCTCTGGAGATATCACATCCAGGGCTTGATTAAGACATGCTGAGGCAGTAAACTATGTCAAAATTTAGAGGCCCCCTACCATAAAAAATAAAGAGAAAAAAAGTGTATTACATTATAACAGAAAGGGTAACGAAAAAATAAAAATCTTGAAAAAAGCCTTATTTGCATTATCAAATACCTTATGATAAATCTTTTTGGTTATCTTCAATGTATTTAGAGGCCCCTCATAATGGAAGGCCCTAAGCCATGGCCTACTTGGCTTGTGTCTAAATCTGGCACTGGTCACATCATTGGTCCAGTTGGCCTGATTCCCTCATTCTGGATTTTCACCATATCATTACTAAGCTCCTCCAATCATTTCCCTTCACCCCCCCGTATTAGTGCAAGAGTCCTGTGGTTAGAGCAAAAGACTAGGAAGCATAAAAATCCTGGATTCAAATCCTGGCGAGGCCCAAGACTCACTCTTTGATACCGAACAAGCCAGCAACTTGACCAGCTTGATACCAGCCAAAGCAGAGTAGAAGTACAACATGGCTAAAAAGAGCTGTTGCATTCATGGTGAGCCAGCAAAGGCAAAAAGCCTCTGAGAAGGGCATTTCAGGGACTTACTGCACCTATCTTGTCTTTAGTCTTTTTATTATTTCTATGGACTTCTAAATAAATAGTGTTAATTCAATAATGGTAGAAACCAACCCACGTTGCAAGGTCCAGATCCAGCTCAGAATGTCCCCAAAGTCTAGTGTTGTTTGGATTCAGACTTTTTGGTTCTGCTTCCACTCAGTAACCATTTACTCCTAACACAGTTCTCATCTAAAAACAGTGGGCCAAATCATGGCTGCTTCTGTGGTCTCTTTGCATTGCTCTATTGGTGTGAGGCAGCCATTAATTGGTCTAATCAGCCAGTCTTCTACCAGTGTGGAAGCTTATGGGTGGTGTAGACCTGAGTTACCTAGTCTAACACAACCCCGGCTTGCAGCCAGCAGCATATGGAGCATGGAGGTGAGATGGCTGAGGGTCTGTATCTCAGTGATCCACGCATGGCATAAGAGACCCTGGGGTCACTTCTAGCAGAGCAGACACATTGCTTCACTCAGTGGCTGCCTTTGCCTGCTCTCAAGTCCTGTACCAAGCATAGGTTGGCCAGACCCAAGGACTGGGGCCATCATATAAGTCTACCCACCAAGGCTATGTCTACACTAGAAAAGTTAAGACGACTTTAATAAGATCGACTTTAAGTCGACTTAAAATTGACCTTATTAAAGTCGATTTAACAAGTGGCAACACTTCAAGTCGACTTAGTCCACTTTGTTAAGTCAACCTAACTGCCCTTAGGTCGACTTAAAGTGGATTTATGCGTCCACACTGGACTTAGGTCGACCTAAGGAAGGGTTAGGTCGGCCTAAGGAGGCTTAAGTCGACCTCATGAATGGTAGTTATTAAGTCAATTTAAGCTTTCATTAAGTCGATTTAAGGCTTTTCTTAAGTCGACTTAATGAAAGCCTAGTGTGGACGCGGCTTAATCTATGTCGACATAAGCCTCTTTAAGTCGACTTAAATTGCCAGTGTAGACATAGCCCAAGAGTCATGCATCCAGAGCATGGAGTCCCAAGCAGGACCTGAACTCAGGTTGTCGTGCTACTAGTGTTTAAAACCAGGCTTCAGGAAGCTGGTCAATGTTCCAATGTTCACTCAAGCACTGAGCTTAGGAAGGCTAGATTAGTGATCATTTCACATTTTGAGCAAACACTTGGGTTGATTAATACTGAAAGAAACTAACTGAACAGTCTGTGAACAACTAGACCCTGGTAGATCAGGTCAAACTGGTATCACTGAATCATAGCTCACCTGCAGGTCATTGGCCTTATACTGCTAGCAATCAACAGAGACTCTCTGTTGGCTCCAGTATTAGGTGCTCGTGACTTTACAGCAGGATGATCTGTGTGCTAGGCCTACTTTGGTGTGAATTTTTTGAAGGCTGTGGTGTGCCGCATAGTGATAATGGCTGTGAAATCCTACCTAGTCTCAGGTTTGTTATTATTTACGCTAACTTGTTTATCCCTACTGGGATCTGGCTATCTACATATAGTAAAAGGTAGCTTACACTTGAAGTACACAAGAGACACAAACAATGTATTAGCACCCTTATTTTAGCGACAAGACATAAAGAGATTATTAAGCGACATGCCCACGGTCACACAGGAAGTATGTAGCAGAGTTAGAGCCTGAATTCTGATCTCTTGACACCCAGACCAGTACTTTAATCACAAAAGCATCCTTTCTCTCTAATGAAAACATTCAGGCAATGTTACAGGCTCCAGGTGGTTGTTGATCATAAATACATTTCGGGGCATTACCTTCACGTCTCTAAATTTACGTCCTCCATAAGTGCTGTTACAAAAAATCACTTTCTCATTATCAACCCATTTACAGTGCATTTCAATTTCATTGGAATGAATTAAGGTTTTAAGGTAGCTGCTTTCTGCATGCTGCACTTTCCACTTGGGCCAAAAGAAGTAGTAGTTCTTGGCACTATCTTCATCCCATTCTCTACTAGTTCATGCTTTCGGAATCAAAATCATTTCAGTTCTGCTGATAAAACTATCAGTAGAGACATTCACTAGCTATTTATAATATCTGAACCATTTCGGAAGCTATCAGACAAAAGAAACCAGTCTGTTGCTGCAGCATATGGTGTATAAGGGAACTTCTCTGAAGTCCCTGCAAGAATGTACATTTTAAAAATAATGATTCTTCTCTTGTTATCTGAGCCAGTGTCAAAGCCAAAGGTTAGGTTAAATCCTACATGATCAATGCTTTAGTCTTTTCACTAACCTCTGTCTCTATATAAAGCTTTTCTGATTTGTCTGACTGTCCTACTCCGGTAAACCACTTAGAGGATATTAGAGTAGTTTCCTGTGATAAATGTTCTGCCATGTCCATCTTTCATCTCCACTCTTACTGTCACTCCTACGATGTCCATCTACATACCAAACACCTTATTCTGAATATCCATCTACCCTCTACTTCCAAACTCCTCTCACAATTAGCCAGGAGAAAGCTTTGCCTGGCAAGTTGGGAAGGTTTAAGGGAGGAGGAAGCAGGAGACAGCTGGGAATGGGGATGGCAAAGCCATCAATTCTTGTGCAATATAAGTTTCATTAAAAATAAAATAAAATCTTCTAGTTCTTACATCCATGAATCCATCCTTCTAAATGTGAATCAATGCAGTGCTGTATCCATTGGTCTGCAGACAGACGGTCCAGTGTCTCTAGTGTGGTTCACGGAAGAGGTGTCAGAATTGAATTAATAAGACTCCAGTGATTTTAACTGCTTCTCTACAGAAACTTTTGAGCACCCAGTAAAACTGAGAACGCTTACGTCAGTTTCACTCTACTGCTGTTTGGAAAAGCAAGGACCAGCAGCAGAGGCAGGCACTAGTTATCCACTGCTTCATGCACTGGGTGCTGGTGGTGACTTGAGATGATTCCATGTTTTTAAAATGAAACTGGCTCCATATTAAGAAAACCATTTACAGAGATGCTAGATTCTCACTCTTGGTTTTTTCTAAGGTGTCTATCATTAAATCGAGACTGGATGTCTTGCAGCTCTCGTTCAGCCACAAGTTACTGAATTTGATATTGTGTTCCCTTACATAGTAGGAAAGAAGAATTTCCTCCACTGCAGGAGTTTCTGGTGAAATTCTTTGGTGTGTATTTGGCAGAAGGTCAGACATAGTGATCTCTTCTAGTACCCAAATCTATGGTCCAGATCATCAACTCGTGCAAATCTGCATAGCTCTATTAATTTCAGTTAGCTGTGGCTGAGATTTTCAGACATCTAAGGCATCTAGGTGCTCAGCTCTCATTCAATTTAAATAGTCAGGCACCTAACACCGTTAGTCTACATTGAAAATCTAAGTTGATTTACACCAGCTGGTGCCCACAAATTCACAGCTGTGATAGTCCAGGGTAATGAAGAATCTAATTAGACCTCAAAGCTTTGCACCACTTTGATGGTCAGGGGACAAGTTCCTTCAGCGGAGAGTAAGATCAGAACTTCTACCATTTCCTCACAATGTTTTCTATTTCCTACCAACATTACCTCTCTCCTACTTTGGAGGAAGAGACAGGAAAATCGGAGGTCTGCAGGACTCTGTAGCTGGGAGGTCTCAAACAGATATACGGTAGAAAAAGGAGGATCCAGGGAACTACAGACCGGTCAGCCTCACCTCAATCCCTGGGAAAATCATGGAGCAGGTCCTCAAGGAATCCATCCTGAAACACTTGGAGGAAAATAGAGTGATCAGGAACAGTCAACATGGATTCACCAAGGGCAAATTGTGCCTGACCAACCTGATTTCCTTCTATGATGAGATGACTGGATTTGTGGATGCGGGAAGAGCCGTTGAAATGGTATACCTTGACTTTATCAAGGCTTTTGATACGGTTTCCCACAGCATTCTCATCAGCCAGTTAAGGAAGTATGGGTTGGACGAGTGGACCGTAAGGTGGATCGAAAACTTGTTAGATCAACGGGATCAGCGGGTAGGAATCAATGGCTCGATGTCTGGTTGGCAACCGGTAACGAGTGGAGTGCCCCAGGGGTCGGTCCTGGGGTTGGTTCTATTCAACATCTTCATTAATGATCTTGATGATGGAATAGACTGCGTAGTTAGTAAGTTTGCGGATGACACCAAGTTGGGGGGAATGGTAGATACTCTGGAGGGCAGGGACAGGATCCAGGGAGACTTGAACAAATTGGAACACTGGGCCGAAAGAAACCTCATGAGGTTCAACAAAGACAAGTGCAAAGTCCTGCACTTAGGACGGAAAAATCCCATGCACTACTACAGGCTGGGGACCGATCGGCTAAGTAGCAGCGCTGTAGAAAAGGACCTGGGGGTTATGGTGGACGGGAAGATGAATATGAGCCAACAGTGTGCCCTTGTTGTGAAAAAGGCCAATGGCATATTAGGCTGCATCAGTAGGAGTATTGCCAGCAGATCGAGGGATGTGATAATTCCCCCTCTATTCGACACTGGTGAGGCCGCATCTGGAATACTGTGTCCAGTTTTGGGCTCCCCACTACAGAAAGGATGTGGACAAATTAGAAAGAGTCCAGCAGAGGGCAACAAAAATGATTAGGGGGCTGGGGCACATGACTTATGAGGAGAGACTGAAGGAACTAGGCTTATTTAGTCTACAGAAGAGAAGACTGAGGGGAGATTTGATAGCAACCTTCAACTACTTGAAGGGTTGCTCCAAAGAGGAGGGAGCTAGGCTGTTCTCGAGGGTAACAGAGGACAGAACAAGGAGCAATGGTTTCAAATTACAGCTGGGGAGGTCAAGGTTGGATATTAAGAAAAGCTTTCTTACTAGGAGGGTGGTGAAGCATTGGAATGGGCTATCTAGGGAGGTGGTAGAATCTCCATCTTTGGAGATTTTTAAGGCTCGGTTAGACAAAACCCTGGCTGGGGTGATTTAGGGGGAGTGGTCCTGCTTTTTAGCAGAGGGTTGGACTAGATGACCTCGCGAGGTCCCTTCCAACCCTATTATTCTATGATTCTAAGTATCATGAGTCCTTCAGAAACTTGTGGGATTTATTCAAGAGGAATGAGCATAACCAGCTAATGTAACTCTATTCACCTCTGCCAGGTCTTATAGATGTACAAGTAGGTTAACTTTGCGGTTAACTGTATCCAAGAATGCTGGTAGATCCAACAGCATGAGCATGGATTTGTGTCTTCTGTTCACAGCCATTAAAGAGATTACCTACTAATGCTGCTGACACGGTTTGCATGCCATACTCTGGTTGAAGCTTAACTCAGAAAGGCCTTGGTTATACGATGAGACTGGGTGTTGTTGGAATGGATTTGCTACCAGAGTGTCTTTGACTTTGTTCAGAAAGGGAAGGCTGGAGATAGAGGGATCACTGGTCAGATCATTTGCAACGAGTGTTTTTGTTTTGTTTTATTTTATAAAACAAACTCTGGTCTACTGCATTAAATGAATGCCCTCATTGAAATGATCTCAGTTAAGAATGTGGCAAAGAGTTATCCATTGGATTTTATCTATCACAAAATGGGAAGAGTCCATTTCAAGTTTCAGAATCTCTATGTACCAAGGCCAGATTAATAAAAGGGCTTTATGGGCTGCAGCCCTGGGCTCTGGACTAAGGGGGGCCCCACCACATGCCACCCTGTAAAAATTAATCCAGACCTGGCTAGCAGGCCCAGAGCACCTCTGGTGGCTAGCTTGAGCACCGCTAGCCTGTGCCACATTGCTGTGCCAAGTGCCACGGGTGGGCAGTCTGCCAGACCCAAAGACTGGCCCACTGCAGTGCCGAGCGCTGGTCCATTGACCCCCCAGGGTAGTTGCTGCCACTTCTGTAGCCACCATTGCAGTGGGGAAGGGAACCCACAAAATCACAGTGCTCCTGACCCACAGGAGCCTTAAGCCAGCCCTGCTAAATACTTTCCAGGGTATCCAGTTGCATGATTAGCCAAACACTGTTAAGTAAGATGTCACATTTGCAATCGTTTGCTATGATTCCTTTTCTTTGGACCTGGAGAAGTCATGAATTCTAGTGACCTTTTGTATTAAGTAAGAGACTCTCTTTTCTGAAACAGGCTGAAGGCACTAGCCCAGCTAACCAGAAAAATTTTGCTGATAGAGAGTTTTCTGACACTATAGCTTTTCCCATAAATTACCATATCCCCGACTCACCTCATGAAGAAATCTCTTATAGATGGATATACCATTTTTATTTACTATTCTACAATTATTCTGAATCTAGTGAGAGCAGATCAGGGAATGGAAGTCAGAGCTATCTGCTGGTGGTTGGCTGGCTACTTTCCATTTGTCATATTATACCCTGTCAGCTGGAAGCATGTGATACTGCTGTCTGTGTGGTGCATCTCTATGCCCTAGAGGCTATGTCTACACCGGCAATTTAAGGCGACATAAGGAGGCTTAAGTAGACTTAAATTAAGCCATGTCCACACTAGGCTTTCATTAAGTCAACTTAAGAAATTCCTTAAGTCGACTTTGTTACTACCACTCATTAAGTCAACTTAACCCGTAAGTCAGCTTAAGGACGGTGTGGACATGGAGTAACCCTTAAGTCGACTTTATTAAGGGTTACTAAGAGTAGTTAAGTTGACTTAACAAAGTGGACTAAAGTCGACTTAAAGCTAAGACAACTTAGTCCACTTTGTTAAGTCGACTTTAATAAGGTCAACTTAAAGTCAACTTTATTAAAGTCGACTTAACAAACTCAACTTAACTTTTCCAGTGTAGACATAGCCGAAAAGACCACTGTGATCATTTAATCTGACCCACTGTATAATACAGGCCACATAACTTCACCCAAACAATTCCTAGAGCAGATCTTTTAGAAGAAACATCCAATCATGATTTTAAAATGGTCAGTGAGGAAGAGTCCACTACGACTTTTGGTAAATTGTTCCAGTGGTTAATTACGCTTTCCATTAGAAATGTATATCTTATTGTCAGTCTGAATTTGTCTAGCTTCTACCTCTCTTGAGCTGATCACTGAGAGGCATATTTTCTAATCCTTTAAACAATCCCATGGTTCTTCTCTGAACCCTCTCTGATTTATCAGCATACTCCTTGAATTGCGGGTACCAAAATTGGGCATGGTATTCCAGCAGTGGCTGCACCAGTGCCAAATACAGAGAGAAAATAACCCCTCTACTCTTACTTTCCGCCAGAGATTCCCCTGTTTATGCATCCCAGGAACACAGTAGGTCTTCTGGCGACAGCATCACACTGGGGGTTGATGTTTAGTTGATCATCCATCAGGACCCCCCCAATCTTTTTGAGAGTGGCTTCTAGATGTATACATTTACAGTTAGCTATATTAAAATGCATATTGTTTGCTTGGCCTTCATTACCAAGTAATTTATGGACTTCCATTTTCAAGACTGTTAACATGAGTTTTTCAGGGGTGCTAATTATACTTTAAAGATGTTTCCATGAAAGCTCACATTTAAATACACCTTGGTTTTTTACTATCATTATTCTTTCACTAGGAGCAAATAGGTTGGCAGGTTAGTCACCTTGCTTTACACACTGCATGGATCGCTAATAAATATTGTTCGCCAGTTCTCTTTTTGTTTCTTTTCTTCAAGTATTGATCATCTCCTCTATTTTTCCCATTTTCTGCTTTATTCCTGATGCTGTTTATTTTTGGTTTATGTTATTTGTCAGCAGCTTCTTCTAAAGCTTTTCTCAGGTCCTTTTATTTATATTCCAGACTCTGTGCACATTATAATAACCATACAGAATTGCTCTTTGTCTGTGTGCTGTACAGTCCATACCCCCCAGCCATTTTGGTTTATTCCCAAAACTACACCAATTATCCACTAACAATATTATTTCACATTGACTGACCTACTGCTGGATATCTCATGTTCCCACTTAATGTATATCAGCAAAGTAGAAAAACGCTTTTACATCACATTTCTGCATTCACATTTAGTGTTTGAGCCACACACTTTAGTCTTAGATTGCTACTTAGTTCTTTTAAACCTTTCTTTGTGTGTCAATCCCTCCAACTCTTTAATATTTTTATTGCTCAGATCTGGATTCCTTTTTTTAATTTTATACCTTTGTTTCCAAAATATAAGCAATTTTACCTCTGATCATCATACAAACACTAAATGTGCCATGATAACAATTATGAAAAATGACTTTCACCTTTTGATTAGCGAAATATAATGTAAAAGAATAGCCCTTGAAACTCTCTATGTGGCTGGATATTATAAAATTAGAGGATGATCTCATTTCATAACCCAGGATGTGTTCTTTCTGGGGATTTTCTTTAAAACTTCAACCAATTTATTTTTTTTTAGCTGTATTAACAAACCAAAGCTAGTGTATTATCCTAAATATTAAAAAGGGTAAAAAACAATGTATTTTTTTCAGGCAACTGCGCTCTGTCTGAATAATGAATTAACAGTAAACAAATATTTAATTATCTACTTTGCTGAGTATGTCCTTGACACGGTCACTTTTCCATAACAATAACCATTTGTATTTTTTGGATGCACTAATTTTTCTTTCTGCATTCTGTTGACATCTTCTAGGTATTGACGTGCTGAGAACTGAATGCAGTATTTAAGCTAGAGTCTCACAAGAGCTGCATGGGTAAGGGGCTGCCACTTTCCTGGTCTAATATGTGACAGCATATAAATTACTACAGGTTTTTCACTGACATACAGTATTTCAAGCTGATATTCGGTCTGTGGTCTACCACCATCCTTAGGTTTCCTCTAGCTTTGCGGCTATCTCATTTTCCAACTGCATATGATTTATGTTCTTGGTAACTGACACCAATTGTACATTTCTAATCCTCTCTTGTATAATTTCTCTTTGCTGCATTTCCTTAATTACCCTCTTTCTGACCTTCTCTTTTACCTTTTCATTTCTCCCACTATCTTACTCTTGGGCTTCTGTGTCCTCCACTGATTCATTCTGTCAATTTATTGCTAAGTATATTTCTCCCATCCGAGGCCCTAATTCAGTGAGTCATAAGAATGTGTTTAAGTGCCTTGTTGAGTCAAGGCCTCTCTACTCTATTCTCCATCTTCCAAACAATGCTAAGCAAAAAGGCCCCACCAGATGCAGGAATGGACCTTGCAAACAATCTCCCGTACCCAGGAGGCCTGAAAGAACAGCCTGAGAGAAACCGACAGAAAAGTGAGAAAAAGAGCATTCACCACGGTGAGTGCAGCATTCTCATTTAGTCTTGAATGACTTTTATCTCTTATTTCTTTCAGTGATTTCCCTTTCAAGGGAGTGCACTCTTCACTTCTAGAGAAACAATGCAAACGGAATTGGGGAGACAACCGTATTACAAGTCCAGGGCAAGCACATTCTGAGAGCGGGTGTAGCAGCAGACGCAAACAGAGCTTGTGGCCAAAACACAAACCGAAAAGCAGCAAAAATCGTAGACAGTCAGGGCAATGTTCTACAGTGGGTGTCTATAAATAAAATAGATGCTGAAGATTTAAAAATCTGCTCAAACAAGCGGAGTTTTAGATACCACAGCCTAGTTCAATCTATTAGCTGCTTTAGATTGATTCAGCAGTCCATCTCTATTCAGGAAAGCACTGAAGCATTCAGGTAACTTCAAGCGTGTGCTTTAATCCTATTGAGTTCAATGGGGCTTAAGCATGTGCTTAAAGTTATCCATCCTGTCTCATTTTGGTTCATCTTCCCTGAAAAGTCAAAACTCAGATACTTAGTACAGAGTTCAATATACCTTATCCAATGCAAACATTAACTAGCTTCTTTAGCTCAAACAAGCTTTTCAAAGTAAAGCTGTCAGGACAGAGGCAAATTGCCAGTACAAACTGGCAAAAATCCCATCCTCGTTAGACTTTCAAAAATTATCATGCTTTTCTGAAGAATGTAAGGAAAGGCTAAAACACCTATCTATATATAGATTGGCTAAGCAATGATTAAGAGAATAGAGGGGCCTGATAACAGTCTGTAAATATTTCAGGAATGTAAAGAATAAGGCAGAGGCAGTGCTAGCCCATTGGGGATCCTAAGCAGCAATATTTTCCCCCTATCCCCCAACACATACTAAAAAAACAAACAACACAAGAACTAGAGGTCACCAAATAAAATTAATAGGTAGCACATTTAAAACAAACAAAAGAAAGTGTTTCTTCACGCAACACAGAGTCAGTCTATGGAACTCAGGCTATGTCTACACTTGTCAAAATAAGTCGACTTTGCTAAGTCGATTTTACAAAGTCGACTTTAAGACAACTTTGTTAAGTTGACTTGGCATGTCTGCATTATAAAATTAAGTTGACTTAAAATGGACCTTGCCAAATCGACTAAGAGCGTCCACACTGGACGCCTAAGTCGACTTGTAGGGGCTAGGTGGACCTTGGACTGGTCCATGGTGACAGGGGAGACACCCCTTCCAAAGTGCCAAGGGGCTCAGCATTTGCCCCATTGTACCCTGGTACAATGGGGGCTGAGCAGGACAGGGACAGGGGCAGGGTATAGGAGCGGGGTGGGCAGGGCTGTGTCCTGCCCACTGGGTAGGCATGCCAGGCTCTGGCTGTGCCAGGCACCCTGGCAGGGAGGTCAGTGGGGGAGCCCTGGGGCCCTTTAAGTCGACTTACAGTCGACTTAGGGCTACTCTGCGTCTACACTGGCTAAGTCGACTTAATAAAGTCGACTTAGTCAGCAAAGTCAACTTAAAACGAGGTTTAATAAAGTCGACTTAAAATTTCCTAAGCAGCAGCTTAAGTCGATTTAAGGAAATTGTAGTGTAGATGCAGATTAAAGCAGGCTTAAATTGACTTAATTCAAAGTGTAGACGCACCTACATTGCCATGAACTAACTTTAGTAAGTGTAGACATAGCCCCTATGCCTATCACTGGCACTGTATCAAGGAATCCTTCTTGTACTGGCATATCCTATAAGTGCAATGCCATCTACAGCAGAAACCAAGAACGCAGGATACCAAAAATAATACAAACTCAGGAAACTTAAAATACTGTGAAATCCATTCACTTAGTATGAATGATTCTAACTTCAGTGTCAGGATTCTTTATTCCTGATGTCAGTAATTTTCAACAATAAAAGTGATGGGGACTTCAAGTTTGTTTTATAACCTGGATTACATGGAGGGTAAAGCCTCAGAATAAGGGACAGTTGAGATGTAGACTCTTAAATCCACATATAGGTTTATAAATATTTGTGTTAAGTGCTTAAATCAGCATGTAAGTGTCTGAAATGCATATTTAATAAAAACTTTTAGTTAAAGTAATAGGGAGTAGACAGCACTTTATGTCATCTGAATGACCGGTCATTCAGTGTGAACAGCTAAAGAGAACAGCCCCAAACATGAAAGTTCTGAATCAACATTATTCAGCAAATAATAGCGCTGGCCCAACATTAGGATTCCTTATTCTCCAGCAAATTTCATTTTTTGACATAAAATGCAAAACTGCCAAAACCAAAGTGTCTGAATTGGAAATATTGGTACAGTACCTCGTGGCAATTGTAGGCCAGATGCCGCGTGCTCCTCTTCTTCCCTGTGGGCTTGGGTTAATGACCAGACAACATCTCACAAGATCTACAACAGCATCCCCACTCACTTCGATTCACCATGGGAGTCCCATGGCTGCAGTGCATCATGGCTTATGTAGTCATAGGGTTGGAAGGGACCTCATGAAGTCATCAAAGTCCAACCCCCTGCTAAAAGCAGGACCACTCCCACTAAATCATCCCAGCCAGGGTTTTGTCTAACTGGGCCTTAAACGTTTCCAAAGATGGAGATTCCGCCACCTCCCTAAGTAGCCCATTCCAATGCTTCACCACCCTCCTTGGATATGTCTACACTGGAGCCTTAGGTTGACTTAAGGGGAGTTAAGTCAACCTAAAGAACCCTGGGTCCATACTGGGCGCTTATTAAGTAGACTTAAGTGCTTCCTTAACTCGACTTAATAACACCACCTCTGAAGGTCAACTTAAGGCTTAAGTCAACCTTATTAAGTCGACTTAAGACAGTGTAGATGGGGAATAGCCCTTAAGTTGACCTAATTGGCCTCAAATATTAATTTGGTAATTGATTGATTAATTAATTAATTGATTAATTATTAATTTACTATGGGTCAGGCTGGAGAGAAGAAAAAGATGTGCCCATTGCACTGGAGAGAGCCACAGCTGGGGAGATTAGGCTGGGGAGAAGGGGAGAGCCGCAGCTGGGGAGATCGGGCAGGGGAGAAGGTGAAAGCTGCGGCTGGGGAGATAGGGCTGGGGCTATCCCCTTCCCAGCCCGATCTCCCCAGCCACAGCTCTCCCCTTCTCCCAAGCCCGATCTCCCTGGTCACGGCT
>ML685782.1:299323-412077 GCA_007922175.1 Pelusios castaneus
CCCCGGCCACAGCTCTCCCCTTCTCCCAAGCCCGATCTCCCTGGTCATGGCTCTCCCCTTCTCCCCAGCCCAATCTCCCCGGCTGTGGCTCTCCCCAGCCTGATGGCCATATCTCTTTTTCTTCTCTCCAACCCGATCCATGGTAAATTAATAAAACTACAATATTTCATTTTAATATTTTTATTAAAGTTCACACAAAAAGACAACATTTATGCATTTCTTTTGACTTAAGGTACTTAGGCTTGCTGATGCTTCCAGCACCAAAAAAACTGTTGCCCATGAGGCACCTTGCCTCACAAATTGCCATTCAACAAGTACTATATCTTGCTCAGCTGCATCATCAGCTTAGAGGGAACACTGGCCCCCTCCCAGAGTTCCTGGCCACTCCTCCATCAACCTAGCACCTGCCAGTGTGGACACAGGCAGTCGACTGGAGTTTTCAGTGTGGACGCTCTAAGTTGACTTAACAGAGCCTCCAGTGTAGACATATCCCTAGTGAGAAAGGTTTTCCTAATATCCAACTTAGACCTCCCCAGCTGCAACTTTAAACCATTGCTCCTTGTTCTGTCCTCTGTTACTACTGAGAACAGCCTAGATCCCTCCTCTTTGGAGCACCTGTTCAAGTAGTTGAAGGTTGCTATCAAATCTCTCCTCAGTCTTCTCTTCTGCAGACCAAATAATCCTAGTTCCTTCAGTCTCTCCTCGTAAGTCATGTGCCCCAGCCCCCTAATCATTTTTGTTGCCCTCCGCTGGACTCTTTCTAATTTGTCAACATCCCTTCTGTAGTAGGGAGCCCATAACTGGACACAGTATTCCAGATATGGCCTCACCAGTGTCGAATAGAGGGGAATAATCACATCCCTTGATCTGCTGGTAACACTCCTACTAATGCAGCCCAATATGCCATTGGCCTTTTTGGCAACAAGAGCACACTGACGACTCATATCCAGCTTCCCGTCCACCATAACCCCCAGGTCCTTTTCTACAGCGCTGCTACTTAGCCGATCGGTCCCCAGCCAGTAGCAGTATATGGGATTTTTCCGTCCTAAGTGCAGGACTTTGCACTTGTCCTTGTTGAACCTCATGAGATTTATTTTGGCCCAATGCTTCAATTTGTCTAGTCCATCCAGGAAGTCCAGCTCATATAGGAGAACTGGAACAAAAGGCATCCAAACTACAACACCTATGAGGGAATGTGGCAGCGTTTTCAAATCAAATTTTTCAATCTAAACCTTCCAGGTTTGGACAAAAATATTTGTTTTCAAGTGTTCATATTTTCAATGAAAAGTCAATATTTTCAACAGAAATCAGTCATTTTTCAATGAAAATATAAAAACCCATCTTTACACTGAAAAGCAGTTTCAACAAATTTTTTTCAATCAGTCCCTAGTAAATAGTCATAAAGAAATGACTTGATCTATTCCCACTGAATTTTTTTCAGTCATATAAATCAAGATTGGTTCACAAATAGCAAGAAGAGCAAAATTCACAATAAATATTTTTTCTCAATGATCAATTCAACTAGCTCTAGTGTATATCATTTTAGGGCTTCTGCTGCACAGTAGGTTCAGATGACAGATATATAGTTGGCCAATCACCATAAGTCTAGTTTGGATTGTATAGAGCTATCCCACGTATTCCAGAGAAAAACAGTGATATAAAAAAGAATGAGAAACAAGGAAAAAAAAGAATGAAATAAGGAAAAAAAAATCAGAGGAACATCAATATAGGAAGGGGTCTTCCACTGAGATTAGATTGCCTTCAAATGGAATTGGCTACAAATAGACCAGGAGAGAACTTCAATATACTGTAATAAATTTGTGAGGAGATGGATGACTATAATGCACATTATTGTGGAGAGAAATGGCCTGCTAATGGTCACCTGAAATTGTTGCAGTGAATGCAGTACTATTGGCTGGTGATGTCATTTAAATGAAAAACAAAATATTTTATTTGGAAGATAAACAAGAGGAAGAACAATAATTATTCATTGCGCTGGGTTTGTATTTACTTAGCTAATTTTTTGCTCTTTTAGAAGAAGCTATTAATTTTTAATGAATAAGAGGTTTATTTTAATGTGTGTTATAAATAGCACTATTAGTAAGGAGTTCTAAAGTTTTTGAAAATTTTTGTACACACACACACACACACACACACACACACACACACACACACACACACACTTTTCAAACTTGGGTGCCTCAATTTACAGCAGGTCAAAAAATTTCCGCCAAAACTGTCTCAGAGGAAAATCGAACTTTTGACAAAACAAACTTTTCATAGGAAGTGTCCACATTCCACAAAAAAGTTCCAGTTGACATTGAAAAAATGTAACTGAAAAAGTTATGGCTGAAAACTGAAATCTTTTTGGTTTGGGGATTTTTGATGAAAAGTCAAATTTTTTAGCAGAACTAAATAACTATTTTGAACAGTTCTAATCTATATCCCTGTTTAGGCAACTAAATAAATACCCCAATTTTCATTTACTTCAATAGGAGCTGGGGGTACCCAGGCCACATATTTAGTTGCCTAAATCTGTAGATATCTAAATTTAGGCAGCCATATTTGAAACTATTGGCCACATTCAGTGGATGCACATTTTGACCCTTTGGCATTAATATTTTGATATAATTATTCCCCAAAAGGCACAAACTGTTCCTAGTGTTTGATGTAAATATTTTAGGTGCATTTTTTAGAAGTTGTTTAACAATCTATTTGTTTTCATTGTAAATATCTCTGTTTAGTGATAGTTCTGCCCAAGAGGAGGCAGCCTGGATCAGTACAAATTACTTGTTTACTAAATGAGTCAAATAAATACCCACTGCACCCTTTCCCCCCAAATTTTGGGGCCTTTACTAGGGCAGTTTTGAAGACCATAAAAACTAACTATTCTGCAAAAAAATCCTGTAGTCAGTCTAAAGCCAGTCTTTTTCTTTCCCCCGCATAATATTATCATTTCTGACCACAGCCTTCTCATAACATTCCCTGGGGCAAGTCTATGTGGTAAAGTGAGGCCTGACCTACTAAGTATGTTTTTCAGAAAGTTACAATATTCCCTATTTAAACTAACACACAGGCTTTCAGCCTAATAATCTATACACAAATCTGTTTGCATTTAAGGTGCACCAGCATCTCTCTTCATCCCTCTCTGTTCTCCAAGCCCTTATAAACATATTGCAAGAATAACCCAACACATTGCAGAATCACTGCTGTAATCTGTGAAAACAGTATGATCCAATGTATACAGCACTGGACTGGGACTCTAGTGATCCTGGTACTATTCCTGTCTCTAGCATTGACCAGCTGCATGATCTTAGACAAGTCATTTTACTTAGTGTTTGTTTCCCCTCCCACCCTTTGTTTCATTTATTGGTTTGTAAACTCTTTGGGGAGGTAACTATCTTACAATTTATATGGCATATGCAGTCTGGTCAAGCCAAGCCATGGCATTCTTATCAACAATGTTCAAGGCATGAAGACCTCCAGGAAGCTGATTCGTTTTGTAGTCTTCAACATATGTGTCATAGTTTGTGGCTGCCCATATCAACATAGTGGATTGTCTCTAAAATGCCACCGAAATTCCAGTGCAGGAAAAATTACATGACCAGTACAAAACTGGTTCAGAAAGCTCCATTGTTTTTGTGGTAAATCAAACCCAAGTAAGTGTTGAGTGGGGCCTGATATAAAATAATTATTTGTCTCTTTCTCTAAAGACCATGAAACTCACCACACAACCTCTACCATAAATCCCTCACCTGATAAACTTTTCCACAATGTGTGCCATGAATGCAGATGAACCTGCAGTGGATTAAACAAAGTTTTTAAATAACTCTAGTTGTGGCATATCATGCAGTTTCATCACTAGCTTTGCTACACTCTCCTCTCTGGGCAGAGCAATTTAGCAGAGAACCGGTAACAGTGGTAAAGGAGTAGATTTAAGTGTGCCTGAAATGATACGCATAGTGGAATTTAGCAGTGCATCAGTCATTTTTGTGTGAGATGAGGGAGCCCATACTGCAGCACTGTATCTCTGCTCTGCTGCTGAATAACAAAGTACCAAGGCTGAAGTGTGTAATGTTCGGGCATCGGTGCCCCATGTCATTCCAGCCAGTTTTCCAAGCAGATTTTTTTTTAACCTTAGTTGCTGTCTTTGTAAGATGGTCACGATACACGAGAGTTCTATCCAACATGACATCTCGATAGCTTGGGTGTGAATTATGCTTTATTCACTGACTACTGAGAATTATATTCAGCTTTCTGCCCCCTTATGCATGCTGTAAGTGGAAGATACTCGACAGAGTCTTACTTCCACTTGTTATCAGGCACTACCACCACCAATAGTCAGCCATAGCGACCATATTTGCATTCAGAATGCTCCCAGGTATGTCAAAGGAGTGTGACTGAGTTCCAAGACATATGATATCTGCCCAGACAAACTTGAGACCCGGTTTATGGTAGGTCATTCGAAAATAAGTGGAATAATGTTGGGGATAATTTTGATCCTTGCTTGAGGGTATTCTTCTGGTGCTTCTTAGTACTTATTCTATTGCCAGTTTGCACTTGGAAATGGTGATTTCTCAAAAACAGAGCCATTGCATCTTCTAACCAGCCTGGCATAGTTCTGGACAATTTCAATGAAAGGTCCATGTGCCACCCCATATCATATGCTGCAGTCAGGTCAAGGAAAACTGAACCAGTCCTTCAACTTATGTTGGAATCCATAGATTGGAATCTGCGTTGTAAATGCCAGCAGGTGTTCACATGTACTACACCTGTGGCATTCTCTAGTGCCAGCATGCCTTCCACAGATGGTGAAATTCTTTGCAAAATCAGATATTCAAACACTTCAAAGCAGATGCTTATAAATGAAATTGATCTGGAGCTCAAAGCCAAGTGTGGACATTTCCCAAATTTCAGCAAAGCAACGACCTTTGTTTGGTCCCAACTTCCAGGCAATCTGAGTTCCCACAGAACTCTATTGAAAAACTAAATGAGCCATTCCCAAGCACAAGGACCAGATGTTTATAAATTGAGGTGCAATTCAATCATATCCAGATCCATACCCATTTTTAAATCCTTCAGCACTTCATCCAATTCCAGATTAGTGAATGGCTCCATTTTACTCTCAGCTGGATTACACCTTAGAAAACACTGCAACTCCTCAGGTACCTGTTGTTTGACAACTCTGTCAACAAGAGCTTTGGCAACATTCAGCAGATGACTGGCAATCTGATCTGGAGTAACTGCTGGCCTGCTTGTGCACATGGACATTGGAGTTGCATCTAGTTGATGAATTAAGCTTACAATGTGTCTATAGAACACCAAGCGCAGTAGTGTCCTGATTTTCATTTGTACATTTAGGCATCAATGTAATAAGTAATAACAATAATGTAGTGTTTTGGACAAAAGTGGAGGTTACAGCAGTTAAAAGTAGAGATTCTGAAAGCCAAGATAAGAGTTTTATCTGCATTTGTGGGGAGAAATGGTAAGATCTTAGAAATGTTATGGAATAATCATCAGCAAGATTTTGATATAGCACCCTAGATGTGTGGTAGCAAGAGAAATGTGGGAATAGATTGAGGGATTAGGAGAGGACAGGCAGATTTGTGAGTCATCAGCAGAAAGATGGAAGATGAAGCTATGGGAATGGATGAGCTCAGCCAAGGAAAGGATGTAGAGTGAAGAGAAAGGGGGCCAGGACAGAGTGCTTGAGCATCACCTACTCAGGAACACAATGTGGATTAACTACATTTAATTGTTGTAGATCTGCTGATGGAAATGTTAACGGTTGTAAGAACGAGGAGTACTTCAGTAAAGGTGGCAGCAGAACTCATTTATGAACTCATGTATGAGCTCAGTGTTTCCTCAGTAGCTTTCACGAGCAGAGCAGACTTCTGCTTTCTTGAGACAAGGCTTCCTCAGCAGATGGAACTCTTTGCTGCAGAGCCAAGACTTTCCAGGGTTTACATAGATATTTGCTATTTCATATGGCAGAATGCAGATTGCATTTCTGTTTGGATGGCTTGTGTATTTTCTTATGTTTATCAGGAAAGTAAATTTAAAATATACATTATTATTGTTCTAATGAGATTGAATCAGCTCTGTTTTAGTATAGCTTTAAGAGAAGCACTAATATGACACTCCTCTTCATGGATACCTAGTTATCACTGATAAATTGCAGGCTATATTTATGGTGTCATTCAAAAGCACCCTGAATGTGTCCTGTTGTTGAATGGCAAACTAAAAAGTCTGACTTGCCACCCTACCTTCTGATGAACAACACATCAGACAAAAAGAAGGTGCTTCTGTTTCTTTTTAATACTAATTTTACTGCTTGTGAAAAGTGCCAAACTGGCAATGCTGGAAACATCATTGACAGGGCAGGTACAGCACATGGAGGAGTGCAACCTTTACCAACTTTTCCCCCCACTGACGTTCAATACTAGAGCAGACCATGAACACATCAAGTCTTATCTGTAGCAGTAGCGTATAACTGATACTTCAGATGAAGGTGCAGTCCCTTCATCTGCAAGACTGCGTCATTTTTAATAATACACCTGCCCAAATTATGTAATGACTTTACAGAGGGGGAGAGAGTGAGAGAGATTCCCAAGCCCCAGCCAGCCACATGGTGATCAGTGTGAACTATTAACTGAATGAGATCTGGTATTATATTTCTACACTGATATGGTAGTACCTCCTGTAGGATGAAAGGATACTTTAAATTGCCCTGTCCATCAAAAGCTTAAACTATCTACTCATTCTATCAACAGACATTTCAGCTGATGTCAGGTCTAATGGTATGTTTTATTCTATACAGTAGAGGAGAGATTTTTTGCCTTCCATAAAGAGGATTATGCTCACCTGTTGATTAGTCCAAATTTTGGAAGTGATGGAAAAACTTTCAAACAGGACTCTGGCATCCCATGTCCATATTTATACTCAATTCACATTACTGCTAATGGGTTGTACATGTGAGTAGATAAGAGACTAGACACCGAACACAGAGCTGAGTAAATTGCTAAACTGTTATGTGCTTGAAAAAACAGATGAATACACTGTCTAGGAGGGAGAGAGACAGGGAGAACATGACTGAGTGAATGCAGTGGCTAAATGTTTTAAATGCCTTTGATAAATTGCTAATTAGGTAATTCAGAGGATTATTCAATGACCTTTCAGAATATGGTTCATATCCAGCCATTATGAACAAAAAAGAAGAAATGGATGGATTAAATGACTGTGGAAGGTTCTAATTGTAATATGATTTGTGGTCTAGGCACAGTCCCCAGCAAAAAATGAAAAAAGATTTCAATTCAATTCTTTATTGCTTTTCTAGTCAGTCATGGTCCTCTATCTAAGGCAGTGGTTTTCAACCGGTGGTCCACAGACTCCTGAGGGTCTGCAGAGTATGTCTAAGAGGTCCGCAAAAAGTTGCCATTACCATGGTTTCCAAACTGTGGTCTGTGGAACCCTAGAGGTTCCCAGATGATGTCTAAGATTTCCAAAGGGGTCTGTACCTCCATCTGAAATGTTTAGGGTCCTGCAAATGAAAACAGGTTGAAAACCACTGATCTAATGTAGAAAAGTGACTAAGGTCATATTGAACAATAAGGGAGAAATTTTCCCATTGGGAATTCTTGATTTTCAAAGGGATCTGGGTGCCCACTTGCTCTTAGTAAATTTCTTTTTAAATGTGCAAGATATGGTTTTAAGGTGAAGTGGTTTTGAGGGAGATCATGTTGGGGAGCTGGCAGGGGGGAAAGAATAAGGAACTAGAAGTAGCTATTCTTCTGGGACACGTTTTTCTGCAGCTGCATTGGTGGGCCTAAACAAGGAGCTACCAAGCATTCAAGCCAACGAAAGTGGGAATGAAAAAATTGGTCCGGGAATTGGGAGAATAAAGAGAATGCAGCAGAGGGAGACACTCCAGAGTAGTGAAGACAAGTTTTTGCAACATGAGTCTGATGCAACCCTTTGATCAGTGACTGTTCCTGCCTCGACATCGAAGCAGCACATTAAGGTTGACGGTTTAAAAAGATCTTGATGGTTCTCACAGTTTTAGATCCTGTGTGAACTCATAATTAGGTTGATCTTTTACATTTAGTGAGGCCTTTCATAGAAAACAATACTAAAGCCTTCTCAAATCTGGGAGCCTGAAGTAAGGCACATAAAGCCATA
Organism: Pelusios castaneus; assembly: GCA_007922175.1. Classification (NCBI taxonomy): domain Eukaryota; kingdom Metazoa; phylum Chordata; order Testudines; family Pelomedusidae; genus Pelusios; species Pelusios castaneus. Next base: position 307,502 of record ML685782.1, read on the forward strand.
TGAGTGGCTTGGATTTTCAGAGGTGTTGAGGGCCCAAATCACAGAAATGGAACAAAATTGCAAACTGAAGCCAATGGGAGAGGAAGTGCTTGGCCCCTTTGGAAAATAGGCCACTTGTATTTGGATGCTTACAATGGACTTGGGACACCCACACTAAGATTTTTTACTTGAATATCACTATCCCGCTTTCCAGTCACTTCACACACTGCTAATGCCATGTTTGGGTAGGAAGACACTAACTGGCCTAATCATCGTAATCAAAAGACCCTAGGCATAATCAACTGCATAAATTTAAACTCATTACTTTGGAAGAATGGAGAGATAAGTCTGGCCTGCTGGGAATTGAACCTTTAGTTGAATAGGACAAATAAAGTCCCAGTTCAGCAGAAATTCAAGCACTTGTTTAATTCTGTCCTTATTCAGCAAAGCACTTTAACATACATTTAAAGTTAAACACTTGCTTAAGCATGTTGCTGAATCAGGGCCTAAAGCAAACAGGTCTGGGTAGTCTTTTCTCCTCACAGTGTGCGGGAAATACATGTGCATAAACATTAACAGCGTTTTTTAGCTGCCCACACTGAGAGGAGAGTACGCCAAATGAATACATTCAGCTTCCTTTCCACTACCTCAAAGAGGTAACAAAACCTGCAAGGGAGTTAACCATTATCAACAGTGTGAAGGAAAAGAAGTCCTATCAGGGGTTTTGAACCATCTTTTTTTCTCTGTTTTTGTTCAATGTGCAAGCACTAGACAACCCACTGCAAGCATGAAATTAGAAATTTTGAGGGCTATTAAACTCTGTGGATTTTCACAGTGGTTCAACACAAAGTTCTCCAGCACAGGTGTTTCTGTAATTGTTAATACAGTTTGGAAATTAACAGTGTTCAGTGGCCCACAAACTCCACTGCTTTCTCCATGGTGCGCCGGTTTAGCATTAGTCTGTGACATGTAATGTGACGCTTCTTTCTGGCTTCAGATTGTCTGAATACTTTCAGTTTTCCCTTGATGCTGATGGGGCCATTTTGTTTATTGAGATGAGTTTCTTTCCTTCTGTGTTCATATGATGAAATATCTTTAAAGCGAGGGGGGAAATGGCTTCAAAAGTTGAGGAAGGGTGTTTGGGAGCTGGCTTTAATTTGCAACTTTCCCACAGACTTAGAATCATAGAACAATAGAGTTGGAAGGGATCTCACGAGGTCATCTAGTCCAACCCCCTGCTAAAAAGCAGGACCACTCCCACTAAATCACCCTAGCCAGGGTTTTGTTTAACCGGGCCTTAAAAACCTCCAAAGATGGAGATTCTACCACCTCCCTAGATAGCCCATTCCAATGCTTCACCACCCTCCTAGTAAGAAAGTTTTTCTTAATATCCAACCTTGACCTCCCCAGCTGTAATTTGAAACCATTGCTCCTTGTTCTGTCCTCTGCTACCCTCGAGAACAGCCTAGCTCCCTCCTCTTTGGAGCACCCCTTCAAGTAGTTGAAAGTTGCTATCAAATCTCCCCTCAGTCTTCTCTTTTGTAGACTAAATAAGCCTAGTTCCTTCAGACTCTCCTCATAAGTCATGCTCCCCAGCCCCCTAATCATTTTTATTGCCCTCTGCTGGAGTCTTCCTAATTTGTCCACATCCTTTCTGTAGTGGGGAGCCCAAAACTGGACACAGTATTCCAGATGTGGCCTCACCAGTGTCGAATAGAGGGGGAATTATCACATCCCTCCATCTGCTGGCAATACTCCTACTGATGCAGCCTAATATGCCATTTTCCTTTTTGGCAACAAGGGCACACTGTTGGCTCATATTCATCTTCCCGTCCACCATAACCCCCAGGTCCATTTCTACAGCGCTGCTACTTAGCCGATTGGTCCCTAGCCTGTAGCAGTGCATGGGATTTTTTCGTCCTAAGTGCAGGACTTTTCACTTGTCTTTGTTGAACCTCATGAGGTTTCTTTCGGCCCAGTGTTCCAATTTGTTCAAGTCTCCCTGGATCCTGTCCCTGCCCTCCAGAGTATCTACCATTCCCCCCAACTTGGTGTCATCGAGCCATTGATTCCTACCCGCTGAGCCCGTTGATCTAGCCAGTTTTCAATCCACCTTATGGTCCACTCGTCCAACCCATACTTCCTTAACTTGCCGATGAGAATGCTGTGCGAAACCGTATCAAAAGCCTTGCTAAAGTCAAGGTATACCACATCAACGGCTCTTCCCGCATCCATAAATCCAGTCATCTCATCATAGAAGGAAATCAAGTTGGTCAGGCATGATTTGCCCTTGGTGAATCCATGTTGACTGTTCCTGATCACTCTATTTTCCTCCAAGTGTTTCAGGATGGATTCTTTGAGGACCTGCTCCATGATTTTCCCAGGGATTGAGGTGAGGCTGCCCGGTCTGTAATTCCCCGGATCCTCCTTTTTCCCTTTCTTGAAGATAGGTACTATATTTGCCTTTTTCCAATCCTCTGGGACCTCCACCCAATGTTCCCTCTAAGGTTTGGCGGCTTGTGTGCAAAATTTTTAAGCCATGTGCAAAACTTTTTCTGAATAAAATTTGTGTGTAAACTCACATGACAGAAATTATAGGCATTAATTGAAGTTAAAGTAATTGTAAATAGAATTAATTAATTGTGTTTAATTGAATTTGAATGAATTTTGAATTAAAATTTAATTTTTAGAAAGGTTTTTATTTAAAATTAATTTTTTAAAAGTTTTTTTTAAAAAAGGAAGGAAGGAAGGAAGAGAAAAAGAGAGAAGGAAGGGAGAGAAAAAGGAAGGAAGAGAAAAAGAAAGAGAGAAGGAAAGAAGAGGAAGGAAAGAAGAGAAAGAAGAAAGAGGAAGGAAAGAAGAGAAAGAAAGAAAAAAGAAGGAAAGAAAAAGGAAGACAAAGAAGGAAAAAAGAGAAAGGAAGAGAAAGAGAGGAAGAAAGAAAAAAGAAGGAAGGCAAAGAAGAGAAAGAAGGAAAGAAAAAGGAAAGCAAAGAAAGAGAGAAAGAAGGAAGGAAGAGAAAGGGAGAGAAAAAAGAAGGAAGAGAAAGAAGAAAGAGGAAGAGAAAGGAAGGAAGCAAAGAAAGAGAGAAAGAAGGAAAGAAAGGGAGAGAAAAAAGAAGGAAGAGAAAGAAGAAAGAGGAAGAGAAAGGAAGGAAGCAAAGAAAGAGAGAAAGAAGGAAAGAAAGAGAGAAAGAAAAAAGAGAAGGAAGAAAAAGGAAGAAAGAAAGAAGAGGAAACAGGAAGAGGAAGGAAGGAAGAGGAAAGAAAGAAAGAAAAAAGAAGGAAGAGAAAGAAGAAAGAGGAAGGAAAGAAGAGAAAGAAAAAAGGAAAGAAAAAGGAAGACAAATAAGGAAAAGAGAAAGAAGGAAGAGAAAGAGAAGGAGGAAGAAAGAAAAAAGAAGGCAGGCAAAGAAAGAAAGAAAGAAAGAAAGAAAGACCGCTGGCGGGGGAGGACCCTACCGCAGCCCTGGGAAGCTGCCGGTGGGGCGGACCAGACCCCAGCTCCGGAGGCTGATCCCGACCCCGTGCTGGGAGGCCGAGGCCGTGGATTAGCCCGGCCCCAGCCCTGGGCTGGGAAGTCGAGGTGGCCGGCAGGTGGGAGCCCGGGAGCCCACCACGGTCGCAGCCACCCCGCTGCCCCGGCCGCGTGGGGCAGGCAGGCCCGCGCTCCTGACCCTAGCCTGAGCCTGCCTGTCCCACCCTGGGGGCGGGGAGGGCCAGCCCAGAGGCCGGGCGCAGGCTGGGTCTGCCGCAGTGAAGCCGCAGCCCCGGGGGTTGGAGGGAGCGGCGGGGGCTGCCGGGCTGTGCGGGGGTCCCTCAGTGCTGCGCAGGGGGTGCAACGGCCGCTGCGCGGCCGCGCACCCGCACAGCTTAGAGGGAACACTGCCTCCACCATTCACCACGAGTTCTCAAAGATAATGGCCAGCGGCTCTGCAATCATTCCGCCAACTCCCTCAGCACCCTCGGATGCAGTTCATCCGGCCACATGGACTTGTGCACATCCAATTTCTTTAAGCGTTCCCTAATCTGACTTTCCATCACCGAGGGCCGCTCTTTTGTCCATTCCACGTTACCCCGTATAGTAGCCTGGGAGCTGGCCCTACCTGTGAAGACTGAAGTAAGACTGTAGCAAAGTCATTTACTCTCTCAGTGTTCCCACTGTAATATGGGGAATGATGATACTTCTGTCTATCCTATTCATCTAGGTTATGTCTACACTTCCAAAAGCTAGTTTGAATTAGTTAATTCGAACTAACTAATTCGAACTAATTTTAGTTAGTTCAAATTAACTTAATTTGAACTAGCATGGCCCCACTAGAATGCTAGTTCGAACTAGCCATGGCCATGCAGGGCACTTGCTTAGTTTGAATTAGTCAGTTGCATGAAAGTCAATCTGCCGATTAGTTCGAACTAAGCAGTTAGTTCAAACTCATATGGCCATATTGGCTTAATCCAAACTAACTATTTCGAATTAAGGGTTAGTTCGAACTAAGCAATCGAATTTATTAGTTCGAATGATAAGGAAGCCCTTAATTTGAACTAATGAAAGCCTAGTGTGGCCAAGGCTTAAGTTAGTTCGAATTAAGCTTCCTTAATTCGAACTAACTTGCAAGTGTAGACATAGTCTTAGAGTCTTTGTTTTTTCGGTGCAAGCCCTCACTTACTCTGTTTGTTCAGTGCTCAGCAAATCAGGGCCCTGATCTTGGCTAGAGCCCCTAGGCATGACCATAACACCAAAAAGAAAGGAATAACAAGACTAGCTCTGTAAGTGGGAGTTGTCTACATGGTGTGTTGATGCATTCCTAAAAGGACATGGGCTATGGCTCTAAGAACGAGAAGACAGGATTGGACAGGACCATGATAACGTTTCTTTAATCATAAAAAGTCTCATCTTGTTATTGAAGTCAATGGGCATTTTTCTGTTGAAAACCAAAGCCATAATATTTTATCTTTGGGTGTTTCTGTGTTTATCCCAAAGATGAGCAAACCAACGTGATCCTTTGTACAAAATCCAGACTGAACCTTTCTCTGAGATTCTAGAATGCTGTGATAATTTCATCCTGTTATTTTTCGTTTTCACTCCCTGCTTGGTTCCAGCCAGGACTGCACGTGTCAGGCAGCAGGGTCTGCTGCAGAGCCAATCTCCAGGCAACCTATCGAGCAGAGATGGCTCATGGTAGGCTGCCTGACTGGGTGGAAAAGTCAGTTGACCAGCTCTTAAATATTTGGTCAGTAGCATTCACCTGTAGTAGTTCAATGGCTGCTCAAAGCATTCACCTATAGCTGTGATAGCTCCTTCTTTTTCCCAGCCTCTCCTCACTCCTGTTCTGATCATTGGCTCTGATTCTTGAACTTTGACTCTGTCTCAGACTCTTGTCTCAGGCACTTGGCCTCTGAGTCCAGCTCTGAGCCCGGGCTCTGATTCCTGGCTTCTGACTCCTGCTTCAGTCACTAGGCCCAACTGCCTATGTCCCAGTCAGGTGACAGCAAGCAGAATCTTGGATTGCCAGGAGAGAGGTTGGTCATCTCCTGGTGCTGTCCTTTCGGCAAAACTGACAGCAGAGAGTGCTGGAGTCTCCTGTGAGGCTGTTCTCACAATACTTGCAGCCCAGGTTTGGAAAGACAGCGAACTTGATCATGAATGTGAGGTTGGAAGAAACATATGAAGCTTTGGCTGCCTTTCTGATCTCAACTGAGGTCCATTACAAATATGTTACATGGCTTTTAGCATCTTTGGAGACATTTAAAGCAAACAATGATACATAGCTGCAGGACTGCAAGGGTTTGCGAGATTGCTGGCTAAGAGGCTGAGAAGGTACAGAGCAAGGACAGCAAGAAACACTCATGCTGAATAAAAGGGCTGTAAGCGTATAGAAATGTAAAAAGCAATGTTAAAAATATTGAAATGAGAATGTCTCTTCCTTTCCCCATCTTCCAAAGTAGGCTCTGAATATACTCCCACAGCACAAGCTGTTAGCGTTGCATAGGACTGCAGAAAGCAATCATCACAGATCCATTCATCTTAAGGCCAAATGGGAACAGTGGTGGCTTGAAGCTTCTGAGCCAATTCAGATTATTCTAGTACATCGGATCCATTTTTGGCTCCTTTGCATCAGGTAGAAAATCCCTTCAGGATGCACGTGAAGGAGGATAGGGGTGGATGAAGATTCACTGTCATGATCTCTCCACCTTCAAGGTGCTCTCATGTTGGGGGAAGCATCACATAAGCAGCTGTTGACAGTGCTGCAGCCTGGCCAAATTTTCTGCTGAGTAACTTGTGGGGAGGAGGCGGGAGCAAGATCTGTGACCTTCAGTGGACTTCCACAGCACAGGAGCAAGTGTTTCTGCTGAATAGGGTTCTTAATTACAGCTGCTGCATTTCTGAAAGGTCAGTGTTCTGCTGCTCAGTAACAGCAAACAGCTTGTCCTTCAGCTCCCGTTCCAAAGTTTCCCTCAAGCCATTACTGAAACGGATGTTAATAAATGCAAAACAGGACTGGATTTTGTATTGTTTTAATGACAGCAATGAATTAATGATTTGAATATCTACCACCTTCGACAAAATAATGGGGAGATGTTTTCATGCTATCGCCTTGTTTGAAATATGACTGTCCTTTTCAATAATCAATTCATCAGACTAATTTTATGTGGCCCAAAATGAAGATTCTGACTACCGGGTTAAAAAAAACAGAGAAACTTTAATAGACCTCCTATAAATTACTAATAGTGCCTTCATTGAGAACAAACTGCAGCCCTGTTACTACAAAGGGAGGGAAAATCACAATAGTTAACTTTAAGAAATCCCTGGAACATCTTCTTCATAATTAATAAATGAAAAATGTTACTGCAGCTAATCAATAAAGTTGTTAGAGAGAATTGATCGGAAGGGGAACTCTTTTTGTGGGTACAATTTTTCACCTATTCAGAACAAAAGACTCCCTAGGGTGCTATCAGACTGATAGACACTTAAGAGTCTGACCCAAAAGGGGAAAGGGGAAAAAAAAAAAAGAGAGACAATTAATTAAAATCTTGGAGAGTGACGCCTGCTTTGAGTTTTGCAGAAAGGAAGCAGACTCGGGTGTGGAGATCATTAACATGCTGCTCCTCCTGGCCAGCATGAAATGACAGAGGCCAGCAAGCACTGGGAGACACCGAACTGCTATTTCTTTTTGTGTTTTATCCTGAGCTTTAACTAGACAAAGAGGGGGCAAATCTATTCCTGATGTAATTCCACTGAGTTCACTGATAATTTCAGCACTCTACCCCAGAGATGAGCTTAGCACAATGATTTTGTTATGGCTCAACACAAATGGAAACCCATAGACCTCTATGTGGCTGCACAGGTCCATGTGCACAGATCAGCTTAGCAGGACTGAGGTAGGGAACTGAATTAGGGGACAATTTGCCATTATTATGTATGTTACAGCAGCCTCTAGAGGTTCCTTAGAGATCCAGACCCCATTGAGCTAAGCCCTGGACAAACACACAATAAGAGACAGGCCCTGCCCCAAAGAGCTTACAAGCTAAACAAAGTTGACCAAGGGCAGAAGAATGGAAGTGGTAACATTAACTGCAACTGAACTGTATCATTGGGCTGTTACCATATTCCCCCTGATGTAGGTATATTTGGCATGTAGACAAAACCTTACAAATGTTTGGCTTATAACTTGCAAAAAGGATCATGGGGTTGTAGCACTAAAATGTACCTGCTTTTAAATGAGCACAGATATCTGAGATAAGACAAACACCTTTTACCTCATTCTGAACCCACTTGAATATTGTAGGTTCAAAAGTTCACTGCTCTCACTCCTGTGCTACCAAGTGTGTGTTCTGCTTAGATAAGGGTGAGAAAGAAAGGAGCATAGAGAGAAGAGCCACTGAAATGGGAAGAGTGAAAATTGAAAGGGGGAAAGCTGATAGAAGTTTTCGTTTTTTGGAGGATACTAAAAAAACCAACAGCTTCAATTTTTTTGAAACTTCTGGGTTTTTTTAGCTTCATTTGTTTAACAAAACAGTTGTAACATTTTCAAACAAACAAGTTTTATTTTTATTTTGAAAGATTTCATTTTGAATTTTTGTGGGATTGCCCTTTCCCTCAATTTCTTTAATCCTTTCCACCTTTTTGTGTGGATGGAAAAATAAAACGAGTAAGGGAAAGATAGAAAATTCCCTTACACACTTTCCCCATCCTCAAAGAAAAAACGCAAAACAAACAATTTTTAAAAAAAGTTCTTGTGAATTTCATTGAAAAATATTGACATGGGGGCAATTTTTTCCAGGAAAAGAAATGCTCAAAACTCTATTTTTTTGGTTGAAAAAGTTATTAATCCAATTTGTTTGATCAGCTCTAACGACTGCTTAGTTTGTGGCAAGCAGGGGCACAGATGCACCCTGCATTAACCTGCTGCTTACTAAATGTCAATGAGGACCTGCTGCCAAGCACTGAAAGTTTCCCAGTGTGCTTTGACCTACTCCCTTTTCAGAGTGGCATAGATCAAAGAACACTAGATTAGCAGGGTCCACATGGACGGAGCTCAGGGCAGGCTAGTGGGGAGCAGATTTACACTCCAGCTTCTTGTGAACGAAGTGTTCAGCCCTAAGCATGGCTTCCAGGGGTGTGGGATAGAGGAAGGGAGCCATGCAATGTGTGCTGTTCTTTGTATTAAAGCTTGAGCGTGTATTTAAGAGACATTATTTTTAGCTAGACAGAACAGAACAGGAAACAGAGCTGCTATTGCACAATCTGCCCCTTGCAGCCCAGGCCCGTGCTTTCCAAACTAGAGACCTGTGCGCCTTACTCAATGACATCTGCACCACACATTGGGCAGAGAAAAGAAGCTGAGGGGAGAGTGGGTGTGACATAATTTTCATTATAGATACATAACTTCTTAACTATTACCCATCTATGCATTTCATTATCATGACTAGGGGGCTCTGGGCTCTTGGCCTAGCCTTCACTGACAGCCTTTGGGGAATTATTGGAGATATACTTCACCCAGAGGATCTCTGTAAAACTCTGCCCTCTGCAATAGGGCACAAGAGGTCCCTGGGTCACAGCGGGGAAAGCCACATGCAGGCTGCTCTTTAAACCTACCCAACTCCAGAGAATTTACCTACTAGAACTAAAGTGATTCCCTGACTCTCTGCAATGCTGGGCCTCTCCACCCACCATAACTCTAAATCTGCCTCCGGGGGGAACTGGAAAGCCGGTATGAGGGCTTCTTTGACCGTCAACCCCCAGGCCTCTAGGGGATTGAGATTAAAGGAGATTGAGGGTGGCATAGGACATGTATCAGTGAATGCCAGTTTCCTGAAAGTCTTGGGGGCATCCAAAGCTTTTACATAATCAGGGGCTTCAGTAATCAGAAGCACCAAGGCTGAAGAGTACAGAAGCTAAAATCTTGCAGAGATTCTCAGCTTCACAGGATTGGGAGCTTTTGCACTCAGGATAGTAGAGAAGCATGGTAAGGGAATAAGCAGATGGGGCCTAGGAAGAGAAGTGAATAGGAAGAGTCAAGTTGTGCAGTGTTACTCTATAGCTGGCTGACAGATGTCCTGAGAACATGCATCCTCTGGAGAGAGCGATGCAATGCTCTATCTTTTTCTGTTCCTCCAACCTGCCCAAGTTCTGTCTTGCCCCCTCTGGCTTTCAAATGCTCAGTTACCCTGCTTTTCACTCTCCCTCCTATGAAGCTCCACTAAGGGGCTCCTTCGCATACCCATAACCTCAGGTGACATAATTAGCTTCTAATGGACTGGAATTTGGTAATTTGGGATTTTCCTGCACACACACAAGACCTGGTTATCTGGGTTTAATGGGTAAAAGTTCAAGGGTTTTCAGAGACACTGGAGACCACAATAAGGGGACACTGCTGGGAAATATGGAGTGCACCACCCCCATACAGACACTGACCCATTAGAGGAAAAGTATTCTAAATCATAGACTTAATGCTAACTATAGCTTCTAAAATCATGTTGGGTATCTACTGGATGGGACTTTTAGGTGGCCTAACCTGGTATAATTAGGGGCTGTTTCCTGAATCAAGAGCTGCATGAATAAGAATCCAAGCACAAGGTTAGATTTTCCATGTGAATTATTGTGCTTAGTTGTACCTTCTCCTGGGAAGGTCTGAAGGGAGGTGAAGTTTTGTGTTTCACACTGCAGCAGTACTGTGTGGCTGGGGATTTAGCATTACCTCAAGGTCCACAGACGGCAGGGAAAGGGTTGGCATCTTGAGAGCTGGTGTGAGAAAAAACCTGAAGGAGTTCAGCCTCTGAGGTGTTGCCTATCTTTCAGGGATTACATTGCAGTATAGCTGTTAAATTAAAAGACTATTTGAGTGCATGGGAAATCAGTGTGTGGATGTAATTTTGTTTGGGTTGGGTGTATGTATACAACAGAAACTCCCGGACTGCTGTGTGGGGAGAAGGGGGAGGCATTTATTCTGCTGTTGGAATAGACAAGCTACCTATATCCTTCTCCCAGTACTGTACTATGTAAGCGGCGATACGATCAAAAGGTTAAGGGCCAGATTCTCAGCCGGTGTAAACTGGAGTCCAAAAAAACTACACCAGTTTACACCAGATGAGAATTTGGCCTTAGATCTTCTAAAAAAATGTGATTTCCAACCCCACCCCCCATCCCACAACAGCTTCTTTAGTGTCAGTTCAATTCTTTCATCAGGATGCGCTTGAGGCAATATCGCATTTCACCAGATCAGCTGGAAGAGGGTGCGGGACAGAATCAGACTACCAATTTCATTTCTTTGTCACAGAAGATGGGCAAATATCTTTCTCTCGCTGAGCATCATTGCATCTTATCTTCCAAATAGCAACAGTGGCATACTAGCATAATTAAGGTAAGGCAAATGTTCCAGCAAAAATAGAGAGAAAAAGTTGCATACCATTTCCTACAGCGTTAACTTTTTGTTATGCTTTTATGCATATGCAGTTAATTAAACGGGAAGCCAGGTAAGTCATTTCAGACAGACTGCAGTACCTGATAAAGAAGGCCAGAGTCCCAGGACTGGTAAGCCCATCAGAAGTTTTACTGTGGGTCTCTCTCTCTCTCACTTAGTGCTGCGGTCAGCTTGGAACACATTTCGGTAGATCAAATAGCTGAGAGGACTGGCAGGGTCACATCAGGCTAAGCAACTCAGAGGGGCGACTGGTCGGAGACCAGGAGGGAATTGCAGTCCGTTTTAGGGGATATCTGGTCAAGGTTCTTGCTAATGGGTTTAGAGCAAGTGAAGCACCTATGAGAGGGCATTTGGTTTGGGTGATGTGGGGGAGGAGGGATGCTGCAGGCAGATTTAGGTGAGGAGTGCGGTGTGGCTGTTTGTAGGTGGTGGTTGGCAGGAGCTGGAGGCAGGCTCAGCAGGCAAGGAAGGGTATCTGAGATGGGGGGGTTCAGTAGCACTTGGGAAAGCAGTCTGGAGTCGTTAGCATGGAAGGACTGCAGATGGGCCCAGCAGCTAGTCAAAGTATGTGCTGGCAAGGCTGTTTATTGTACGTCCACACGTGCGGATATCTGTGTGTACAAGTAAAGATTTCTGCTCCCGACTCCTTTGCATACCTCTCCAGATATTTTTGGGGGGCAGAGACAGAGGAGCTATGGGAAAAGTCATGCCTACATGTCTCTCAGTGCTCCCCGGTTTTCTGGCGTATGGGTTTCAGGACTCGTTCTTTGGCTACTAGCCTGCTGTGAGTAAATGTTCATGTTTAAATGAATCCATGGCCAGACATGTGGCTACCAGATAAGCTGGTACATGCAGCAGTGGGGGCCAAATCCAGATCTTGAGCTAATGGGGAATCGTGGGGAGCGGTCATATCACTAGGAAGACAACAGAGTCCTGTGGCACTTTTAAAGACTACGGCTACCCCTTTGGAATATCACTAGGAGTTATACTGAGCTGTAGGCTGCGTTCTGCCATTCTTAGCGGCTAGAGGGTGCTAATACAAGTACCCCTGAACAGAAGCAATACAATTCAGCCTCCTCATTTTTATCGAACTGTTGATGCAATACCCTGAGTGCACGGAAGTTGGGTCCTAGTTTCCTGAGTGCTCTCCTGAGTGGGGCTTCCCCACCGTGCTCCCTTTTCAGTCTCAGGAGAGTACGGACAGGTGGCTCTAACTTGGCTCCTCTTCGGTGTAAATGACGCCATTTCTGGGCTCTCACACGGGCGAACACTCAGGACTTACTTTTGGGGTATAGAAGTGCTGGTGATGTTCTGGAATGTTTCATTCTCTTGAGGAGTGTCTCCCTTAGAATCATAGAATCATAGGGATGGACGGGACCTCATGAGGTCATCTAGTCCAACCCCCTGCTAAAAAGCAGGACCACTCCCCCTAAATCACCCCAGCCAGGGTTTTGTCTTGCTCATTTTCTGCTCTTAATTCACAGCCCTGACACCGCGTTGTGTGTCCACCTTACAGACACGGACAGTATTCCATGGCCAAAGCCAGTGGTCTTGCTGGTGCTGGGCACACGGGACACATGCCCCAAGTCAACCAATGGTGGCCGCCCAATCTGGCCCCGACTAGACCCGGGGCCCAGCCGCCGGCAGGTGGCAGCAGGATCCGGACCCTGGACCCCAGCTGAGTACCTGGCCACTGCCCACCAGTGGGCAGAGCAACAGTATAGGAGAGGTGATGGTCTTCTAACTGAGGTTTGTTTAATGACTGAAAACACCCTGAAGATCCTTCGCAAGCAGGGCCTCCTTCGCATGCAGGCCCATAGCAATTAAATTTTACCTCCCCGCCGCCCTCCTTTCCCATTATGTCTGACATTTCTGAGGCTGAACTTTGTTACAGAAAACTGCTGAATGTCAGTGGACTGGGGAAATGAGAGCCGGACTAAATTATGGAACACAGAAAGATGGCATGAAAACCGTGAATTATGAAGTCTGGGTAAGAGAGCTCTGAAAACCTTGGCAGTTCCTCACAACAGGGTTCCATGCGAATGGTTTCTTGCCATCAGTCCACACAGATTCACATGCCAAAAGTTTCACTCCGGGTTCAGTGGAACCCCCAAATTCCAGGGGGAAAGCAGCTGAAACGGACAATCGACTAACGCATGTAAAACAAAAACTATAAAAATTTTACCATGGGTATACAGCTGGCATTCTGACATCACTGCCTATCATGCTGACAATATTGTCTCACTGTTTCCTTGTCCTCCCCAAACGTCTACCTACATCCATCTCTTGTCTCTTGTCTAACACTTAGATTGTTGACTCTTTGATGAAGAGACTGTTGTTTTGGTCCGTGTTTATATAGCTCCTAGCACAATGAGATCCTGGTCCATGACTAGAGCCTCTAGGTGCTACCGCAATGCAAACAATAAACAGTAATCATTTAAATGATTTTGATGCAAAACTAATAATCATCCTAAATTTGTGATTCCTCTGATGAATCTGGTCTGATTTTTCAGCTTGCAACAAGACCCAATATCTGGTCAATGAACCATTCAAGGAATTGCTGAAAGTTATATTATCTGGCATTGAAAAGGCAGATATAAACACATTTGAACAGTTCAAATGACTCATCACTATTTTTAAAGTACTGGGCCTGATTCACCATGCATTATGGTTTTATCCTGGTCTAACTCCACTATAATCCAAGGAGGTGTTGGCATTTGTATACATAGCTATACAATACAAAATGCAGAACGGCGACTACTGATAGCAAATTACAACATGCAAGGTTTGAAATACTAGTGGTTCTGATCACTGACAAAACACCTCCAGTTCTCAAGTGAGGAATTGCAAGTGTTAACTCAAACCTACTAAGCTGAGCACATTCTCACCTCAACATACTGCCACAGAACGGCTGAGAAATCATTGGGATATTCCTGAAACATCTCTCGTATCTGTTGATGCTGAAGAGCAGGGGGGGGGGAAAAGGATCGCTCAAGGAAGAGAGAAGGAAATCTCAGAATCTGTATTAGTGGCAGCAGCAGGGCCCAAGCATAATTTTGGGGGGGCCAACACAAACTTGTAACATGGACCCCCTCCCACACACTGTGGTAATGAGGGTTGCAGCCTGGGTCACGCCCCACAGGGCCTCTGGGCCCCAGGAAAGTACTCTCTTCCCCTCCCCCCACCAAGTGGGGGCCCGGGGAAGCAGCATCATTGCAGGGACCAGCCCAACCAAGGTTACAAACCCCAAAATCGTTAGACGCACCAACATGCTAAGGGGGCTACGTCCATACTGCACCTGGTTAAAGCCACAAGGTAAATGAGCCAGAAATGAATCATGTCCTGAGAAATCCAGAAAGATTCATGCATACAGGAAGGAAAGGCAGCAGTGGGTTAATTGAGTAATGTTGAGAAGCATTTCACAATCGACTCACTAGCTATACGTACTGTGATTGCAAAGTTACGAGTGGAATTAAAGCTGCTAAAACTAATATGTGCAAAGGTAACATCCCCGGAGTCTACCAGTGACAAGGCTAACGTATGTTCTCAGCCTCTGAGCATGCCCAGTAGGAGCTAGAAGTTGGCTGAGGTCTGAGTAGAGGTAGACTGAGCTGAATGCTCAGGGCAGCTAATAAGTATGCTGGGTCTCAGTCTCATCCTGCCCTGTTTGGCTTCTCTGGCAATACAAAGCAACCATAAAATTGCACCATTTGTGTGGGGGAATCCAGCTGGGATATAAAGCTGGCACAACTGGTTCTACCCCACCTACTCCTGTCTCTATCCCCGACAAGCACACAGGATGTTCCAAGGTGAGTTGTGAATGCACCTCAGGGATCCTGCAGGGGCATTAAAGCCAATGTGAGACAGAGCCCGCCTGAGATCCTAGCAGCCCTCAGAATTAGGGGAGTGCAAAAGTGACAGAAATGCCACTTGCCCCTGCCCAGGATGCATGGATCAGAGCTCTGGGGCGCCTGAGAATCTAGCTCTCTTCCCCCACATCCCCTGGTAAATCTGAGTTTGATCCTAACAATAACTTTGCTCCCGACAATAACTTTGACTGCGTGTCCCCTAGTGACTATAAATTAAAATAAAAAAAGGTTTGCCTGTTCTAGTGTATGCGGCAGGAGAGCATGGAGGGAAAATCTATTTTCTTATATGAACTGGGCAGTGCACATTTAATCCTGGGAAGGGGACTTGGCTACTGACGGTGAACAGCTCCCCTTTACATTCAGTGCATGGACTGCAGACTGTAACAGCTACAGAATACAAATGATAAAGACCTATCCCTGAATTTTTTGAAAGCTGTCACAATCTATAAAAGTCCATTTAGAAGTGACAGCATTAACCCTTCTGTACCTTTGCACAGAGCTTACCCGATCAATTCCAAGACCAATGGAAATTTGCTTGTGAAATACCACACAGGGTATTTTTCCATAACAGAATAATTTGCATTACAGAGGCATGTCTGTGCTGCTACCATACAGGCAATTTTCCATAACAAACCAGTCATTCCTGGTGGGAAATAAGCCCCATTTTAGGAAGTTTATAGGGTGATAACAACTATAAAAGTGCATTTGAGTGCAAGTATTTGCTCTGGGAGACATTTTTTAAACTTTATTTTTTGTAAAGTGGTTTGATTATTGTCTTCCTCTTGGAAAAAAGTGTGTTTGGATTCTGTTGAGATGCAAGTCCATTTTCAGTACTGTGGTTCAGGGCTCATTTCTGCTCCAGTTTTAATCAAACAAAAAAATTGCACTGATTTCAATAGGAGCATGATTGAACCCTCCCTTTCTAAAACCTTTCTTCTATTTTGTGTATATTATACCCAATCTCAGGCTCTGATCATGCAAACGTGTAAGTGTGTGAGTAGCTTTACTCGTATGAGTAGTTACATTCACTTCAGTGGTACTGCTCACATGTTTAAAGTTAAGCATGTCCCTAAATTTCTGCTTGATCAGGGCTTTAATCATCCTATATATTAGGTCAGTTAATTTTGTACATGGTTTTAATCAAACAATAAATATTGGTTTTCTATTTTTAAATACATGCTGGTTTTCAATTTTTAATATAATATTTTAACATATTCAAAGGCTAAAAGCATTAACCATTGAGATAAGAAGTAGGTTTTGAAGTGCAATATATGGCTCAGCTGTGGGTTTATTATTTTGGTATTATTATTTGGCAGGGAAATGAAGTGGTGGAGAGATTTAACTTTAAAGAGTTATGGATTCAACGCACATAGCACTTATAGTATAATCTTACTGAGTGTGTTACTCTGGATGGAATTTCCAGAAGGACTCAGGTCCCACAACTGGGGCCAGAGATTTTATTTAAAAAGAGTTCAGCTCCCTTTTAGGTACCACTAAGTGGCTGAATTTTCCAAAGAGCACACTGAGTGTTGAGTTCTTTGAAATTCTGTCTGAATTGTTGCACTGGGAACTACTAGAAGCTGAGCATTTTAAAAAATCTGGCACCAGTCGTGGGTGCTGAACATTTGAAAATCCAGTCCTAAGCTCTTTGGATACCAGGCTACATACACCTCACTAGATAGTGCCAATTTCCATAAGGGCTGAGGATACAGTTTTACGTGGTGAAGACCCACTCTGGAACAGATTCATGCACGTGCATGTGAGGAGTGTGGAATCAAGGCCTAAATATCTTACCATTCCTAATACATGCTCATGAAAGTGGCTACTTCAGAGTGGATCTGCTCTCTAACCCTAGGCTATGTCTACACTTGCTAAAATTAGTTCGAATTAGTTAGTTCGAACTAACTAATTCAAACTAATTTTAGTTAGTTCGAATTAGCGATCCCCATTCATTTCAATGGTCGGTTAGTTTGAACGAAGAAATTAGTTCAAATTAACATGGCCACATTGGCTAATTCGAACTAGTTAGTTTGAATTAAAGCCTTACTTCTAAAGCCCTATTCAAACTTATTAGTTCGAATTAAGGAAGCCCTTAATTTGAACTAAGTAAAGCTTAGTGTAGCCATGGCTTTAGTTAGTTCGAATTAAGCCTCCTTAATTCGAACTAACTTGCCAGTGTAGACATAGCCCTAGAGACCCAAGCAGAATCTCAAGGAGTCTGTGAAACTCGGCTGTTTGATCAAACCCTCTATTCAATAATCTCTTTATCGAGCCTCTTTCCAAGCTTGCCTCTCATACCTCAATGCCCTTCCTTTTTCCCCCTGTGCTGTCTCCCCCACTTTTCTTCCTTCCCTTGTCTTTCTATTTAGCTAATCTGTTGCTAACAAATCTCCCCCTCCATATAACAATCATGGAATTCAGATGACATTTGCTGCCATCATATTAGTTGCTCTGCCTATATGTTCTATTTTTTTCTTTATTCTTCATCTGTCTTATCTATTTAGAGACTAATCTCTTTGGGGCATGAACTGCTGCTCTTCCGTGTTTGTACAGTGCCAAGCACAATGGGGACCCATCTTGACTGGTCCCTAGGGCTTCCCCTAATAAACGAACATTTATTTTTATCTTTCTTTCCTTAAACAAAATCATCACAGATCGTTATCAGAGTACTCTTTGTACCCATGACACATTTCCTTCTGTGGTTCCTGGAAGTTCAGAAGTTAAATATCACAATGTTTCAGAGATATTAAGATACCTGCACCATAAAATGAAAACACAAAATTAGAAAAATTGAAATGGAGGCTCACATCAGTCTTCAGCAAGCAAGATAGCTGTGTTATAACAGCACAAGTGAAAGCAGCAGGTGAGCGGAAATCAGTGTATTTACTCTGGATTTGCAGTGGTGGAAATAAGAGCAGAATTTGTTTGTAAAATGTGCTGCTTTTTTGATGGGCCTACATGTACAGTAAAAATCAACGTAGCATATCTCTTTCTCCAGAAGTTTTTAGACTCAGGAACATCTCCACCAGCTGGTCCAACTACCAACATTCACCTCAATCTGCAAACATGAAAGGCACAAAAGCAACTGAACAGACCTCAGGTCAACCTATGGGAATCAATGAACAATTAATTACTATCATCAAGTGGTACTCTACTCAGGGAAGACAGCACACTTATATTTATCAATTACTAATTAGTAGCTCTTGCCTAGCTGACAGTTGTCTGTCAGCCAAGAGAAAAGACTCAGTGTGTGGCTTTCAAAGAAGTCAGTTTCTTTGTGGTAATTAGGGACGGGCAAACTTGTCTGGAAAAAGACATGAATGCCCAATCGACAGTTCTGGTTTTGAAAGGCTGTAACCTTTAAAGGAGATTTGGATGTCCAAATCCCAAATGGGCATGGGATGCCTGAAAAACCCCACCCCCAAATTAATTTTGCAGATGTATGTTGCTTCCGAATTGAGATTTTTCTTTTCTTTTCTTGCCCTTTCTTGCTTTGTAGCTGTCCTGCACAAAAGGTGCATCTACACTTGTAAATTAAGTTGATTTAAGCTTGCTTAAGTCGACTTAATTTACTCTGCGTCTACACTACACTTTCCTTAAGTCGACTTAAGCAGCTGCTTAAGTCGACTTAAGGAAAAATTTAGTCAGCTTTGTTAAACCTCCTTTTAAGTCGACTTTCTGCTTAAGTCAACTTTCTAAAGTCGACTTAAGCCAGTGTAGACGTGGAGTAGCCCTAAATCAACTTAGGGACCTCCAGGGCTTCCCCACTGCCCTCCCTGCCAGGGTGGCTGGCACAAGGAGAGCCTGGCATACCCCCCCACAGGTACAATAGGGCAAAGGCTGAGCCCCCTGGCACTTGGCAAGGGGTGCCCCCCCTGCCACTGTGGACCAGTCCCAGGTCCACCTAGCCCCTATAAGTCGACCTAGGTGTCCCTTCAAAGTCGACTTAAAATTTAAGTGTGGACATGCTAAGTCGACTTAAATTAACAAGTGTAGACATAGCTAAAGAGTCCACTAATTGTGGGCAGCAGTGGCGTGCATATATAGAACCCTTTCTGCTGACATGATAGATCCAGTAACATCCTCAGGTGTATTCCCCCCTCTTGTTTTGGTTTGTAATAGACTGGTTTAGTAAAGCAAAACAAACTTGGCCAATGAGGTTTTGCAAAATCAAATCCACATGTATATTTTTCCCAATTCAATATATTATTTATTATATAGTTAGTGCCATTCATGCACGTAATGCTACAGAGTAAGACAGAAAGCCTGTTGTGAAGAACTTACTATCTATGTTCAGACAAGAACAGGAAGGGGGAAGGACATGGGAATGCCTGAAGGTAATAAAGAGCTTTTTTGTGTCTTAGTTTTATTGTTTAAATTTACAAGTTTGAGGCAGGTTTTGAGAGGGGGACTTAAAATAAAAGATGGGAAAGAGAAGAGACAGAACTGAAAGTGTTCAACCAAATACCAGAAACTTTCAGAGTTTAGCTTGAACAGGATAGGGGTCAGAAACCAATGGTCATTTCCAAAGGGGTAGCCATGTTCGTCTCCTTGGGTACGTCTACACTGGCAATTTAGGTCGACTTAAGGAGGCTTGAGTCGACCTAAATTACTCCCTGTTGACACCAGACTTTCATTAAGTCGACTTAAGAAATTCCTTAAATCAACTTAATAAGAACCGCCCATTGAGTCGACTTAAGCCTTAACTTTAAGTTGACTTAGTCCACTTTGTTAAATCAACTTAATAAGGTCAGCTTTACGTCAGATTAAAGTCGACCTTATTATGTCGACTTAAAGTCGACTTAACTTTTTCTAGTGTAGACATAGCCCTTGTTTATAAATGGTAATAGCTCTGGAACACTAAACCAACACCCAGTTTTACCAGGCTTTCCAATTTTCGTAATTTTATCATGTCTTATGGGGATGTTCTTAATGCCCCCGCTTCTGGAGTCATATATTTATGTGAGAATCTCAACTTTCATGTAAAAGAATAAGTACGTTTCTAGTCCTCATGGTTACAGTAAAAAGCTTGAAAAAGTGGGGGCTGAAGACTCTCAAATTACCAGGCATATAACCCCCCCCAAATGTATTATTATTGTTTTTAAATCATGATTTCAAGAAAATCTCATTATGTGTGGGGTGGGGTGACATGATTTTTTTAATTCTTGGTGTTCACAACATTTCTGACACTGACTAGAGCTTATTCCATGATGCAAACTGCAGAATCAATTCTGGATTTTGAACACCTCACAAATATATACCAGTGAACCTCTAGAGATGTCAGTGGAACTGCTCAATTAGGGTCTAAATCTGCAAAGCACGAAAACACTTGCTTAAATTTAATCAAGCATTTCACTCCATCCATATTCAGTAAAGCACTAAAAAAAGGTAATTAAGCCCCACTGACTTTGGGGTATTATATTACCCTTGGTGTATGTGAGATCAACTTTAGTCTCTATATTTTAAAGTACTCCTGAATGTATCTTCTGACTTGACCAGCTGTTTAAGAAGCTCAGAAAATGCAGAGAAGTCTTAGCTAATGGTTTGTTTTAAATACACTTTGATGACATTTTCTAGAAGCAGAGAGGCGCTGCTTTCCGTCAAAGGCAGTGATTCTCAACATTTTGCAGGTCGTGACACACTTGGTGGCATTCATAACCCTACAGGACACACTAGCCTAGCCCTTTACAGGCTGAATCCAGGCCCCACCCAGCTCTCCGTGACACACTTACTACTGTGTGGCAGCACACTAATGTGTCCCAACACCATGGCGGAGAACTGCTGTTCTAAGGGGCTGCATTCACATCTTTACAGCTATCATTTACATTTGGGTTTTACTGGACAACATTATAGGATTGTATTTGGTATTAGCAATCTCTTATTCACTTTCTAAGCAAATGACATACCTAGCTTCTAATTTTTAAAGTGAAGTTTTTGCTTATATAATGGAATATACTTCTTTTCTAACATCATTTTTTTCTTAAGTTAATATTTATGAAGACTTTTTTGTGACATACAATAACTTTTGAATTTTATTTAATTTTTCATGGTAGAATCATTTGAATAAGTTACCATTTAAACATCTTGTTTCAAAGTTTGAACATTAATGAATTGACTTACCCAGGTCATAAGGAAATAACATTTTCAATTTGACTTTGCTAAATCTTCTGGCTCCATGTCGAGTAGATTATTGATGGTGGTAATCATTATATTTCCCACAAGTGAGAGATCCAAAAGTACACTGTTGATCTAGACACATGTCAACATGTTATCACTGCCCCGATATTATCACTCTCAAGAACAATGGGGAAACATTCCCCTGATTGCCAAGCCTTCCAAAGAGCAAAGAGGTATCATAAGTTATCGTTTGTAATTAACTTGATCAAGCAAAACTCCCATAAATCAATCAAGCCTTGGCTAATAAATAAATCTTTGATCAATTGCTATCTGGTAAATATGTAGACGAGGGTCAGTACCTCAAATTTACAACTTTTCTTCTGAATTGTAAGATCAAAGATGCAAATCAATGGCTTGAACATAATGCATTATTTAAAATTTCAGTGATAATAAAATTCAAAAGACTGCCCCATTAGGTGTGCATTCATATTGCCATTTCTTCCACTATATTAGGAGTTTTGTTAATGATTTTGTATCCTCTCTGGCTTCTTTTTAATTTTTCTTCATCTTTTGGGGTTTTCTTTAAACTGATACCTTAGGATCTGTTCTCACAGTGTCACCCTCTAGAAGTCAGGAGACTCTGAAAACCAAAAGCTTCTCCATCCAGCACAGTACTCGCAATTAATCTAGCCAGTACCATGCACTTGCTTAGTGGCACACAGTTACTTAGTCATTTCCTCCTTTTTGTTTTCTCTTGGTCCTTTGGGGAATAATTGCACTGATATGTGGCCCCCACCTTGGCATCATACAGATCTTAGCTAGTTCCAGAGCTGCAGTTCTTAATCTAACTCTTAATTCTGTGCATTTTAATGGGTTACTGTCATTAGAGACTCTCCAAACACTCACAATTTTATGTTAGCACATGCTGAGACACAGAACAACAGGGTGTACCTCAAGAGAAGAGCAATGCCAGGCTTTCAAATGCTGAAAGCAGCCAGTCAGTTGCCACATCATCCTGCCACCTAATAACATGTCTTCAGATGTCTAATCAGGGCCAGAAAATGTCCTGAAAATACATTATTTTGGAAATAAAGAAAAATATTCTATTAAGGGGTTTATCTTCTTCCTATAACCCACCACAGAAAACGTTCTGAGTTGAGATTATTGACTCCCAACTGTCTTAAAACCAAAGGTAATTTCTTCCTTGATACACTATAACCAGTAATGGGCTAACCATCCATAGGCTCAAAGGCTATGTCTACACTAGAAAAAGTTAGGTCAACTTTGTTAGGTTGACTTAAAGTCGACTTAAAGTCAACCTTATTAAGTCGAATTAACAAAGTGGAGTAAGTCGACTTAACTTTAAGTTGACTTACTCCACTGTGTTAAGTCAACCTAACCACCCTTAAGTCGACGTAATAAAGTCAACTTAAGGGTTACTCCACGACCACACCATCCTTAAGTCGACCTAATGGATGGTTCTTATTAAGTCGACTTAAGCTTTCATTAAATTGACTTAAGGAATTTCTTAAGTTGACTTAATGAAAGTCTGGTGTAGACAGGGGCAATTTAGGTCAACTTAAGTCTCCTTAAGTTGACCTAAATTGCTAGTGTAGACATAGCCAATGATTTTAAGGTCAGAAGAGAGACCAATTTGATCATCTAGTCTGACCTCCTGCACAATGCAGGCCACAGACCCTCACCCACCCACTCCTGTAATAAGCCTCTAACCTATGACTGAGTTATTAAAGTCCTCAAAAATCATGGTTTAAACACTTTAAGGTACAGAGAATTCACCAGCAAGTGAGCCATGCCCCATGCTTCAGAAGAAAGCAAAAAAACCCAGAGTCCTAGCCAATCTGCCCAGGGGGAAAATTCCTTCCCAACTCCAAATATGGTGATCGGTTAAACCCTAAACATGTGGGCAAATATTATTAGCCAGACACCCAAAGGCTAGGTTCCCCCATAGCCACAATGTCTGGCTGTTCTCTGAACAATGCAGGCCGACCATGATCTCATTTCTATTACAGAAGAGACCAGTGTCTGCATTTGGGTGAATAATGAGAGGGCAGGGTTCAAGAATAAGTAGGACCACATTTGTTGTTGCTGTGCACTGTACTTGTTTCCTTTGCTCAGCTGCTTATATCATGTCTGCACACTTTCCACTCAGGACACCCCTCTGCCTGGAGGTCAATACCCCTTCCAATAGATTTCTTTTCAGCCCAGAGCACTCTGGACTCTTTCTCAGCCCGTGAGCAGGGTCCCTTCTGTGTTGTGGAATCCCATTTAAATGGGGATCCTTGGAGCCGCTTCTCAGAGGAAAAGCCCTGTCAGTGTGGCTCCTCTGAAACCATGCTAATGGAGAGCCAGGGGAAAGGAGCACAGAGCAGCTCTGAAGAGGGTCTTGGTGGGAGATGCTGGAACTCAGAGTATGGTGAGTGCTCCCATACTCCTTGGCTTAAACTGGTTTCCATTATATATGGGGCTTACAGCTTGGTTCAACAGATCTCAGCACTATAAAAATTGTTCCAGCACCCCTGGTTTTGTCCTTCAGCTGAGACTCTTGCATGGAGCAGAACTTTCTGCTTTCTCCACAGTGAGGAAATGGCAAACTTCACTTCCCAGAATGGCGGAATGTGCAGGAATTTCTGCAAGGGGAGTTTCCCCTCTCCCCCTCTCACAGCCAGAGTGTCAGTCTGTGCCACCCTCAAGGGCGTACGGGCGGGCTGGTTGGTTCTTTCTTTCTTTCTTTCTTTCTTTCTTAGATATGAAGCATATGCTCCATACCTGCCATTTGGAACTTGTTTCCTTTCTTTCAAAGGCTGGCTGAACCTACTAAACTGAACAAATGTCCTGGCAGAAGCAAAACACCGTCCCGTCCCCCGTCCCCCCCGCCACTAGAATCTAACACTAAATAAGATCCAGATGAGGTTCCTTTGTTATTAAAGCGTGAATGAAACTTAAGTGTTCTGGAGCTTCATTAATGTGTTTATTAACTTTATCTGACTCATTCCCATGACTGCATTTTCTTTGCAAACAAACCCCCATGGGATGGTAAACATATCCTTGTACTTTACCTTTTCACCTCTTAGTAACCTTTGCCTTTGCGCTCCTAGCAACTTTCAGGATCTAAAAGCATTAAGAGAAGGAAAAGTAATGATTAATGGCATTGGTCATCATCATTGGGAGCTGGTCACAAAACAGACTTAAATCCAGCATATCTGAGTAGTGGAGGAATCTCTGACCTGGGGAAATTCCTAAAGTGTTATGGGGAAAGTACTTTGAGAGAGACAAAGAATAGGAGTTCTATAGCTGCAAATGAGTATAATGAACCTGAGAGAGAGCATATACCGTTTCCATTCACCGACCGGCATCAGAATTGTTTAACTGTGAGCCATTGGCCCTACATTACCAATGGTGACTCTCCTTTAGATCAAGTGCCAGAGTTTCACTTTTCAGTGGGCAGGTGTAGGGGGGGGGGGCGGCTGTTTGCTTGGACAACCTGACCCTTCCTCGGCCTCGGCCCGAGTGAAACCATAGTACAAATCTGTCTGGTGTGGCGAACCTTGCTTGCTGTTGCAGCAACCAGTCAGCAATCCTCCAGCCCTCAGGCAGGGCGAGGCAAATATCCAAGGGCGGGTGCCTTCTAGCCTTCTGGCAGGGCGAGGCAATTCCCCAGAGTTAGTCGCCTTCCAGCCCTCAGACAGGGCGAGGCAAAGGTCCAGAAGTCAGTGGCCTTCCAGCCCCCAGGCAGGGTGGGGCAGGCACAAAGTCAGCTGCCCCCAGCTCCTAGGCAGGGCGGGGCAGGCACAACCCTCGAACCCCTCGGCAGGGTCTGTGGGGTTTAAGCACTCGGGTGGTTGGGTCACCGGACAGGGGAGGGAAGGAAAGGGGGACGCAGGCCCACCCGTCTCCACTGTGTCCCAGCCCAGGGCCCTACCCAGTGGCAAAGCAGCCTGCCACTGGGGTCTGTGGAGCTCTCGCCAGGGCGGGATACAACTCAGACAATATACTTCCACTGCCCCTGGGCCACTTCCTCTCCCCACCCCCCTTACCGGCGCCCAGATACCTGTCAGCGGGGGATTCCTCTGGGTCTGGAGGGTAAACTGCCCGGGAAATCCCGCCAAGTCCCTCGTGGTCTGAGGGCGGCAGGGCAGGGAAGGCTTCCAGCCCGTCAGCCAAAGACAGCTCCTTGAGGTCGCAGGGGTCCTCAGCTGGTCCTCCTCCTCTGCCGAGGGAAGCTCCTCCAGGTCCCAGGGGTTCGGCGGTCCCTCAGGGTTGTCAACCCTGTTCGGCTCCTCAGGATCCCTTGAGAGGGTCCTGTTCTCTGGGTTATACGAGTCTGGAGGGTGTCCGCCCCAGTCCATGGTGCCTGGGATCCCCCCCAATCCTTGGGGCCAGGCAAGCTAGGGGGACCTTCGGGGCTTCCAGCAGGTGCAGCCTGTGGCAGCTGCGCAGTGGGGTTCCAGTCTCGCCTGGCCAACCGCCTCTGAGTGGGAGCTTCCTTCCCCTGCGGCGGCCAGCCCGCGACTGAATGGCCTGGATGGCCTTTTATACCTCCCCTTCCTGTCCTAGCTCCGCCCCTCTGTCTCCAGGGCTTTGGCCATGCAATGTCTGGGTCTGACCGGGGGGGGGCATACTGGCCCTTCCTCAGGCCCAGGTTCTGATGAAGGCCACAGCTCCTTGTTACAGCAGGTCATAGTTTTGTTCCTGCGACCGCTGCCTTGAACCTCCAGGTGTCCAGGGACTATAGCCCAGCGATGCCCAGAAAGCCCTAAGTGGCTGTGGATCTGTTCAGAATCCCTTGCCATTAAAAATAAAACTTGAAGTTTGAGTATTACAAGCATAGCCGTTCAGGCTTAATATAGATTTGAAGTTCTCCAGTGCTGATTGAGCAGTCTACAACCTCATCAGTATTGGAGGAGGGGGGGAGAAGCTAACCAATTCCATCAGCATCAATGATCTTTTTTTCAAACAAAGCAGTCATGGCTTACATATATATTTCATTCCAGCTGAAAGTACAGTGCCAGCTGATGACCTTTGTCACACCCCACTGCTTTCTGGGATGTAAATTAAGGGCTTTCCCCTCCCCCATCTGAACAGATAGTCTGTACTGTACTTGTATATCCTGAAGTAGCTATTTATTGTAAGCCCAGTGCTATGCTCAGCAGGGTGGATAAAGATAATGCTGTCATTATATGCTCAGAAAATGCTTTGTAAAATTTGGTCAAGTATCCAGAAGACGCTGAATCAGATAACGTGCCTTAAAAGACTATATCGCTGTAAACAGGGTTTAGAAAATAGCACCCACTCCTTCTCCACAGGAGTATTGATTTTTGGTGTTGGAAGGGATCAAATTCAAATCTCTGGCACAAAGAGCGGCTGCATCTCCTCCACTGTATGTCTTTTAACAAAGAACAAAGTCAGGAAATGTTAGGGAGACAGAAAGGAAGATGAAGGCAGAGGCCGGTTGCACATTCCCCATGGGGTGGCCAGCTGCTGTAGTCTGGAAAGTGTTGCCCAGTTTTCGCTCACATTTCAGGAGCCTAAGAGCAGACAGTGCACCGTAAAAAGCCACCTGAGCTTTCTCTGGGTCCATGCTGCAGTCCCTATTCCCACTGAAAAGTCTCAGTGAAGACAGTGGGCATGGAGCCAGGATAGTCTTGTGACTAGCCACTGATCTGGTATTTAGGAGACCTATTCTATTCCTCATTCTTCTGCTGAGTGACCTCCCTGAGACTCAGTTTCCTAATCTGTAAAACAAGGGCAATAATTTTTTGTAGAGTACCTTAAGCTCTACAGATGAAAAGCCCTATATAAGGGATAGGCATGATTACTACCACTCACTTGATGTGAGACCTCACCTATTATGAGAGCTGCTTCCCTGGACACGGTTATAGAATTGGTCAATAGCGCCCTTTATTATCTGGACCTGATAAACAAGGGGTTTGTTTTTTCATACATCTGGCAAATAAGCTCCTCCTCCCGACCCCATAGCTGGGATCTATCCAGAATCTCTGTGGAGCCGGTGGATACAGCTGCTCCCAAGCTGGGAAGGAAGCACTCTTGGATGAAAACAGTGAAGCAGTAACAAGAGCAGGGTGAGTATCTGGTACTTCACTCCTAAATCTCCTCTATTCTACATGTTTCGGGGCTCCGTCCTGCTTCCACTGAAGTCTCCATATTTCAGTCACATGAAGCAGGATTGTTGGGCCCGTGATGCCCAAACCAACTTTTGCAGTCCAATGCAAACAACGTCCCACATTACCCCATGTGCTAGAGCAATCTCTCACCTGGAGGCAGGGTGAGGTACACATGGCTTTACATCATCTCCCCTGCCAGTTGTGGGGACGGGGGGCCAGTTGATCCCCAGAGCAGGTCAGAGCGCCCTCAGAGGAATGCTTAACAACAGAGATTAGAGTAGACTGCGGTAGGAGGAGGATCTCTTGCTGTGTTAGGCCAGGAAGGAATAGGTTGGGGGAGAGCACTGCTAACCTAAGGCAGGAGGGAGCCATCCCCTCTTACTCTAGCAGAGATGGTGCTGTGCTCCTCCCCACCCCTCCCCATGCTCCAACCCCTGGTTACTATGGTGATCTTCGCAAGGCTGTAATCCTCTATGTGAGTGGGCGGCTATTTGTTTAGGTCACACACGTCTTATGAAAAACGGTGAGCATGTTCTAGGCAGCAACATGGATGATGAGCCCTGCAAAGACCTGGCCCTTTCATTCCGCACGTAGGAAGTTGGCTCTTTCTGTTTGCTCCCTTGCCCCAGCAGAGTTGGATGGGGATAGGCAGACTCTGCCCCACTGTTCCCAGTTGCTGAGAAGAGTACCTGTGCTAGCCTGGGGGGCAGAGGAAGGCTGGCATTACTAGCATAGAAGCAATTTACTTCCCTTCCCTGAGCATGGCTGAAGCTGGGGAGGAATTGTAGCTCACAAATATGCTCGCAGCCTCTGCATCATGATGTCTCTCTAGCTTGCTCAGAGTCACAGTCTAGCCCTATGGCACTTGGCATCCACAATGCCAAGCAAATGCACCAGCCTCCCTCTCCGAAGAGGAGCCCCAAGTGCTCTGTGTCTGCACTTGCAGACTATTAAGCTCAACCCCGTCTTTTTTTGTTTAAGGTTGCAGTTTTATTTTCCTGCACACACAAGCAAACTACCATACAGGAACAGACCATTTATCACAGCTACAGATGTTGCATTAAGTACTAGCATCCTCACTTGCATGTAAAACAAGAGAGGTAACCAATTATTCAGCTCCTAGCTAGTGTTTTCGGGCGAGATCCCATCACGCCACGCAGTCAGCTAGCCAGTCCTGACAAGAATTGCCTGTATCCTCTATCATTCATTTCACTGCTGTGGAAATATGTAATAAAACTTTCACTCTGCCACAAGTTGCTGCTGTGTGCCTAGAAAATGACATCTTGTTTATGTGCATCGTTCCCTGACAGATGCACTCATTTCCCTCACACTAGCCATGTTCTAGCTCTGCTTCCACACCTACCCCCCTGTGCTGCAGCAGCTGGAGACCCATGGAGCACGGCTTTGCTGTAGGCCAGGGTGCTGATGCCACCAGTTAGCTTCCTAGAATCACACCCCCATCCACCCCAGACACTAGCCCCCAGATGTATGGGGGAAGGGAGATGGTCAGAAGAAATGACTTGTCTCTATAACAATGAAATCTCTGATACTCAAGAATACCCTTACAGTATGTGCCCCAAATAAAATGTTCCAGAGGGGCGGCCATGTTGGTCCAGTTCAGCAAAACGCACAAGGAGTCCTGTGGCACTTTTAAAGACTAACACATTTATTTATAGCATGAGCTCTCAGTTTCATCTACACTACAGACACAATACCTTGCCTTTATTAGTCCACATCATGTGGTATGCGAGAGGAGAGAGGCAGGTAAATTGGATGGAGAGTGAGGCCAGCAAAATTGAGCTACATTGCATTGAAGGCCTCAGTGATCAGATGAAAGCCCAGGTTAAAGAAGATATACCTGTGACTGTTAAGTTGAGACAGTTAACAAGGTGGTGGTAATTCTGTGACACTAATGTTTGTGTCCAGCCCTGGAACTCCTGCCAGGAAAACCCAACTTCAGACACGAAAGGACTGGAATCCAATTAATAATCATAAATGTGTGTGCACACGCACACGCTCCGTCTCCTGTGCATCTAGGTAGTATTAAGTATTCAGCAAATGAGATAAAGTCTCAAGTAGTGGGGCTCCTACTTTCTCCTTATTATTCTTGTGAGAAAATCTGAGATTAATCTACATTTCCACTGCGCTTCCATGTCCTCTGTTCCTTATTCACGCTTTATCTGTTCTCCAGAGGCAACAGCACCACAGAAATTAAACCAAAGTATGTAGCACATGGAAAGACTTTGCACACTTGCCTTAGGAACTGTTGAAGGTCACTATCAGCTCTGTCTTGTTGAGCTATCCGTATATTTTTGGAATGCTGCCAAAAACCATATTCAGTGACACATCTGGTAGCGTGGTGAGCTGTATTAATGGTTTGTTTTTCCACATGAGATACAAACGATGGAGCAAATTCTGCCCTTGGATACACTCAGCCAGCTCTGTGCACACAGGCTATGTCTACACTTACTAAAGTTAGTTCGAATTAGTTAATTCGAACGAACTAATTCAAACTAATTTTAGTTAGTTCGAATTAACTTAATTTGAACTAGCAAATTTTAGTTCGAACTAAACAAGTGCCATGCATGGCACTTGCTTAGTTCGAATTAGTCAATTGCATTAAGGTCAATGTGCCGGTTAGTTCGAACTAAGCAGTTAGTTCGAACTAATACGGCCACATTGGTTTAATTCAAACTAACTAGTTCGAATTAACCATTAGTTCGAAAAGTATAAGCAACTTTATTAGTTTGAAATAAGGAAGCCCTTAATTCGAACTAATGAAAGCCTAGTGTAGCCAAGGCTTAAATTAGTTCGAATTAAGCTTCCTTAATTCGAACTAACTTGCCAGTGTAGACACAGCCACAGAGATTTGAGCTTTCAGGGCCTAATCCTGAGAGTTGCTCTGCATTTCTTGTCAGTGGAATTACCTGCATTGTGCATCAGCCAGGATCAAGAAAGAATTAGTATACACAGGTAGACCACTGTTCTCTTTGTAACTGACCTAGCTGTGTTCTCACAGCAAAATGGAGCACAATCTCTTGTGCTGTGCATGCACTGTCATCTCAGCTGCAAAACAAAATTGGCCAGCAATTCTATTCTCCATTCACTTCACCAACAGCAGAGTAGCTGTGGCTGGCTGGCTGGAGACACTGAGGTATGTTATACAGGATCTAACTGTCCTGGTCTTTTCTGGTTGTGAAAAGTGCTTTCCCATTTGGAACTAATACACTCCTGCTGTAGTTGGTCTGCGGCAACAAAGGATGAAGTATAGCACTCTCCAGAAGTGGGAACTTTCCCAATTTGTTTCAACAGCACATTAATGTCAGAGTCTGGTTGTTTGCCCCTTTGTAATTCTTACAGTTTTCATGAAGTTTGGAAGATGGGCCTATGCCACAAATTTTGACCTAAATCTGGGTCTGCAGTTTTTCAGCCTGCTAGGGTGTTTGGATCTGTCCTGGTATAGAACTAAAACCCAGCAAAAATGTTTGGATCCCGAATTGAATTTCTTCATAATTTTCAGGGGTTAATAGCTCGGATTTTGGTTCAGGTCAAAAGACTGAGATCAAGAGAATATGAAAGCAGCAAGAAGAGACCGAAAACCAAACTCAGGACCAATCTGGCCAACGCTCTACAGATAAACCCCCTGAAGTTCAATAGGGGGAAATATTGTCGATTTCAACAATATTCCTTGGGGATCTGACATAGTCTACATTTGGCCATGGGAACATCTACATCTAGTGAACTGGTTCTGTAAAAATAAATAATCCCTCCGCATTTGTCTTTTCTTACAAGCAATTTTTTTTCTGAACATGAAAGATGGTCCATTAAAGCAGAAGATTGCACCATCCCAGCCACATCCCTCCACCATTTCCCCCACTCCTTTGTCCTCCACCACCCCTTCATATGTGTGCTGATGAGTTTGGAGAGAAACCCTGTGTCCTGCTATCCATTTCTACCACAGAGTCCAATAGAAGATAAATCAGCCTGTCTTCTCTGCAGTTCTCTGATGGTACTAATAGAACAGACTGGCGCCTGAACATGGCATTCTCTTATTTAGAAAACATTTCTCAGTTCTTACCTCAAAGCAGACCACATGTTGGGGAAGCGCCCAGTCATGCAGTTGCATGATGACACACCTTGACACAGCACTGACAGAGTTAACACTTACAAACATGCAGGGCCTGATTAAAGAAAGTAAAACCGGGCACAAAAC
This sequence comes from Pelusios castaneus, assembly GCA_007922175.1. Taxonomy (NCBI): domain Eukaryota; kingdom Metazoa; phylum Chordata; order Testudines; family Pelomedusidae; genus Pelusios; species Pelusios castaneus. The sequence continues at coordinate 338,744 of ML685782.1, forward strand.
CACATGCTTTATTTACACACACAACTATTACAACTGCTTATACAAGTTAGATTGTAGCCCATGCAGATAGCTAATGACCCACAGAGTTGCCATTTGCATGCCTAGATGCCTGATTTGCGTGCTCAGGCTCTCAGATGCAAACATATGCTTTCAATGTTTTAAAAATTTGTCCCTTAGTAACGAAGGGTTACCAAGTGTGTAGTTATATATCATCAGTTACACATTGCTGTATTTCAGAATTCATGGTGTACGTGATCTTCTTCCTGTAATATTTTACACATATAACTTTTTAAGCAATACCACATTGATGCTGTTAGTTTCTGCACTGAATAAAGTTCCACGTATGCAGACAGATATCTGTAGCCGTGGTTACAGTAAAGCAAATGAAGATCAGCCTGCAGGTCCTGGAGCACTTATTTCATAATGTCAGTTGTGGAAATTCACCATCCAAGTTATTGTCCCACAGGAATGCCTTGAAAATGTTTCCTAGACACAGTCTAACGGGAAGCAATATTCTCAGCAGCAGAAAATAAAATGCAAAAGTGGCACACACAAAGGCTAATGTTTAAAGTAAAAAATTCTACCCAAACAGCATGCTGCAGATCCAAATCCAGTCCATCAACATTGCATTATTTATTAATATTCACATTGTACGTACCGTTGATTTTTAAAAGAGAGAGAATCAATAACCTGTGCATTGCTACCTCACATAAAGAAAGAAAAAAAGGCAATTTGCTAACACCTGGATTTAAAACGAAGAAGAAATGAGCTCCAAATGCCAAAATATTGTTGAAAATACCCTAAATTAAAAAAAATTAAAACTAGAATTGTTCCACAAAACCAAGATTGTTAATTAGCCCTACTGTCTTATAATCATAAATAAATTTAAATTAATAAAGGTTCTTACTATTTTAGCACTACAGTTACATCCAGCATTTATTTAGAACCTTTCATTTTATGTACTTTACAAACTTAATGATGGAGAGATCATTTGTCCTGTCAGCGAAGCACTCCTACTTCTGGGGGAGAGGACGTCAACTGTTTAACCATCTATGCTAACACTACACAAAAATTTAGGACAGGAAGTGAAGACAAATACACATCCAGTTCAATACCAGGAAGAAATGTAAGTAGACAGAATGCAATTACCTAAATGGTAGTTGTGCTGAATACAATTTTTCTAGCAGAAGATGTCATGTTGATTTTGAGTAACCATACTTTTTCTATATTAAGTCTCATGACTCCTTACTATGGTATTGGCACATCGCAGATTCAGGTAACTTTCTCCCACTACCCACCAAGTGCCATCTGCCTATTGACCAACATCACAGCCTGAGACTTTATGAGACTAATCATTAAAACAGAGAGAGATCAGAAAACATTTTCCAGCTTGACTGTTCCTTGAGTGCATCCCAGCAGAAGACATGGTTGTAGAGTAGACGGTAGCACTATCTGCTGCAGAACAGGAAACCGGATTTGGGCAATAACTTAAGGATCCTCATTTTTTAGATGGGGAAACCTCAAATCTATCACAGGTGCGACACACTTGAATCAAAGAGCTAGGATGAAAGCCCTCTGGGGATGGACTTTCCAAACTGCTCAGCATTGACCTAATTCTATTGCTAGTGAAATAAAATGGTGACTAGATCTTCAGCCAATGGAAATCAAAGTAGCTCCATTGACCAGCTGGTAATTTTACCATTGATTTCAATGGAAGCAGAATTCAATTAACACAGAGTGCTTTAGAAAACCCTTATGTCTCAGCAACTCCTACCCAATGCCCTTTGCTGGAATGGGGATCAGCGACAGAAGAGCCCCTCAAATTGTTCCATGCAGAACAAACACCATATTTACAACTCTTTAGAAGCGACAGTGTTAGTGATTACAATAGAAAAACAATCACGCTATAGCTCAAGAGATAGAGCTATGATAAATGCCGATATTTAAACAAAACAACAAAAAACAGTATTCTGTCCTAATGCCCCAAAACTTCATTGTGAGCTGAGATGTTAATGCAGAATAATCTGTTATTTGTTTTAACAGAGGTTGACAACATGTAGGTAACATCCATTTGTAGGTTATTTAAGCTACCTAGCAAAGGAGAAGTCTCTGGCTACATGTTGTGTAACTAACCCTTGGATCCCAATAGCTTTTAGGGCTTCCCCTCCATACGAGAAATAAAATGCACTGAGATTTTTCTAAACAGCAGCAGGAGAGGCACATTTAATAATGGATGCAGCAAATTTATGATTTGGCAGCATCATGATCATCCATTCCCATCAACTGGGACCCTGTGTGTCATAAAAGTAAAATAGAAGTAGAATGTAGTGTAAATGCAAGCAAGGAACCATTATTAGATCATTTAAAACTAAACACTACGTTGTTGTCCTCTCCCTGACAGATACATCAGCCGAAGGAAGGGAAGGAAGGCAGGTTATGGCTGTGCTGGCTCACCTGCCTCTGCAGCACACTAGAAAGGAAGCTTGTTTGTGGAATATGCTGAGAGAGCAAGACTCAGCCAAAGAATGGAGGCTCCTGTCTTGCACAAAAAGACACAGAGATGATGCCTTTTTGCAGTGATGCACAGAAGGGATTTGGCATCTTTTAAGGGGAAAAAAATAAATGCCTTTTCCCACTCAATTAAATATAACTGAAGGCACTGCAAAAGAAAATGGGCTTCCATTTATGGATTCAGGATGGCAGGAGGGCAACCATTTGATAACAAAATCGTGACAGGAGCCCATTTGAGCAAAGAGAGATTTGTTTGTTTAGCTTATCGATCGACTTTTATCATGCAAGTAATTAACACACATTACTCAAACTGCACATTTTTCTCAAATGAACCTTTTTAATGATACTTCCAAACAAAGTATGTTGGGTACATTTAACAACGCACAGCACAAATGCAACGTCTGGAGGAAAACAACACAGATAAGAAAAATGCAGGCAAATCTTAAACATAAGAAGCAATAGCATGCCACAAACGAATGCCAAGCAGGAAGAATGACAGAGACTGGGGTGTCCAAAGGGGCTTACGGCGGTGGTTTTCAAACTTTTTTCCTCAGGACCCAGTTGAGAAAATTTATTTATGCCTGTGACCCAACAATTACATCTTTGAGCAATGCATTCCAGTCTTTTGGCGGCGGCAGCAGGGGGCGCCGCAACCCAGAACCTCAGGGTCTGCGACTCAGTACTGGGCCCAGACCCTAAGTTTGAAAAACCACTGGCTTAAGGGAGGTAGACATTCACTACTGCTCACTTTCGACTCCCTTGGGACAAATCTCAGCCTTAGGATGAATTCCAGCCAGAAGTCGTAGCTGTAGGGAGGGGTGACCCACCTATTTGCAAAAGTCACTGATATGTGCTACAAGGTTTGGGATGGCTGCAGCACTGTACAGACTTATGCACATTTATGCACGAGATATGATGAATAACAGCAACATAAGGAAGGTACAGATTTAAGTGTAGTGTTAAGTTTGCTCTAAGCAAGAAAAAGGATGACCAGGGGTTAGGATACTAGCTGGGACTTGAGAAAGCCGGATTCAAACCCCTTCTCTGCCAGAGACTTCCTGTGTGAGCTTGATCAAGTCTCACTCTACCATGTGAAAGAATAAGGTTAATAATACCTCCCTTCTACAGAGGAGGGCCATGAAGAAACCCCTCAAAAATGCCAAGGTAGTAGAGAAAGTCTGATTGTCCACTGCTTTGCCTCTCATTCAGACCTGAGCACGGTGAGGAGAAAATGCTAGGAATAGGTGCCGGTGTGGGCAAGCGTCACTGCCCTCTAACACGAGGAATATCAGACCCGCTCCAGCGTTTGTGACTAGGTTGCCTGCTATTACCCAGGATATAAACTCTAATATTACTACAGCTACCAGAAATCCTCATGTGGGTTGTGATTTCAGAGTGGAAAATACTGAATTCTATCCTCCACCCAAACCAGCATAAGGTCACCCCTTGGACTGCAAGATCCAGAGCAACAAGCCCCTGCCTCTCAGTCATAGGGCCTAGTACTGAAAAAATGGGCTCCGTGGGTGGCGCTTGCCCAGGCACATGGTCACCCATCCTCTGGCAGGACCTGGGAGCCAAGGAAACGGCAGGCGTGAAGCCATTTAGACATGACAACTCCATGAATTGCAACTAGGAAGTCTGTTTGGCCATAGAATCATTATAACACAGAGACTAATTTACAGAGTTCTTACTGTACTGGTGTAGCCAGAGTAATCATGAAGCTTTCAGCAGGGAGTACGGCAATAACAAATTGCGAGTGAATAGGAAAGCGGTAGGCCATCTTGACTTCCACTTCTATGGCAACAAAGGAGCCTTTCTGTTCTCTAAGGAACAGTCACCCTTCCAAGATGTGAAAGCAGGAGTCAAACCAACCGGATACCAGCTTTGAAAGAAACTGCAGGGTGAAACCTTATTGCTAAAATGGAAAACCAGGATACATGCTCGGATGGGAGTGGGCTGTGGGGTAGGAGGCATTTGTTCAGAAATGTTGACTTTTTAATGCTAAATGGGGGAGGTCTGTTGTTGCAGGCACACCAATCTATGGTTTTTTGGATATTACCTTTCTCCCTCTTGCCAGGTTATCGGAGCTACACCATCAAAATGGCACCGCTTTTTACTCCAGAGCATAACACATACTCACATACATACAGGAATCTACTCACCATTGGGGTGGAAACGGGTGTCTGGTATAACAGCACTCACAGTGTAGGCAGTGAAAAATACCATCTTCAGTTGAAACCACAGGGGGAATTTAGATATTTAGAATGCCTGACCTCTCTTGTAGATACTGCTACAGTACAATGGCTAAGCACAAAGAAGGGAGTTAAAAACAGGCAAGTGCCCTTAAGTGAATCTTATTGCTGTTGTAGTTTTACATTTGCCCCCTTGCTGTGATTTTAACACCCCTTTCCTATTTGTTATTTCTTTTTTTCCCTTTTTAAGTTTCACAGGTACACAAAGATTAGGTTTCATTCTGATCATTGCATTAACTCATACCTATATCATATTGCATATCATCTATTGCTGCTGGATTAATGTAATCCTTCCTATGACATCCCAGATCATATCTCATTACTGTGACTGGGTGGCAGACTTTATCCTGTTTGCTGAATATGAACTGTATTTGATTGAATCTAAAAGGTATAATATGAAGGATGCCCTACTGGTCATGTGGAATTTTACAGTATAGTATTTGATTCTATCACTCCTAGGTGATAGCTCAAAGCTAAGCCTATATTTGCATGTATTTAACTAACCTGTTATTTGTTACTGTCATTTTGGATAAGAAACAGTGGAAGAAAACAAAATGTACTGACAATCACCTGGGGAAGAAAGAGGGATCTTCTAACTTTATAAACCAAATCCCAGCAAGAAGATTTTCTTAAATTCCACACAATATAGCAACATCTGTGAAAAGCAGGTTTAAGGCTTTTAAAAATTTATCTCTGCACTCATTATCATGCAGACCAATTTTTCATTCATCTTGAATCTACAGCAGCATTTTAATGTAAGAAGCTCCTTATTCTGTTTCTCTTCCCCTGAAGAAAAATAGCTTAATTTCTTCAGCTTGATAGATTTTCCTGATCCTTCAAACAGTAGAAAAAGACTCTTGAAAATCGGTTGTTGAACTATCCACAGGCATTTTATAATGGCCGTAAATAGGTCTATACTGAATAGCTCTCCAGGCATCAGCTTGAATGGTGTCCTTGACACTATTATTATTATCCCTACTGAAAAAAAAAAAATAGAATCCAAGCTACAAACATTTAGAACTAAATTCCCCTCAGCACATATATATAACTCCTCAGAGCAACGCAATGCAAATGACCCATGTTCCAACTCACAGCATTGTCATAAATTTCACAAAATTTCATGTATAAATAAAGATCAATGTACATGAGAAATTTTACAAATATTTGAGTAAATTAATTTTAAGGAACAGTAGCTAGGGGGTTTTGTTGTTGATTTAATCTGATTGAGTTTTTTCCACTCAGCCATCCATCTGCACATGATACATGGATGTGCGTAATGTTTTGACTTTCAGAAGGCTACAGACCTATCTCATCAGCTGGGATGTGAAATTTGTTCCCTGGTCCATCAGCATCTCTTTGGGAATCCCTGTCTACATGATGACCTTCAGCAGCTCATTAGTGTTAGTTTTCGCATTTGTTGACTGGAGTGCTATGGCTTCCGGGTGGTGTAATCCATGATAACAAGTATATGCAGTGTCGAGAGATGCTCTTCTCTAAGGGTCCTGTAAGGTCAATTCCTATTCATTCAAAGGTGATCTCCATCAAGGAAAGCAGTGCTAATAGAACCCATGGGATTCTTTTGGGGGCCACTAATTGGCATTTGAGACATGAAATTCTCGACTTTATGGACCCCCTGGCCAAAAGTATCAGGCCAGGATTCTAGACTGTGTCTTGTCATTCCCAAAGTGTCCTGCACATGCTAGATGTGTGAATTTGCTACTATACACCCAGGGAACTAGTAATTGCTCCTGTATCTGCTTGTCCTGATCTATGTGATATAACAAGTCCATCTTAAGGACAAAATGAGGGGACTGCTCCCTCTCTGTTCTCCTCCCTTTCCAGCTGGGCTTGCTTTCCTTGTTGGTCCCATGAAGGACGGTTGTGCAGCTGTGCTGATGTATGGTGAGCCTGATTGCCTGTAAGGCTCTCTTCTCCTTACTGCTTATATTCAGTATGAGGATTGTAAGCCCCATTAGGACAGACTATCTTTTGTTCTCAGTATACAGATATATAGCCAGGTGCCTTGCAGCAGGCATCCATATCTCTCACCTACTGAGTACTGGTTTTTAAGAAGGACCTTCCCTGGAGACTTCACCTTGATGAGTTGGGGTCGCTTGTGAGTTCCAATGGCCCTGAGAGTTGGAAATTAACTGAACTCAGTGGATGAAATGGCCAGCAAAGATGAGAGCGCGTGACTAGTCACGCACAACATAAACTCTGCTCATGCACAACTAAAACCACTTTAAACAACACTTTGTGCAGGTCTACAGTCCTTATTCCTTACCCATCATCTCTATTAAGAAGCCATATTCTTTGGAGGCAATATAAATTATTATTAGACTTACAAGGAGTCTGTGGCACCTTTAAAGACTAAAAAATTTATTTAACGCATGAGCTTTCTTGGGCATAATCCCACTTCCTGCACTTGAGGAAGTGGGATTATGCCCATGAAAGTTTATGTATTAAATAAATTTGTTAGTCTTTAAAATGCCACATGATTCCTGGTTTGCTTTGCTGAGATAGACTAACATGGCTACCTCTCTGGAACTTATTGCTAGGCGGTTGTTATCTCCTGTTTGAGCCAGAAGCATCATACAATGAAAGTGGGAGATGCAGGCACCGAAAATGTTTTGGTTAAAAAGATATATACCTATGAAAATGAGAGTGCAGAATGGAAATGCCATTAGATCCTTAACTATAGAAGCCCAACCACAAGCCTACAACTTCATATAATTCATTCTTTGTGTCCCATCCTAGCTCTTGCTTCTAAATAATAACAATACTTAATTCTTCATTAATCTACCTCACAAGGGTGAAGGAGTAAACATTTTCCCCATTTAACAGATGGAGAAACAGCCATAAAATAGTTCTCCATGACCACATATAGTATGGCCATAGTAGAGCCAGGATGAGAATAGAGGAATTCCTGTCTTCTGCTCCGTCAATTCACACACAAAAAAAGCATTTTTAAAATCAATTTTTTGGAAAATATAAACAAATACTGGAGAAGAAAAAAGCTGCCTAACTTGTTTTATTCAAGGAAGAGCTTTCTAATTTTATAGGCTTTTCTTCCAAGCCTCATTCAGTCCCTTCCCAAGTGAGACCCTTAGGAAAACCTTCTAGGCCTCATGGCGCAACACAATCTGAGCTGTCTCCCAAAATTCTACACTCACACTTCTGTTTTTCGCCTTGGGTCAGAATCAAAACCCTATTAAGTCTTCCTATTCACTTCACTAGTTCTTGGATAAGGTCCTTACTAGTCAATATATAAAGCTACATCAAACCAAAATCATCTGTTGCCTTTTATGGAACTAACAAAAACAAATTTGGCTGGATACATTTTGTGTCTTGAATTTCTCCTCTCCCAATCACCCTGTAGCATTGGCTATATTCTTTTCATGTACATCTCACTCAAAGACCAAACCCAGTATTTCCATCTCTATGCTCAGTAGAAATATCCCCAAGCAGAATATTGTATTACTTTTAAACTGCAGAAAATATTCCCCCTCATAGTGAATAGGCACATGTACAGACACCTCTGTCCCAGTTTAAGCAGGAGTGACAAACCTTACTGTAGAAAGTAGGCTGTGAAAGTCAACATTTTCTGTAAAATTCTGGAGCCTTTGTTTCTTCATATTTTCCAGGTGAACCATTTAGAAACAAAACAAAAAAGCAAACACAAATCAATTCACTTTGTCCTAGAATATGACAGGTTGACTTGCGACCTGTCTCATCTGGCACATGACAATGTTGTTTGCATCCCATTAAAGTGGGTGACTGGTGCAATATTTATACAGAGCAGAGGTCCCTTTTGATGACAGCTTTTGAATCATAGCTCTTTCTTCATCATACAATTCACTACAAAACAGCTCCACCAATTGACATTGTAACATGAGTGTCACTATACAAAGCAGTTTATCCTTCAACACCAACAATGCCATTGCAATTTTTTATACCCTTTTACACTTGCTAGTCTGCTTTGCTCTTTGTAGGAGCAACATGTCACAGTTATAGACAATTCATTATTTTCCGTCACAAGCTGTATATTTCTGGTTCCCTTCCTTAGCACTGGCAACTATAACAAGCTCCTTTGCAAAACATTTTGTGAGCTCTTCATAGGATTTCGTGTTTAATCCGACATCCCTGTGAACATGTTATAATTCTGCTATATACATCCATGAGACGTCCACATCTTGCATACTTCATGCAGTTCTGACTGCCCCATTTAAAAAAAGATGTATTAGAAGTGGGAAAAGTCTAGACTGAGAAATTAAAACAACAAAATTATTATGGGTATAAAACATCTTCCATATGAGGAGAAATTAAAAAGATTGGAACTGTTCATTTTAGAAAAGAGAGGACTAAGGGTGGACACGATAGACATCTATAAAATCAAGAATGATGTGGAGAAAGTGAGTCAGGAAGTGTTCTATACCTCTTTAAGGAACACAAGAACCCAGGATCTTCCGATGAAATTAATAGATTTAAAACAAAGACAAGGAAATACTTCTTCACACAATGGATAGTCAACCTGTAGAACTTGTTGCCAGGGTATGTTGTGAAGGCCAAAAGTGTAATTGACTTAAAAATATATATTAGCTAAGTTCGTGGAAGATCAATGGCTCATAGTCAAGGTGGTCAACAATGCACCTGATGTTCTGAGTGTCCCTAAAACCCCCGTTGCCAGAAGGTGGGGCTCAATTGCCAGGGCAGAATCACTCAATATGCAGTCAAGTTCCAAGCCGTGTTCATCTATTGCAGAAAAACAACAGAGGACTCAGTAATTGCACTGTCTTGTTTATTTCCTCTGAAAAATCCATGTAGTGTGGTGGTCCATTCCTCCCTGTCTGTCACAGAAGATGGCCCTGCCCCCTCACTACTCTGCTCTGGCAAAGAGTTGTTACTTCCAGAGTGGGTAAACAGTCTCTAGCCTCGGGGGAGATAAGCAAACAATCTATAGGTCCGGTGGGGCGAGCAATCAGTCTGTGGGTCCAGATGGGGTGAGCAACCAGTCTATGGGTCTTGAATGGGGTGAGCAACCAGTCTCTGGGCCCCAGATGGGGCGAGCAATCAGTGCGTAGCCTTACGTGGGTGTTACATGCCGGAGTCAGGGTACCACTCTAGTGTTGCTGTGGGAGAGGGGGAGGAGGACGCAGGTCCGCCCAACTTCACTGTATCCCAGCCCAGGTCCCTAACCATGGCAGATGGGTCTGCCACGGGATCAGCTGGGTCCCAACCACAACACACTGACGCCGACTCCAGTTTCAACGCCGCCAGTCCATCACTCCCCTCCCGTGGGCTACTTCCCTGTCCCTTTTCCTGGTTGGATCTGTGCAGCCGATCTCCATTCAGCCTCCTCGAGACAGTCACCCAGGGGCAGATTACATAGCACCTTGACATTATAGGAGAGTGGTAGGTCTGGGAACTTGACAGGGTTGTCAGCAGACGGCAGGTCCTTCAGGTCACAACCTGGCCAGGTCTTCTCCCAGTTGTCTGTGGCTGGCAACTCCTCTAGGTTGTTAGCACCTGGCAGAGCTACCAGATCCTCAGGGGCGAGCAGCTCCGCTGGTACCTCAGGTCCCCAGGCTGCAGGCAGGTCTTCCCAGCCTATAGTGGCCAATGGGTCTGAACAAACTTCCTGGTCCCTGTCCGCAGGCTGTCCATCCACAGGGTAAGGGTCCCAGGCTGCAAGTAGCTCCCCAGTAGATATTAGTACCAAGCCATGGATAGTCCACCTGGAGGGTACTGGTCTGGCAAGGTTCGAGAGAGAGGGAAAAGACATCCTTCCCCTCCAGGAGCTTGGCCCTGACTGGGGCTCCCAGGCTCTCCTTTTATACTTCCTGTCCTACCCTCTGACTTCTGGGCTGATGGACAGGAGGCTTCCGGCACCTCCCACCTGGGGGCAGTCTATCCCTCTCTGTCTGTTACAGAGGATGGCCATGCCCCCTCACTACAATCTGACATTGGCCACTGTTGGAAGACAGGATACTGGGCTAGATGGACCATTGGTCTGACCCCATAAAGTGGTTTAAGTGTATTTAGGTCTTGGCAACTTAATAGCCCAGTGATAGTGCTGTGCTGTACCAAGCTAGAGAACTGGCAGTTCCCAGTCTTGGCCTCTGATGATGAGAGATGAGACTGCTGAAGAGACACTTCTAGTCTCTTGACAAAGATGGAAAGACCCATGCCACTTAATAGTGGCTCCCTTTTAGATCACAGGAGAGAGCTCCTATGAGAGTCTTGTCTTCCTGTCCTTGAATGGAGAAAAATTACTGTGATCTGGGGCCCTTAAAGTGTGGTTTCTTAAGAAAGGAACACATAAGCAGATTCTCAGAGTTCTGACTGAGAATTCTGGATGGCTGAGCCCTAAGGCTCCAACCTTACAGGTTACTATGCTCATGTCTCATTAAAGTCTCATGGGGCCATGGGCCCACCTGCATGGGGCAGCTGACAGAGCCAAATGACATTTAGCTAGAGAGAAAACTCTTTAAAAATCTTATATTCCTAGCATAGCTGTCAATCACAGTTAACACAAATGATTAATGCAAAACAAATTAACTGGATTAAAAAACATAGTTGCAATTTATCACAGTTTAAATCGCACCGGTAAGCAATAATAGAATAGTCATTTAAATGTATTATAAATAAATTCAGATGTTTGTCTACATTTTCAAATATATTGATTTCAATTACAACGCAGAATACAAAGTGTACAGAGTTTATATTATTGATTACCAATATTTGCACAGTAAAAAATCTAAACAAAAGACATAGTATTTTTCAATACATCTCATACAAGTCCGCTCAGTCCTACTTCTTGTTCAGCCAATTGCTATGACAAACAAGTTTGTTTACATTTATAGGAGATAAATGCTGCCACTTCTTATTTATCATGTGAGAAAGTGAAAACAGGCATTCACATGCTATTGTAGCCAGAGTTGCTAGATATTTACATGCCACATACGCTAAACATTTGTATGCCCCTTTATGCTTCAACTTGTAGTCTCTAAAGTTTTATATTGTTTTGTTTTTGATTGCCATTATTTTTTTTTAAAAAAAATTTGACATTTGTAAGGCACATTTTTGTGATAAATATCTAGGTTAGTACTTGTAAGAGATGAATTGAAAAATACTTCTTTTCACAGTGAAAATATTTGTAATAAAAATAATATAAAATGAGCACTGTACACTTTGTATTCTGTGTTGTAATAATTCTGTATTTGAAAATGTAGAAAAACACCCAAATTTAAATCTAACAGTGAGATTTAAACTGCAATTAATTGTGACTATATTTAGTTTCACAATGTGTGTGTGTGTGCGCGCAACCGATTCCTTGCACATCGACTCTACCTATATCATGGACAAAGCATGTAAAAGCACGTTCACCTTGATGCATTCCCTTGGTTCAATCTATTTTTATTTTCTGTGGGGTTTATTTATTTATTTATTTCAAACTGTGCTTTCTGTTAAGTCCATTAGTTTGGCATGAGCTGTTCTGAAAAGGGCTGGTATTTTCTTTGCCTTCTGGCTGTAATTTTCTCATCTACAACCTTAGGGTTCACCAGCCTGTTTAACAAAGCAAAGTATATAATTCATAATCACCGATTTAGCTTATGAATTTGGAATTCTCCTCTGTTGACAGAGCATCTGTGAACTCACCATGTTTTTGCCATTGGAAATTATTCAACTACAGATTTTGCACATTTCATGTAGCATTTGAAACTTGAGCTGCATTGCTGAAATAAGCATCTAAATCAATGGGAGTAAAAAGAGTGAGCCGGATTCTGATATCCTCACTCTATTCCTGATGATTCAGAACCAGCTCCTGAATGAAGACTTCAAGATTTAGTTGACACTGAGTCGCATCAGGTTGCAAAGGGTGGCATCTTTTTAAAATCACCACCAACATAACTCCACATTTTTATCCTAATATTTTAAACCTCATTAGGACAGAAGATTTTCAAATTTTACTAATATTATTCAGTGAGGCCTAGATTGTGTCATTAGGCTCAGCCCTATGCAATGACCCTTTGCGTGAATAGGATTCACTAAACCACAATTCCTTCCCTACTCCACCCTTGCCCCAGAAGGAAGTAGTCTACTACTGCCCACTGCAAGTAGCAAACTACCTTCCTCCCCACCCCACACAAAGGTCCAGAGGTATTGGCTTGTACATCTGAGGGTGGCCAGATCTCTGCCCATGCCCAATCCCTTCTCTCTCATCTGCTTGGACAAGGGATATCAGAGTCTAAGAAACACTGACCCCAAGGCATCTGTTTTCACACACCCCAGACCTGGATTCATGATTTAGATAGACTGACACCTCCATATGTTCCTATGTGACTGCACACAACCAGGCTGTAATGTGGCTCTGAATAGCTCTGGTTGGCTACATACGCAAATCTCAACTTTGAACACTGAGATTTCTAATGAGGGCTGGACAGGTGATAGAGTGTGCCAGTCTTTCAACCCATCTCCAAGAAAAACCAGAAACCACACTTCATTTCCAGCTAATCATCTAGCACCCAGAAAGTGTGCACTGCTCATTTAATGACTAATGCTTGCTCCTACATTAATTGTGCAAAAAAGAACCATTCGGTGACATTGAAGAATGATATTACAATTATAATAGATTGTAGATCAAGATTCCATCCACTAGAACAACTCAAGCATAGAATGAAATGAATATAGACAATTGTGGGGGGCGTCTTCTACTGAAATCTTCTCCCTTCCATTTTTTTAAAGGTATATATTGACTGATAGGGGCATGGCAGCTAAGTGCAAGATCTGCAACAGAAGGGTTGTAGACACATGGACTAGCACATGTTAGCAACAATTTTCTAAGGGTCACATGCCTCAACAGTGCAAAAATTAATCTTAAAACAACCAAATTAAGAGTTTGGCCTGCCAGCCCTTAATCACCTGAGTAGAGATTATGGAAAAAATAAATATTTCCACAACAAAACAACCAAGCAACCAAATATTAAACTGAAATCAAGTATTACGCCAAACCTCAGCTCAGGAGGAACTCCATGGGAAGTGGATTTCAAAAATGGGGAAGCCGGGGACTCAACAGAGGAAGCATTAGAAAAGTTCACCCTAGGAAGAACTCTAAATAGAATCTCAGCTCATGTAAACCCCTAAGGCATTAGCTAGTGTCTCAGATAATGGGGGTTCAGATTGGCGTGGTCTTTAAAAGATCTTTTCTTAGACTGTGTGCTCTTCAGGAGGAGAGAGTGTCTTTTCAATAACATGTGCATGTTCAGTATTAAGCAAATGTGGCCCTAATTCTTGATGAGGACCTCTATGTGCACTACCATTGTACAAATAAATAATAATAATTTCCAACACCTTGGCAAGAGAGTGGGAAACAACCAAGGCAGAGATCTGAGTAATCGTGTCTGAGTGGTGAACAAGGAAGTTTCAAGCACTTCACCTTCAGCTTCTTTAACATCCTTTGTCACATGACTGGAGGTGTGCCAGAACACTCAAAGTACTGTGCACACTAGCTGCCTTTGAACTTGAGAATACATTTTGAAGGATGAGAAATATTGTGTAGTTCAATATCAGAGGCTCTAATTGAGCTAAATCCTTCCCACTGTTTCACTGAAGTCAATGGGGTAATGCAGAGATGAACTTGGCCCATTATCTGTAAACCATTCGATTAGCTGATCCCGGACTCAGGGGAGATCTCAGTAATAGTTTCAAAAATACTTTTCTTAACTTTGGGATTTATTTCCTCATGCCTGTCTCTCCCCCGCAGCTTGCTGAGTCATCACTCTACATTATTACTTGCCACATATGGGATTTTCATGTGCCATATCAGTGTATAGTTACATGCTGCATCATAATGAAATAAATACGTAAAACAACTCTTCGTGGTTATAAAACGCTTTACAGCTCTGAACATTAACCAGTTAATCAATGATTGGTTAATTCATTGACTGGGAGTGGGGGAGAAAAGGATCTTTAATATATTCCCTTAAAAAAGAAAAACCAAAGAGGTTAATTCAAACGGCATTACTCACAAATGGTTTGGGGATGGAGTTTTCTCAAACCCTGCTGGTTACGTCTGAGTCGCATTGGCCATAAAGGAGGCATGTTTCCAGATGTCAGCAATCCTGGGAAAGAAATGTGCACCTCCACTCTTGGGTTGAGTGATCCAACCAAATCTCCTTCTTCTGCTGCTTTATAAACACTTTGTCTGTACCCCTTTCTTTATCTGTGCTCGCTTTCCTCCTTAGCCTCAACATTATTTTTTTTTTTACCGTTTACTCTCCGCAGGATATCTGCATCTCATATTTCGTCTCTCACTGAAGTCTGACATCTCTTTGGTGCTTAATAACACAAGAGAATTCTCTGGATTACAGTTTCCATCCTGTTGTCCTCCAGCACAGTATGTCTGTAAACAGAGAAGTTGAAGGGCAACCCAGCCTCACAATCTACAGTACAGACAATTTTAAATTATAGATGTATCGTATCCGAGAACCAAACTGACCTTACCCAGGTTACACCAACACTAAGAACAGACTTTTTCTGTGCAGCTCAAGATTAAGATAATAACCAACCAACCAACTAACAAAAGAGTACCTAAATTAAGGGAAAGAACAGGAATTTGTCAGAAGTGGTACATATGTTGGGCTAAATTCTGCGATGCATTTCCTCAGAGATGTAGCCCACAGAGGTAGATTGTAAGCTCTTTGGCACATGGGACATTTCTTTGTTCTGCATTTGTACTGTGCCTAGCATAGTGGGGTCCTAATCTATGACTGGAACTCACAGGCACTATGGTAATACAACCAAATAAATAAATAAATAAATAATAAAAGACCCACCCATGACTTTTATTAAAAATACCCGTGACAAAATCTGAACCTTATGGCACTTGGAACCTTCTGGGATGAGATCCCAAGAAAGCAAGGGTAGAGTTACTTATCAGGTGGCTGGCAGCTAGGAAGATTGAATGACTTGTGAGTCCCAATGTGACCCTCACCATGGCCAACAGTTTCAAAATGCAGCTGCTATTCGGAGACGGAAGATGGGGCCATCAGACTAAATTTAGAACTACTCTCCAAACACTAGGAAAATTCAGATGCAGAAGAGCATCTGACCTCTCTCCCACCCCCCAGCCCCCAGCCAGCTGATGCCAGGACTCCTCACCGGTGGTGGAACTTCACCATGGATGGGACTTCATGAGAGTAAATGCAGTTCGAGAATCCTAATCCTAGTGAGACTAAAGGGGCAGAATCTGCACAGAACTGTGGCAAAGAACTCAATTCTGTGAGCTATTATGGGGCACCTGATCATATAGCCTCTCTGGTTTTTTACACAGCAGACCCAATCATCCCGAGGATCTGTTGGCTCACCACAAAAGGTAATCAATGAAGCTATTTTAGGGTTTCCTTAAAACTGGGTTAGAATTAAAATGGTACCCAGTTGTGACATGCTGCTCCCCCCCGTAACGTGATCTGTGCATCTTTCCTGTTCATCCCTACAGTGTAACTTTGTATGATCTAATGTAAAGTATATTGTGCAAGTTATTTTTGGAATGCCCATGACATGCTCTACATTACTGTTATGGTAGCAGGTGTCCTGCAACATCATATATATATATATATATATATATATATATACAGCTATGAAATATGACTCCAAATGTACCTCACGGGACTTGAATGGAGGCAGACAAACAGCTGGGTTCACACACACCCAGTGAAGGTATGCATTCAAGAACAATGCAGATTAAGTACCTTGGCTGGGGGGGGGGGGGAAAGACTCACCTGACTGCAAAAGGAGTTGGGGGGAGGGGGGGGGAGGCTGAAGAGGCTTGAAAAATTGAACTGTATGTGGCTTTCCCCATGGATACCATCTCCTAAGCAACATCAGGGACTGAAAACCTACTCACAGGAGAGAAAGCAGACTCTAGCCAAAAAGCATCAGTGGCCAAGCCTGAACAAACTGAACATAACTGAAACAATTATCTTAGTTTAGAATGTGAGTTATTTTTTATTTGATGATGGCTATCTCCTTGACTGAATTAATATCTGAGTTTTGCATTGCTTTGCCTTATCGTCACTTAAAATCATATTGTAATCAATAAACTTATGGTTGTTTTATCTGAAGCGGTGTGTGTTGAGAGAGGGTGTGTGGCCTGACGCATTTCAATTTCTTTGTTAAACTGACAGACAAGTGGAAATGCACTTGCAAAGCCCAGTGCGGGCACACTGAGCTTTGTAAGATGGAAGTTCCTGGGATTGTCTCTGGAACTGGGGGTGTTTGCTGCGGGACCATTCCATGAGTGGCTATGGAGAGCGTTGTTCCAATGGGTGAGGGTCTAATTACAAGCAAGAGGCTGGGCATGAGCTGAGCCAGAAGTGGGGGTTCACACAGCAAAGTGGGTTAAGTTGGGGCCCTGGAGTGGAGAATTGGATGGCACAGCTGCACACCAGTCCAGATTGCAGGGGCGGGGGGGGAGGGGATGGAGACATCAGATCAGTGTCTGGGTTCTTCAAGTATTTGTTTTGGTTTTTTAAAACATTTTTTCAAGGGTATTTTTCCTTTCCATAAAACAGTCACTCTTATTTCTGGGGCATCTGTTATGGGTTTCAAGAAAGAACCAGAAAGTGCAACCCAGCTTTTTCATTATCACTGAAATATGGGGGGCACGTCTCTGGAGTAGAATGGATATTCTGGTTTTTACCTGTGTTCCTGTAATGCTATCTGTCTTTTTTCATCTCCAGTGACCCCGATTCTCCTCACACTGTTGTGAACCCAGAATAACTTTATGGAAGTCAGTTGAGTACAACTGGCACAAAGGACTGGAGAATCAGGCCCCAGTCAGTCTGTCTGTCTATGGGAGTTCAAAACATCCTGTCTCTAGGGTATTTAAATGGTGCAAATAGAGGTGAGTTCCCTACAGGAGTCCTTTGAAGATAATACCAAGGCCCAAGGGAAGGCTCTGATGTTTGTGGTAGGAAAAGCTTTGCCAAAATGCTGCATTAAATATTGTGTAATACAATGTGCTGTAATTACAGAGTGTTCCATAACACTGTCTGGGATTTTCGATACTTCCTTTAATGAGTGAAAATGGCACAACAAAGACATAAAAATGTTACTAGCTGGAAACTACAACTTTAAATCAATGATAAATCTTGAATGTCACCTTTTCAAGAACCTCTCACTTCTGATCACTCAGAAATCTCCTGACTCTTTTCCCAATGGAAGGGATATCTCCCACAGTGTCCTTTCCGAGTTCTAATCAGAATAACTACATCCTGCCTTCCTAAAATTTCCTTTTTGCTTTAAGTGGATAAGAAAATCCTTCACTTATTCATGAACTTCTAGTGGCTATATGTTCTGCTACTAGAAAGATGGCTGCATTTCAGTGATGGGAAAAGCGAAGCGATTCCTATGCGTCATGTAAAGTGTTGCTTGAAAAAGACATTGAAAACTCAACAAACAGTAATAATAGGGTAGAGGGCGAGGAAACATCAAGCTATGGGGGCCAGTAACCTTTCCTGCCTCCTTGGGTATAATAGCTAGGAAAGGAAGAAGATGTTTTTTTTCCCTCTGAGGAACAGTTCTGGATTATATGATACATTCACACAGCTGACTCCATCTATAGCAGATATGTTTTATTTTGCAAGATCCAGTTGCCTCATTATCAACATTTAGCTTCATTTTGCTTCACATGAAAGATGTTACTTTGAATGTTCTCTCTCAGACAGATGTTAAAATGTTAAGAGAAGTGCCTCTGGAATGGCGACAATAATTGCAGTGCATTTCATTAGTCATACACATGAGTCAAAGCCACCACAGTAGTAATTTGTGCTTCGTGAACGTTGTTGTTCCCCATACAGCATCTCTGGTATATGGCAACCAAGCCCTGTGACAAACTGACAAGGAAAGATTTTAAGAAGAGATGTAAAACAAGGAATGATTCAGCTGAAACTATAGATGACTTGGGTCCCTGGTTATCTTCTATTTGCATTAGTCTTAATATGTGGGCTTATTTATATTAGTGTTTATATTTTTATGGGATTTTTAGTGCTGCAGGGATCTAGTTTCTCATGAAATTACAGTAAGGATTTCAGACACCATTGGGTTTTGACTCCATATCTCAAAACACAGTAGGCTTCTCCATGGAGAAATGAGGAGGAGCAGGACAAAGAATTCCAGGGAGTTGAATGAAACACAATGAAAGAGCAAACCCCCAACTGCAGAGAATTGTAGGGAAAGTTTAGACGGGACAGAAAGTGAAAGAGCAGGAGGGTATAAACTCACAACAGTGGACGGAGCCTCTCAAATGTTACCTTGTGAGTTAATAGGAAACTCCACCCAAGAGCCAAGCCTCTGGCAGGCTGTAGAGTGTCTCTTGAGCGCCTTTAGTTACCAGTGAGAAAATAACAAACGAAAGTGCTCTGAAGTCACCCTCTACTGGCAGATTATGAGAGGAGACTGTATGTTGTTGGGCCCCTCCTTTGCCTTCATCCTTCCGATGCTCCACATTCTGCTGTACGCTTACGGCAAAAGTGAGGAACCAAGCACCCCCCAAGAGGACTTGAAGATATATGTGCAATGGCTGGCTGAGAAATGTGGCCTTTTCTTTTTGTGCATTTCTGTCGCCTCGTCATTGAGATACTCCCCATCAGTTAAGAGAGGATGAGGTAGAAAGCAAAGAAGAAACATGTATGCGGGAAGTAGTTTGTTCCCTGTTTCTTGCACAGATAATGACTAGGTTCCCCCAGAAGTGCAAAGGAGATGAGGAAAGGGATGTTTTTCAGCACAATTCCCTGCTTTCTATTTTTTTTTTTTAAAAAGCAGCTAGAATCAGAGAGAAAGCCTGCAACATCCCTTTGATCACTGGATTAGGTCTGATGTATGGATCTCCTAAGAACTGCAACATGTACTCTGGGTAAAGAATCTCACAATGACTATTGATTTGTCAACTCTGACAGTGGGTTCTGCCTCAGCGTGGCTAAGGAGATTCTGCAATTATCACCTCAAGAGAAAAGAGCAGAACTTCTAACAGAAATGTGACAGGTAAACAGAATTCGAAGGAGGGAGTGAGGATGTTACAACAGCAGGAAGGCTCAAGTTCAGGGAAACAGAAAAAGCTCTGAGATGAGGATTCAGACAGTTCTCACAGAGTAAGAAGCATTGGATCTGGCCAGCATTTAGGTGACAGATTGCCAAGGAAAATTCAGGATGCTGTTCTAGTGAGTCATCAGGTGTCACACCTTGCTCTGAGAATTGGACCAAAACACCTGTTTCTGAGAGAAATAAGCTTCTGGAAGTGTCTTGTTTTAGACTGGGGTCATTGACTTTCATGCATTCTTATGCCATGAGTAACCATATGCTGCCAGTATACTTTTGAGGTTAGAGAGAAAAAACAAAAACAAAACCAAGAGTAAGAAGAAAAAACCCAAAAGAGAACAAGAGAGCAGGAGCAAGGGAATACAGTGTGTGTTTCTCCAATGTTACAGGCTGCAGCCACTCTGAAAACAAAATGGCTGCTGGACGCTGCACACAGGGAGTGTTCTTGGAAACTTCAAAGGTGCATGCAGCACACAGAAAAAAAGACATTGCAATTTTATAGTTACATACATCAGGCTGATTATTTATAACTATTTAAAGATCTTGTGGCACTTGTTGCATGACTAGGAATGAAAGACCTAAGGTTCAGACTAAAATCCAGTTAGGGTCATCACATTCCATCTGCAGGTGTGGTATACTCCTTCACCTCTTCTCCTGAATGTGTTGCACGACATCCGTGCATGTTTTTAAATGCTTAGGCCCAGATTTTTTAATGTATTTAGGCAGGGCCACATTAAGGCAGGGGCTATGGGGCTGCAGCCCTGGGCCTCAGTCTAAAGGTGGGGCCCACCAAAATCCAGCCCCAGTTTAGCCACCATAGACCTGCCTGCCCTGTCCCTGCCTGGGAGTGGGGTAGGAGTGCTGTGGCCTCTGACCCAAGGCCCACCACTGTCCCCCTGCCAAAAGCTGGCCAGGCCCTGGACCCCACACCTCTGCAGCGCCAGGCAGGGCCCCCCCCCCATCAGCCCCGGACCCACACCAGCACCAGTCAGGCTAAGCCACCTGCCCCCAGGTTGGTTGCCACTGTGGGGACCTTAATAAGGTCAACTTAGTGCTATTCCCCGTTCACACTGGCTTTAAGTTGACTTAAGAAGTCGACTTAAGGCTTAAGTCGACCTTCAGAGGTAGTGTTACTAAGTCGACTTAAGCTGTTATTAAGTCGACTTAAAGAAGTGCTTAAGTCGACTTAATAAAAGCCCAGTGTGGACGCGGCTTTGTGTAGGTCGACTTAAGCCTCCTTAAGTCGACCTAAGTTGCCAGTGTAGAAGCACCCATGGAGCCTGAGTGGCATAATTAACATGCTGAGGGACTGGAAGAAGATGTGAATTCAAACTGGATGGGGAAATACTAATTTAATATGCACCTGCTTGTACCTTCCTGCCATTTACCTGTCCTGCTACATCCCTCTCCTGTGTCTCCTTGGCATGTTACTCCAGTTTAGATGCCATTACACCCACATGTTGACGTGTAACTTACACCACCTGGCATCTCATCTCTGAATTTGGCCCTGAGGGACAAGTTCTGCTCTCAGTTATAGAGCTGCAGCCCTTACTGAAGTCAATAAAACTGAAGCCATGCAACTTAGAGCAGCATTTGGCTCTTAGGGTGCAATAATAGCTAGTTCTCATTTAGTGATTTTCATCCACAGATCTCAAAGTGCCCTACAAGCCATGTAGGACTAAGCCCTAGTCTATACTTGCTGCACTTTTTGGTGGCAGTCGACGGGAGATACACAAGGTACGTAAAATACCTTGCATATCTCCCGATGACTTACTAAGAGCCCACTACACACTATGGTAAGCCAACCAGAAATGCCTTCCGGTCGGTTTACCAATACTCTAGTTCCGGGGATGGCATTGCTATGGAGATTTCCGGATCGATGGAGCTTGCCTACACAGGGCGGTCAATCGAACCCAGAAGATTGTGCTGATAAACCCAGGAAAAGGAACAGCAGAATTAAGAACAGTACGTTGGGATGTTAGCTATAAATTCCAATCTCTCAGACTGAACATCATTAATCAAGGTACCGGACTAAAGGAAAAAAAGATGCCGCAGATTAGCTCTTCTCTGTCCCCCTCTGTTCAGTGTCTGTGTCATAATAACTTGACTGACAATGGACTGTGATTTTTATGATTAACATTTCCATAGCTGCTGGCACTCAGATTCTGCACCCACAGAATTTCAATTGGTGAGTTTCTAATCTAGTGATCTCCTCAGTGTGCTAATGCAGGCATGGAATCATGGGCAGTACCAACCCAGCTAGGAAATTTACATGTTTGTCAGCTTCAGTTGCTGATGCTGTGGATCTCCCCTTCCCAAAAGAGCAAACATTTTTCAGAGACAATTATTCACAGCCGCTAATATGATACTGTTAGAGAATACTTGCAGGAGCCTGATTGATGGGATCTATCAGTGCATTCCCAGCTTTGCTAATTAGAATAATAATCTTATATTTAAACACCACATTTCATTTCCACGGGTCTTAAAACACCAGGCAAACTGCACATGTAATGGAATTACTCCATTTACCAGAGAGATAGAAGTGCTCCTGGGGTGGATAAGTAATAGCTGATAAACAATGGATATGAGCAATACAAACATTTAGGACAGAAACTGAAGAACACGGTGTGCAATAGAAAATGTAGGTGAAATTAAGAAGAGAGCAGCTAGACAGTAATCACTACCACAGGAATATTTTCAGGTGGACAATGGAGTGTCAAAAGTACCATGGGAAAACTCGGACAACACGAGAGTAAGTTTTCATATAGCACCTGGTGGGGCCCAAAGGTGCTTCTGGAATATGAATAAGAGGCTGGATCAGGATCTCCATTTACAGGACCTCCAGCAGAGTGGCCCTTCCTTACACTGTATATAGCCCTTGTTAGGTATGGCCACAGAAAAAGCAGTGCCACCAATTGAATCACAGATACCAAAGATTTCTCTTGATGGTCTCCCATTCAAGTTCTAATCAGATCCACTACTGCTTAAGCTTGCAAGATCTGGCTACATCGCAGTCATACAGCTGTATGGCTGGCACCCCTGAAAGAGCTGCTGGGCATTTGGATGTTTCCTCTGCTGGGTTTTTTGTGGTTTGGATTTCGTGGTTACTGATTTTACATGTTACTGATATCAATATTTTCAGTGGATCTGAAGGAATGTAATATCCAGAAATCAAAATTTAGATTAGCCAGAAATACTTTTTTAATATTGTCATTTTGTGTCAAAGGATCCTGTGTTTCCCTTCTACTGATGTAGGATGGGATGGATCCAGGATATGAAATCTTCTATTGCTTGAATCCTGGACTGCTTCACAAAAGATTGGTTGAGGATCAGCAATATTTCTCAGCAAGTCACCTTTATTTCTTACTAGATCCAAGATATGGCACACTGGGTACAGGAGATAATGAGTTGTACTGAATGCCCCACATTTTAAAATGCTGGTAAATGTCTCTCTCACCCACAAGCACACACCTCTCTCTTACTCTTGGAACGTAAGAATGAACAAAGATAAGGCACAAAATTAATTCTACAAATCATATCTGATGTGTTTAAAATCTATTTTCCCACAAAGAAATGTGGGAAGGATGGGGAATTAATTTGTGACTATAGAGGAAAGTTTTTATCCAGCAGATGAATATTTAATATGTGTTTAATACTCATCCTAATTAGTTGAAGTGGGCAAATATCACAAAAGCATTTCAATAAGTAACTGCTCACATTTTTAGAAACTTGCTTTGGCTGCATTTCTGTCTTCTTGTATTTGTCTTCAATATTTTAGTCAGATGTTTCCCCTAGACTAGCATTTAAAAACACACTGATTAAGATGATGATATGATAGAGAGTCATCAGTAAAGTTTCTCCAAGGAAAAATCATGCGTCTTCAAGCTATTACATCTCTTTGAGAGAGATCAACAAGAGTATGAATAAGGGAGATCCAGATGATATAATTTTTTGTCTGAAAGCTATTGTTTGAATCCCAGTACCAGAGTTCCCTATAGGTGTACTCTACTGTATATGCAGTAGAATGTAAGTTTAGAACTCTTCCTGTTCATAGAACATTCAGATTTTTGTCATGCCCATCCATCAGCACATTCATTTTTACAAACGGGACTTGAATTGTGCTCAGAGACTCATCTCAAAATGGTGACAAATACTGAAAAGTGTCATCTAGTGGTTACAGCACAGGAGTAGACAAACATATGGGAAGGTATCTGCGGTCATGTGCCCCTCCAGAGTTTTTTGTTGCATTTTCCCCTCAGCCCAGACAGTCTGGCTGGCCCATTGAGGTGAATCAGTGGTTGGCAGTGATGCTCCCCCTCTGAACCTGGACCAACCTACCCCCACCATGCTGGGCTGACCTGACCGAGCCCAGCCACTTGTGGCTCGCCTGAGCCACTTCGTGCATTACCGCTCACCTCCCTGAATGTTTCTTCGCACCTCTCTAGGGATTTGCTCCCCACAGTTTTAAAACCTATGTCAGTGGTCACATCCCCATTCCCAGAAACTTTAAATTGTGTCTTCCATTACGAACAGTTACGTGCCACTCTGGGAGTTAAAGCCAAAACTCCTGAGTTCTATTCCTGGCTTGTTATATGGGTGCAGACAAGACATTTGACCTCTCTATTGGTTCCAATTTATCTATCTGTAAAACTGATATATAAGCATTTACCTACCTTACAGTGGTGTTAAGAGATTCATTCACTTTAGGCTGTGTTAGTTCTTGAGATACATAGATGATAGCATCATCATATTACCTAAATCAGGGCTGGATTAAGGCAATCCAAGATCATAGACAACACATGCTTTGGTACCTTTATTCTGTTACCTCCCTTCCCCTGCTGCCTCACACGGTCCTCTGCTGAATTGGCACGAATACTCCATTTAGATGGATACAGCACCTCGTACCTGCCAAAGCTCTTGTTTCAGACATTCTGCAGACTCAGGTATCCCTGCATTGGTTACCCTTGGATTGTGTTTGCAACCATGATGGCTAGAAACCTAACTTAAAAACAAATTTTAAAATGATGAGATTCTACTATAATGATGTGACAGCAAAAGAAAGGACCCTAACATGGGCTTATAGGCTATGTCTACACCAGAAAAAGTTAGGTTGACTTTGTTAAGTCGACTTAATAAGGTCGACTTTAAATCGACTTAAAGTTAACCTTATTAAGTTGACGTAACAAGGTGGACTAAGTCAACTTAACTTTAAGTCGACTTAGTCCACTTCGTTAAGTCGACCTAACCACCCTTAAATCGACTTAATAAAGTCGACTTAAGGGTTACACCACATCCACACCGTCCTTAAGTTGACTTAAGGAGTCTACTTAAGGATCAAGTCGACCTAATGGGTGGTTCTTATTAAATCGACTTAAGCTTTCATTAAGTCGATTTAAGGTATTTCTTAAGTTGACTTAATGAAAGTCTGGTGTAGACAGGGAGTAATTTAGGTCAACTTAAGCCTCCTTAAGTTGACCTAAATTGCTAGTGTAGACATACCCATAGTGTCTATTCATTAATTTGTCTATGAGCACTATGTGTTTGTCTGCCAAAGCCACACATTTCTAATTCTCTTAAATTCACTCCTTAATTTAGGATAAAAAAGTTGAAATCAACCTAGGAGCCCGGTGGTCTTTACCTGTATCAATACCCCTAGCATGAAATTCCTGACAGCTTTCATATATCTAAACTTCATTATCACGATGGTCTAAAAAAGCTGTCTTTCATTGTATTGGAGTAATACAACATGGAAAGCAATTATCAATGGACAATTCCAACCCTATAGGTAGTCAAGCATGAGTAATCTCTGAAGATGTGATTATCTCCTGAGCAGCTCAACCCAAAGGATCTTGTTTCTGATATGGAATATATTTTACTGTGCAGGGGATAAGAGTATGTTTGGGGTGAGGGACTGAGGAGGGGTGGGGAATAAGTTTCCATACAAACAACCATAGGTTCATCTTTCCTTCAGTGATGGTTTTTTGTCTACGACCTTTGTTTATTTAGCATATTTCCAAAAACATCTTCTCTTAACTTCTATAATCAGGGTCTTGGGTTTTCTGCCTCCAAAGACAGCAAAATCCAGAAAAGAAAAGGAGCCCATCTCAAGATACTCATGTACATTTCTGTAACCACAGGAAATAGGCTGAAAACATTTACAATTTGGTTCCAAATCCTGTATCCCTATAAATTTTCATTTTCAAATCCTCTGTCAAACCATAACTCCCTGAACATTTGCCCTCACCACACCCCCATCATCTGTCAAAAGTGACTTTGGGTCTTGCTGCTATAATATTTATATTTTATAATTGTTTGTTGCTTACCCTTAATATAGACTATCCCAAATTGCCCCTCTGCCTCATATTGTATGGTGTAACTGCAAGCAACAGCTACCCTTGTGGTATTTAACGATCCCATGCCACTCTCTAGAGAAAGTTTGCCTGCTGAGCACTTCTCTGCAACAAAGTAATAATGTAGCTCAAAAAATTGTCACACTTCAGAGAAAAAACATTTTGACACTGAGTCAGATGCATGTGACAGGCCATAAAGTACCATCTCTGCATGGTTTCACTGCCATCGACGTTTCACCGATCTAGCTCCCTCCTGAAACCTGATCCTCTTTCTTCTGTTCCATTCATTATACTAAAATTAAATTTGGGCTCCTGGGTCTCTGTAGCCAGCATCGGCATTGGTTGCCATTTGACAGATGTCCGTACACAACCACTGCCACAGAAATTATTAAAAACCTGCCCGAGAAGCATTACCATCAATTAAAAAATGAGAAATGCCAAACAGTTCTGCCAGAGATAAAGTTATGAACAATGTGCCTGGAAAAAACTCCAATGAAGTCACATCCAGAGATGAATTGGACCAAATAATACAATTTTTCTTATATATACTGCTGCAACGACATGTGATAGACACGTCACAAGGGGACAGTACTTGTGGATCCAGGAGTTTCGTGCTGGATTGGTGAACCCTCTAGAAAGGATGTCTAAAAGTACAGTGAGGGGCCATCCTTTTGGTAAGTGAGAGTGCAGGCTTCTACTTAAGCATGCTGCCTCTAGAGAGCATTAGAAACATCTGGTTGTTTACAGAGATACTGCCCTGCAACTCTGATAATTATTTATAGCCCAAGCCGCTGCTCACTGAAGTCAGTGGGACTCTTTCCATTAACTTCATTGGGTATTGTATCAGCTGGTCAAGCAGGATGAAATATACTTACACATTCTGTACTCAAGTGGGCGTCGTTTCAATGGGATTTGGTTCTGGCCTTTAGTTAGCAGAGTGACTCTGTTTTGGATATAGAATAGGGCTATATTTTCTTGGTTCAGTTGTCCTGGCGCTGCTCAGCTTTAAGACTAAGTTGCCGTAAGACAAGAACATGAAGAGGCAGTCACATTCTTCTTTTAGTGATCCGTGAGATTTGAAATTCTCCCGTATTGGCTCGGTTGGCTTTCACCTAGTTGTACACATATTCAGCTATTGGGGCCATAGTTCAAAAGACTACTGAAGCATGTACTTAAATCCCACTGAATTAGTGAAAGTTAAGGATGTGCTTAAGTGCTGCCCTGAATGAGCATGCATTCCTGAATCAGCGTTTAGAGATCCTCAGATACTGCTCTCCGATTTGGGTTTTTTTCTGGCAGATCAGAACTATTGCATGTTTTTTCGATCTTAGCTCTTCTGAGGACCTCTGGCTACATTTGTCTCTAATCTTTTCCAGTGATTCTTACTCCTCTTTTTAAAAAACTCTCTTTTAACTTCTCCCTGTCCTTCCCATCCCCTCCTACCTTTCTGGAAAAGGCGAACAGGACGAACTCCTTTAATCTGACAAAGATATCTGGCTGAGTTACTTTTCACATGGAAAATTAATAGTAAATGATTATATTAATGCAAAAATGTTATAATATTGAGAGTGTGAAATAGCTTCGCTTGTGGCGGATAGTTTGTAATGAAACACGATATTTAAATGGATGATTTTTCATTTTTTATGTGAGGTTTATTTGTCCATGTAAGTCAAATACGTATAATTAGCAAAATAAAGTCTCTTGCATTGGATCTCTGTTCTGAAATATGCTAATAGAGTTTTACATTAAATCAAATATTTTAACATCAACTTGTGTTTAACTGTAAAGGAATAAACTATGAAGAAAGGAAAGGGGATGCCACATAGAGAGAGCAATAATTTAAAGGGTTCATGTTTAGGGACCAATTAATTATCAAAACCTCCAGATTTGGGAAGGAAGATATTTAATCTCCTCTAATCCCTTGCGACTGAGACCTTTGACCTCAAAGTCATGACCTTTGGCTTCACACTTTGCCTCCCTAAGGACCTGACTAAATATAGGGCCATTGTTTTGTAAACAATGCTTTCATAAATCTTTTTAAGTGTTATACAGAATAGCTTTGTTGTCAGTTGTCTCACAAGGTGGCTTCTTTCGAAAACAGACAGTTGAAAGAAATGGATTGTAGCATTCTGGTGTGTGCAAAAACCACACACTCACTGTAAATGCTACCATGGTAACTGAAAAAGAATGGCCTAAAAATTTGCATTACACAGACAAGAACCTATGTAATCATGGAACATTCATATATTTTTGCCTTCAGTCTTGAAAGTTGATTCTCACTCTGACTCAGTGACAATATAATTTGGGAGGTGATTATATGGTGCTGCATATATCTTGCTTCCTGCATGCTATCAACTCTATTACTGACGTCAATTCTAATTACTAGTATTATATCCCACACACATAATTCAAAGTTGACACTACCTTATGCAAAATGGAAACAGGTTAACGTTTAGTAGGAGTTGCTTAACATTCTATAGCCCACCTTCTGCCTGCTTTCTGCATATTGAACTAAATAGCTGGTGTCATTTTTGCATATGAAAATAGTCTTTGATAGATGATCATATATAATGGAAGCTCTGAAAAAAATACAGCATGAATCTTCAGTAGGCATTCGTGTCTTCATTTTATCATTTCTAAAATAATGAAAGATGGCTTGACGTGTTTTATTTCCCACATATGACTTTCTTTGGATGCTTTTGACATCAGAACAGTTATTTCCAGACACTGAAAAGCAGATTTCATCTCAGAGGCTATGAAAGAAACTAGTTCAGTTTTAAATATTGACACTGAAAATTTGCAAGGTGTATGAAAGGCAGGTGCCATAAATGGAATGATTTTTCAATCAAAACAGAATAATTACTGGTCATTGTGGATCAAATAAATAAGATATCCCCAATATGTCATTTGTATTTCCAAGTTTATGATTCCCATTTATGCTCCCTCCAAATATCTTATATCATCCATAAGACAGTAGACCATGAGGGAGTTGATATTAGCCTTACCTGCAGGCTTATATTTGAAGATGAATTACTGTATGTAGTCAAAGTATCTCTTCAGCAGGAAATACAATACCAAGATACAAGTAACAAAAATGAGAATATTGAACGAAGGTTTAATTTAATTTACCCATGGATATTGCTGTGTGTTTATATTAACCATGGGATGGAATACTTTGTATGGCTAAGACTGTACTGGCATTAATAATTAATGTTTAGTTCATGAAAAATCCACTTCCCATTGCTATGGGTCTACACTGCTAAAAGTACAGAAAATTGACATTGCAATAAGTAATCATAGTGGTGTTGTCCAAAACTCTCTTTTGCTTCCAATTTTCCATAGTCAACATTCCCCTGAGAACACATATGCCTGATGCTAAACTTCCTCCATTTTTCAAGTCAAGGCACTTGATGGGATCTCATCTTGCTGCTCTCTCTTTGATTACATACTCTCTGGATCTTTAGTTGTGGAACTGTTGCCAATTTAGGGTTAGGTGAATTCATCTCACTTATGGAGCTTTCCAAATATTTTTTTCTTGCTGCCAATCAAAGAACTCAGACTTTCTAGCAAGATTCATGATTTTATATGCAATGCTCTATTCTCCCCAAACATACAGATAAATATATGTGTTTTCTTTAGCTCAAGTTGAGGCTATGGAATTGTCATTTAGGGATCTAAGCTCAAATATAAGTTTTGTAATATCATCCCCAACTTTCAATTTTTGCATGCTAGTAAAAATCAACAGACTTGTGTTCCCCTCTGTAAGCCACCTGACATTCTATGAATGATCAATGGAGCTTACGTAGAGACATCCAAAAAAGTAGAGCACTGGAGTGACCATGCCCAACCAAAACTGCAGTGTTTCAGTTTTGTATTCCATTGATTTGAAATCTTTGCTCTTTGCAGGTTATTTATTTAGATGTATGAAAGCAGCCCTGATCACTTTTGGTGAAAGCACATAGCAAGAACAGTCCTGACAAATAAATGCCAGTAAATGTCATATACTAGAACATGCCTTCTTGGTTTCTTAAAAATCAGCGACTTGAACTAAGAATAATTTGCACTGTGTTCATTGATATAATTAAACACAACCATGCAGTTTGCTACAGCTTACAACCAAATACCTGGTTTCAGAAAGATTTCATATCCAAATGAATTGCTGAGTGTGTTCTTCAGTATAACAAATAGTGAAATATTGAATAGTCTAATAATGGAAAAACGTGACGTTCCGCTGTACACTCTAAGTTCTTGCAGCTCAGGGTACCAATATGTTCTGCATATAAATGTGCAAATTTGGACCTGTGGACAGGATCTATGAGAGCTTATTTTTAGCTATAATCAGTACCTGTATAAATTACTGTATGTAGCCAAAGTATGTCTTCAGCAAGAAATACAATACCAAGATACAAGTAACAAAAATGAAAATATTGAACAAGGGTATAATTTACTTTACCTATGGATATTGCTGAGTGCTTATATTAACCATAGGATGGAATATTTTGTGCAGCTCAGACTGTACTGGCATTAAGTTTTGTGCCTATTTTAGGTTTTGTTAAGAAAGTAATTTTCTTTTATTCTCAGTGAAAAAGAAAAGAAACGAAGGAGGAAACATAAAACTGAGATTTTCTTTTCTTTTCAAAACCAGACGGTGAATCTTATTGTCACTCCCAAGCCAAGTTTAACTTCCGAAGAAATCTTTTCAAGATGTACAAAGCATCAGAGAACAGTTTAGCTATAAGCACTACCATCTGCCACACTAGCCCTCAAACTGTAATCCCTTGGTCTGGCAAAGTCTTCTTTTACCATGGATCATGCTGTGCTCAGTGGAGAACGAGCATTAGGTAATGAAATACAAAGAGTTTAGTGTCAAAGACAAGCACAAAAACTCAACAACGGCAAGGCATGGTACCTATCCAAATGATGACTGCAGCATTCTCTACACTCAAACTGTGTGTGCACACACTGTATGTAGAGACTACAAGAAGTTTGCGTGAGTGTGAACATTCAGAATGTCTCATCATGCATATTGTAACAAATCTGTGGCTGCCTAGAAACTTGAGAGTTATTATTAAGCTGCACATAATAGCTCAGAACTTCACAGCAATATTCGGGGTAGATTTTCCAAAATTATGTTTGTGTTCCAAAATTATGTTTGAATTAAAGGAGGGTCTCAATTAACCACTATTAGTACAGAGCCTTCTAACAGGCTGACAGTGTTTGCCAGAAAGATCCTGCTCTGTTTGAAGGGTCTGACCTGGGATGGTTCTGTGAAATCACTGGGGCATGTGGCTCATTATCTCTTCTAGATGCCTTATATCTAGGTGGGATTGACTCTCTACAGATGTGAGTTAGCTTAAACCAAAGCACAGCATTGAAGATGCTAACACAGATATTTGAAATCTCAAAACACAAAGATTTGGTCCTAGTCTTACTGTTATTTTTTACTGAACTCACACATGCAAGTATCCGCACACCAGTGAGGAAGCCCTTAATTACTATCTGTATAGTAAAAGGAGTCGGTATCAGGCACATAACAATAGCTCAAAACACCTAGCTCTAGCACATCCACAAGGGATTTCAGCAGTGATAAAGATCAAGCCATAAGCGAAAGTTTGACTTACTTACAGTAAACAAGGCTGGTAAACCTTGTGCCAGCCATCGCGGTTACACAAGGGGCCTCAAACAACAGTCTACTGGCATAAAATGTGGCTAGAGTTATCTTAAAAAATTAAGATAAACTTCCCACCTCTCCATAATATGATAGAGTATCAATTACCCTGTTGTAAAAAGGGATTAGATACCACACTATGCTTAGCCCTAAGCCTTGATATTTCTTTTACATGAATATCCACCAGAAAACTACAAGCTAAATGCTTACAATTCAAAGAACTTGATGGTGCCTCAAACCCTTCTAGAGGAGCCTGTTTTATAAGCGATAATCCACGACAAACCTTACCACCTCTTGTCCACAGCCTATATACCACCATCTTCAGCTTACAGAACTAAAAAGTCAGGTTCAGGTCTAGCCAATGGGGTGAAAGAAATGGGCTACATTTTCTACAGTAGAAATACCAGAGACAGAACACCGAAATAAGGACTAAAAAGCAGGATTTAGCAGTAATTTAGGAGCAGAGAGTCTACATTAAACTGGAAACGGGGCATGTACACACCGCCCGTTGCCCTCCTCAAACCACAAAAGAAATTAAATAAACAGATATAAACACAAAGAGGAGGCAAGTCATAACAAGGTAAGTGTACCAGAAGGTGTACCTGGAATACCTAAAATATAGCTTACAGGGGCAGAGCAGCCCCAAGGTGGGAATCCTGGGAGCAGGCAAGCCTGGAAAACTGACCTTTATCTTACATTATGATTACTTTCTCTGTCAATGCAGCCAGAGCCCAGAAAAGGGGAGGAGTTTGGAATCTACAAATTCTGTTGACTTGCCTGAGATCAGATACAGAACCGCACCTACTCAGAGGCCTGCGACACACGGTTGAACTACTCTGATTTCATGCACTGAACATGCAGTTTAATACTCACAGATTGACAGCAGCATGCCAGTAAAAACACTCATAATAATCTTATGCTGAGTTCCAGAGGATTCATGGGATCTGCGCTATGGAATTCTAAAACGTGCATTACTTATGCTTTCACAATCTGAGAGTGTCTCCCACATCTGATTTTGCTTCCCCTCCTGTGATGCTACCATGAAAAATGGAAAACCTTCACAGCTATTGACTTTTAGTTATTCATATTTACCCCAGCTGAAGATCTGGCCCCTTGTGATAGATGCCATTGAGTGTGTGCCAAAAAAGGCTCATAAATGTGACCAAAATCGAGGAAACAGAAAAGTAAAAAAATGGTTTGAAACCATATCACTCTATCTTGTGCCTTCTAGCAGAAAAAGATTCAGAGAGTACATTGAGGAACACTTGTGTTTTCTTATCAAACACTGGATGTAGACAAATACATCCTCCAGTAAGAAGAACACAGAAAATAAGCAGAAGACCAAGTGGGTTTTACAAATTACCTCTGGAAGTTTCAGAGTTTGCATAATGTGGCTGAACCTTCTCCTTGGAGGCTGCTATTTCCCAGCTAAGAAGCAGAAAGTAAAATGAATCAGGACAAAAAAGAGCACTGAAATAAATAAGGAAATCCAGCACTTGACACACCACATTAGGATATTTTTTTAAAATCAGAGGTAATATAGTTGTGTTTTAACTTGTATTTTATTTAGGGTGTTGATATTCCAGATGAGATCAAGCTTGCTCTCTTTCTCAGTGTTTTATACTATTGCCCATCACCATAGTAACAAAGACCTTTTGATGTAACATTGATAGCAATAGCTAGTTCCTTAGTCGGCTTCACTGAGGCTCTGATGCCCGTCCCTTCTCACAGTCTAAACTCTACTAGATAAATCCCTTCCTGAGAGAGACAACTTCAACTTCTGTACTAATTTTCTGCTTCTTCAGTTCCATACCTTCACAATGAACCATTCCTTCAAAAGGTGGGTGTCATCCAGTGCTGAGGTCAGGTTGCAGGGCTGGAAAAAGGGTATTTGGAAGAAATGATCTAGTCCAGAGGCTCCCAAACTTTTCGGCCTCACACCACTTTTCTGATTTTTGAGAAACCCTCATGCCTCCCCACCTCTTCTTTACCATCATCCAACCCCCTTTTAACAAAAATTCAATTTGTAATTATACAATTAAAAATAAACACAGATAGGTTCTCTTGATGCAAAAATTTTTAACTGAAAATTTCACAGCCTCATACCCCCCTTGGCTTTTCTTCACACCCCTCTAAGGGGGCACGCTCCCCAGTTTGGGAACCACTGATCTAGTCGGAGAGTCCTGGTTTGCAGAAGCAAGGCAAGGGCGAGGTCACAGAGGTTCATCATTCTTCAGTCCTTGTCTGCCACTGAAATTGCAGGATGTCATCTGCAATAATAAAGGAATTCGAGTTACAAAAATAAAATCACATTCACCTAAAATGTTTGTTACAACTGCTATTGTATTTCTTACCAAATGTTATTGTTCATTCCACAGTGTTTTCCTCATGGATTTCAATATCAAACCTGTGAATTGTCTGGTTTCCTAACGGTGAGGTATTCAGACCCGGCTGCCCTCAGAATTGCTACACCTAATGGATTTAGGAGCCTAAATTTCATTTTCAAAATTGGCACCGAGGAGCCAAAATCCCAATTGAAAATTAGATCTCAGCTCCTACATCAGTTAGGTATTTCAACTCTGAGCACAGCAAGGAATCTGGGCCTAAATCTAGCTTCAGATATGCTACCTGAAAACTGATATAGATGGAGGCTGGTGGTGGACAATCTACAAAGCTGGGTATGGGTTTGTAAAAGTCCAGAATTTGACTGGAATTTGTTAGCTTTCAGGAATGTGAGGGATCCGTCAAAACCATTCAGCTTAATGATTTTTTTCTTGACAGAGCATGACAGAAACAGGAGATGTACGCCTTACTTGTTAAAAATCATTTAAAAAATGCCAGTTCTCTGCTTGCATGCCTCAGAAACAAAAGCAAAAAAATAAATCATCATCTGAAGCAATGTGGCACTGCCGTATCTGGACCTCTTGCCATCTGTAATACATTGAGCTTCACAACACCCCTGTGAGGTAAGGAAGAACGATTACCCATTATACAGAGAGAGAACTGAAGAACAGAGACACTAAGGGTATGTCTACACTAGCAATTTTGGTCGACTTAAGGACTCTTAAATCAACCTAAAATACTCCCTGTCCACACCAGACTTTCATTAAGTTGACTTAAGAAATTCCTTAAGTCGACTTAATGAAAGCTTAAGTCAACTTAATAAGAACTACCCATTAGGTCGACTTTATTAAGTCGAATTAAGGGTGGTTAGGTAGATTTAACAAAGTGGACTAAGTTGACTTAAAGTTAAGTCGACTTAATCCACTTTATTAAGTCGACTTAATAAGGTCGGCTTTAAGTGGACTTAAAGTTGACCTTATTAAGTCGACTTAACAAAATCGACCTAACTTTTTCTAGTGTAGACAGAGCCTAAGTGACTTGGCTAAAGTCACCCAGGAAATTAGTGTTGGAGAAGGGATTTAATCCTCTATCACCCAAATCTCTGTCCAACCCCTAATCACTGGATTCTCTTCTCTCTCTCTCTAATATATAATGTATCTCTATCAAGGCACAAATAAATGTTCATACTGCTTTGCAAACACAAAGAATTTTCCATCCTGAGATCTCAAAGAACTTTTTCAAGTCAACACCATTGGTTCCGTTTCACAGATGGGGTGACAGAGGTATGCTGAGATAGGACTTAAATGGCATGCTTAATGTCAGATAGCAAGATGAGAATTAGTAGCTGATTCTACATCTCTAGACTAGACATGTGTCCTAACCACTGTGCTGGGCTGCCTTTCCAACTGCAAGATATAGATCGAGAGGAAATATAACAGTGCATGACGCTACGAATGATGCCAGATGGTGTGAGCTCCCCTGCTGGAAATCTCCGTCACTATGGCCAGCCCAGGAAACTTCAGTCCTAGGGACCAAGGCTTCCTGTTGATTGCTGCCCTGATATTAAGGCTTCAGGGACTTCTGGAGAAGAGGGCAATAAGGGGAAGCGATGCCATTCTTTTTTCTTTTCTCTTTCCATTTATTACTTGGCTTCTCAATGGAGTTTTGGGTTTGGAAACAATTTACTGGTTTGCTGACAGCTTTGATGGGTTCTTTGTCAGTCTAGCTTTTAAGTTCAGGTCTGGTCTCCTTTGTTTTTTGAAATAATTTGGTTTGATTAAGCGATGCCTTACCAAGAACAGTTTTGCTGGCCTTTTATCATTATACATACACAGCTTGATGGTTTTTGACTGGCTGAGTCATCATTATTTAATAATAAATCTGTGCATACCTTTCAGACCATTTTTCTCTCCTTTGCCCCCACCCTGCCTTCCTCCTCCCTTTTTAAGGAAGGCTGGAGTAGAGAATGTCTCCTAAGAAATAAACAGATGTTGCAACAACAACAAGAAGTTCCACAGGGGTAGCCATGCTAGAGTCTCTATAGCAAAAACAATGAAAGTCCTGTGGGACCTTAAAGACTATTTGTTAGTCTTTAAGGTGCCACAGGACTTTCATTGTTTTAACAGCAGCAGCAGCAATTATCTACTCTGGTATACATAGACTAGGGCAGGGTATCTCTCCCTCTGCCCTCATCTAGATCTTACCATCCTGCCTCCTCCCTCCCTTCACTCACATCCTCACTCGTGCACCCATCCACCCACACTGAATTCTGCCAGCCCAAAGTGTCCATGTCCCCTGAGCTTCCTTACTTCCAGCCAAATCCATTCCATTAGACCAGAACCATCTTCCTCCTTTGCTCAGACTGACCCCATCCATCCGCAGGATTCCCTGGACTATAAGCCCCACTTTCTAGAGTACAGATCTCTGCCCCCTTCTGAACTTTCATTCCTGCCTGCTCCTGGCCCCCCCCCCCCCCCACTTCTTCCCAGTGCCAGAAAATGCTTCCCCAGGTTCATCCCCACCTAAAATCCCAGGTCAGAAATTCTCTCCAGCACAGAACCCCTTCAACAACCCCAGAAGACCTGCAGTCTTGAACCCTCCCACCTCCTGTCACACACACATTCACTGTCCTGCCAGCTAGAGGCCCAGAGAAGGAGGGAAGGGCCAGAAAATAGAGATCCGTGGCTGCAAAGAGCAGGTACCCTGCTGCTAAAGACTAATATAAGCTCCAAAAGTTTTGCTGGATCTGGGCCTCCTTTGGTTCTCTTATCTTCAAAGGACTTTGGGATTGGGTCCATAGTCTAAATTCACACCTGCAAATGACAACTACTGACAAATTCAGATTACAAAATCCATGAATTGCTAATGCAAGTATGCCTGCTCCTTATTGATAAAGGCTGCTAAATCTTTGGTGCTGCTATCTTTAACAAGTCATGGCTTTGTAAGCAAAGTGTACAGTATTTAGATTTTCTTTTTTAGATCTTTCAAGATGGACAGTATGTTGCTTATTTTGGATAAGATATTGCACTGACCGAATAGCTAACATAATATATTTCATTAAGTCCAAATGAAACAGCGAGGAGGAAGCATTATTAAATCTGATTCAATTTCATGAAATATGAGGCAGGCTGAGTTTTTCTAGCATATTATTGACATGGGAATCTTTTGGATATGTAGACTGGTATGTAAAAGGCAAAAACTTCTCTCTTCAGTGTTAATGGTTTGATTTTAAAAGAACATGAGTGGGTAGCTTTATAAAGTCCATGAAAATCTGAAAGTGAAACATACAGATTCATAGACTTTACAATATAATTATGATCATGTGATCTGATATCCTACATACAGGGGGCGTAGAATTTCACCAAGTGATTCCTGCATGAAGCCTGTAACTCCTGGCTGAGCTAGGGTTTCATTTAGAAAAACAGCTAGAGTCTTCATTTAAAGGATTTCAAGTGACGGTAAATCCACTACACCCTTACTTCAAGGCCGGATCAACACAGGGTCTCTGTGCTGATCTGGCCCCCACTGCCCCGATCAGCCCAGCACTGGCTGAGTCTGGAGGGCATTGGGGCCCTGGGGCCAGAGGGCATGCTCCGCAGTGCTCCTGCCCCACCCCATAGCCAGCTGGGGCCAGGCTGGGATGGCCCGGTACATGCTCGTTGGGGTGGGGCCACCCGTGTACCAGACAGCTAGTCCCTCCCCTGTGGGCAGACCAGCCAACCCAGGGCGGGAGCACCATGGAGTATGGCCTTTGGCCCGAGTGCCAGCTTGCCCCTAAGCCACCATAGTGGGGGGCTGGGATCCCAGGTTCAGGGGGCCCATGGTAGTGGGGAGTCAGGGCCCCAGGCAGGGGTTGGCCCACAAAAGTGGGCAGCCTGGGACCTGGGGGCCTCTTAATCCAGCCCTATCTTAGTTATTGTTCCAATTGTTATTGTTGCAGTTGTTAATCACCTGAGCTGTTAAAAATTGCATTTTTCTTCTAGTCTGAATTTGTGTAGCTTCACCTTTCAGCCATTTGAAAAAATAAATGCAGGGAAGTGTAACTCATAGGATCAGGTCCGACTATTTCAGCAAATTAAAGCAGTTGTTTAGATTCAAACAGCGTGGAACAATATATTAGAAGAAGGGGAGGTAGAGAGGGGGCAAAATCACCTTTTAGAATTCATATGAAAAGTTGATGCCATTACCTTGGGCTTGAACAGAGATACCGGTTGGGTTTTTTATTACAAAAAGGTGATTTTGGATTTATTTTTCCTCCCATTCTGTAAGCTCTCCCTCTTCAAGCATCTGACAAAGTGGAATTTCTCCCATGAAAGCTCATGTGGTAAATAAATTTGTTAGTCTTTAAAAGTGCCACAAGACTCTTTGTTTTAATTCAGTTTCAATTATCTACACTAATCTGATAAAGAAAACTAAAGAACTTTTCTCCTTTTATATCTACTTCTTTTAATCCGACAGCAACCCCCACAGCAGTAAAATTAGACTAAGAGAAAATAAATATTCGCCTTGAGTATGAATTAGCAAAGCTCTGTGGTACCTTCCTACCCCCACATAGTAGTTGTCTTAGATCAAATCTTCACAAAACTTTAACAATGCAATGGGTATATAATTGCAGAATATAGTTATTAAGTATTCATTCAGCCTTCAGTCTGTCTATATAAGCAGCTAAGGGCGGACATCAATGCAGATGGTAGTTTTTATGATGTCAACATCTGTGCACTAGGAACTGGACTGAAATCAGATGCTCATTTCACACAAGGTGACAACGACAGTTGACAACTTGTTATATGGCTTGGGTCTGATCCAGCTACCTACAGGGAAAAGATTGCATCCCACTGCAGGCCCCTGAACTTTCTTTCCCTCAGTTGCTAATATTAGCACAGAGGGTTCATGAATGTGTATGTGCCTCTTCAATTCCTGTACATATTGATACAGGAATCTAGCTTAGTTTTCAAGTTTCTGAAGTGGAAAGAAAAGATATTTATACAAGAAAGGGTCATTTCAGTTGCTTTCTCATTCAGCTAGAAGCTAGTGTAATGTCCCAAAGGGATGACTTCTTTTTACTGAAGAAGTATCACAGCTGACTCTTTCCCTTGAAAGGCTTTTACGGAAACTCCTGGTATTGGAATTTTTAAATGTCAACAGGCAAAAATCTTGAGCGCATGTAGAAAAACAATACACATGATAAAACAATGTTGGCATTTCAGAAAACATGTTTTCTTAGAAAGATTCCAGGTTCCGTTGTGCGCGGCAGGTTTCTATTTGTCGTTGCAATCTGAATTAAGAGCATGCAACGCAGGTGATTTCTGCTGTTACCAGGTTGTTAAGGAAATGTGAGGAGACAGAGAAATGGCCATGGAGTTTTATATTTTAAATGTTAGACAAAATATTTAGGATTTTTAGAAATATATACCTGATGGTACTGGCAATCGCTGTGACATCTGAATCCATCTTCTACACCCTAACTGGAGTGCAGCTGGACAGGGGCAGGGACCATGACATAAGGGCTTGAGGCTATCCCCCCTAACTTTCTCCACCCACCACTTTGCCCCAGAGGAAATGCTGAGTCACAGACCTGGCCACCAGATTAGTAATGGTAGGAAATCGGGCCAATCACACATGGCCTTGCACAGTGGTTGGTGCTGTACAACATCTTTTACAGACTAGAGCTATTCTGCATTGCTGCGCTCTACAAACCGTTGTCTGAGATTAGGGAACGAGTGCCATGGTTTGTAGTAGTGTAGGGGGCATGGGATCTAGACCTAAAGCTCTTCAAATATTTGGATATGAGATTCCAGTTTGATCCAGTACAGACATGGGTGGGAGCAATGAACTTCAGATCCTGGCCCACACTTCCTCTTTCTAAGCATGAGGGGTTTCAGAGCTCTCATACAAGTATAATACATATCTCCTTTCACTAAATCTCTCTGAATTTACCACATCTTTATCATACCCAGATTCCCATGCTGAGAAGACAGTGATTTTATACCCGACAATATGCGGAGAGGGTGAGGGAAATCCAAGCCTAAAATTCCAGAGAACAATGATAGCTTCCTTTACTTCAGGGCAGATGCAGATTTTAATCAATTTAATCAATGGCTAATGTTTGCTGGCTGTAAAAATGGTTAAAGGGTTGCTGGTGAGTGGCCATAAGATGGATGGCCAGTGGCAAAGGACTTCAGAAAGGTCAAAGGTGACTATCACCTTGAAATCTAATCTGCAGCTGGTTCTCTCTATGCTGGACACTGGCTGTGGTCATAAAAGCAGCTTATGTCAGCCTGATGGTATAGCCTTGGGGAATCCTGATGTGCTCTTTCCCACTAATATAATGACTTTACCTATGGTCACATACAGATTCATAATTATATTAGACTTACACATGCATTAAGCCTTTGCGTGAATTGCGATTCTTCACCGCTAAGGCACCAGAACAAAATCAAAATCAGAGCAGTGTGTATTCTCTCTCTGCATTAGTCTCCTTTTCTTTTCTGTGGTTGTCTTCCAGCTCTCTTTCCCCACTCATACCACCCACATTGCTGATTCACAGCTGCCTTCTCAAGTTCCTGATCATCTCCAACCAGCTCCAGTTTGCGGTACCTCATGTGCTCCTCTCCCGCAGAGCCACTAGTGTAAGGACTGAGATGGCACATCTGTTCCAAAAATCCAGAGGTTTTGATTCAAGATAGAGATGCTGGATTCTCTGTTTACTCTGTGGCAAACTGCCCGCTCTGTTATGGTGGATAGTGTGCTTTGCTCTCCTGTGGGGGTGAGGGCAATGCATTGCCCCATCTCTGGGCAGTTGGTGACCCTGTAGGGACAGTGAAGATGGAGGAGGAGGGGCCGAGGCCCACCCTCTGCTCTGGGCCCCAGCCCAAGGGCCAATTGAATAACAGCTATGCACTGCTGACACTGTAGCAACTGTGCTTTTTTCTGTTGGGCTATTTCCCCCTCTGTTCTCTTTTACCTTTCTTATGGCTCTGGACTCATTCCTCTGCTTGACTGAAACACTCCTCCCACACCACTGTTAGCTCTCCTTACTCTCCAGCCTCCTCTAGCTGGAGAAAGGGGTTTTATTAGGACTCTTGCTGGGCCTTAATTGGTCTCAAGTGCTTCTGATTACCTTAAAGTAACCCCTGCTCAGTCTGCCAGGAACAAGGCCTGGATCATTCTGGGGATTGTATCTGTCCTTTCCAAGACCCTCCTACAGCTATCTGACCCTGCTCTCTCACAACTCCTAATCTCAAGGATGAAGTGGGGAGCTATCATTCTCCACCCCATCCCCTGAGATGGAACTAACCAGAAGGTCTTTCTCTTTCTTTTCCCATAAGTGATGCATGAGGGAAGGCCTGGAGT
This sequence comes from Pelusios castaneus, assembly GCA_007922175.1. Classification (NCBI taxonomy): domain Eukaryota; kingdom Metazoa; phylum Chordata; order Testudines; family Pelomedusidae; genus Pelusios; species Pelusios castaneus. The sequence continues at coordinate 380,317 of ML685782.1, forward strand.
TCCAGCACTCCTGGGTCTTCTGGCGGAGCAGAGAGCACCGGCCAGGCACAGGGAACAGGAGGCCTGGCTATGTGCTCTGAAGTTGTCCCTCTGGGCAATGACGATTATAAGAAATACATTCAGAAGGCTTACAACTACTGTCCAACAATCCCTTGGGATCATGGCTCTGGATGACCCATCACATGTATTGGCTGTGATTCGGTTTCAGCCCCAAAGACTCCAGCACCCAAGATCCATGCACATTCCTGTCACAATACAGCTTGTTCTCAGCTCTCGTCTTACCTCCATGACATTGTTTTCCAATGCTTTGCATGCCACCCCTCCTCCTTTCACTGTGCTCCTTCAATCACTATGCTCCAGCCCCACCTTGATTCTTCCCCTGCTCCAGCTTTTCATCTAACAGCCAGGGACGTATGTCCATGTGACTACTGCAGCCAAGTTACTGGCATTAGGTTGATGTCCCCTTTAAGTCTGATATGTTGGACCAGCATACATGAGAAAAGGTAGCCCAGCCTGCAAGTCTGCCCTTTTACCACCTCCAAAACATTACCTGTGCACACACATTGCCTTGACTCCACCTCTGCTAAAATCCTCCTCTATGCCATCAACACTTCCTAACATTACTCCTGCCGCTCGCTCCTCCGTGGCCTTCCCCGGCTCTTCAGTTCTGCACATGCTGAATCAATGAAATAAAAGATGGCAAAGACGTATTAGCTCATTTGCTTTATCTCCCTGTCTGTTGCCGCTCCTGATCCATACCATCCAAGCCCAGTGCAACGCAGATGCACACAGGAACAGATCTAACTTACACATTCCTCATTGATCTTAAACCAGTGGCAGTTTGCATACAGCAGAGCTTTGCTTTGCTTCCCCACTACAACTGTGGGTGCAGGGGAGGAAGCTGGCGCCTATATCAGCCACGTTATGTCTTTCAGTGTAGTGTTCTCTTGCACAAGGAATATTCTAAGATGGCCAATTCTGATCAGTTTACCTCCACTTGGAATCACTAGAGAGATTCAGTGTGGTCTTGGCAGACTGGAGAATCCAGTCCTTTATCTTCCTCTAGTATCTCTTCCTAACACATGCACAGGCATTTATTTAATGTTATATTTCATGTTCTCTCCACTAGCATAAGGAAGGAAGAGGCTCCAATAAACCATATGAGCATCAGCGTGTTGGTTACAGGTAACAAATTCCATTAGCAAATCCTTTTCACCTCCAACAGGAATAGGGAAGAGGGGAGATGCTGCTCCGCAGCATGGACTCTTGCCTGCATTATTCTACAATCAAACTTCTGGGGATCAAAAATCATCATGTGCTTGCCGTAGAAGTGGGCGAGTTCAGGCTTTCAACCTATTTGCATGGTGAGCAAACCAACTGTGAAATGAGAAGCCTGAGTTTCTCCAAAGTTTCTTTTTAAAAACTGACTCCCATTGGGGTGAGTTATTCCTCCTGCTATATCTGCACTGAGCTCAGAAGCTATTCTGACATAGATGGGTGACCTTATTACTATGTATGGTTTCATTTCATTTTCTTTCACCTCGTTTTTGTAACAACCTCTTTATGACTGCTTTTCATTCGTCTCACTCTCTGTTCCATTTTATACTGTTTTTCCATTGGATGCTTCTCCTTCTCCCCTCTGCTCCTTTTAAAAACACATTTCTCCTAAGCAAAATCATAACAACAATACTCTGAACTGAAATTCCAAATCCATTAAGTGTAAATGGGTTCATAATTAGCCAAATCTAATTAAGCCATGCCATGTCTTGAAATCAGCCCACCATCAGCCAGCCTGTGAGAACACAAACATTGGGCAGGGACCATTATTTTTTGTTCTGTGTTTGTACAGGACCTAGTTCAATAGGCATCCTGATCCATGACTGGGCTCAGGGGTGCTTTGTGCTATAAATAATAAATAATAATATACAACTATTAAGAACTAGCTTCCTTATAATTCCATGTCAGTGTCATCTTTGCATGGAGAACACAAGAAGTATAAAATCTCAAAAGCCAGGCTCTCCACAAAATGGTTTTCCTGTTCTCAGTGTATGTGATTCATTTGTCACCAATAAATCCAGTTGCTCTGGGTGTGCAGTTCTTGCTAATCATCATCTTGTTTGCATTTTAATGAGAATTACTGACACTACAAGGAAATAACAGCTACATCTCAGAGTTGCTAGGGGCCTTTGTGCCCCACCCCACCGACTAAAAATATGTATTTTACATCTAAAAGCCATACTCCTAGCAGAAGCCCATTGGGATTTCTTTATCCAAATTATTGATAATCCATATAAATGTTGTCTGCAAGCATACTTTGATCACCTTGTTGTTTGTGACCTCCTCAAAACAGCAAAGACTACTGAAGGCTTTCTCTGCTAAAATGAGGCTATAAAACGATGCCAATTGTTATAACGGGGATTTTAATCCCCTTTCTTGCTAAATTCCAGTTTGAGTGATGATACACGACCTACCTGAATCCCCCCTGTAGCTCCAGTTGAAAGCAGTTTTTTCCTTTTTCTTTTCAAACTAGTGTAGAGTGGTGCTGAACACTGTTAGGTAGCTGTTTCAGCCCACAGGTCATTTCACTTCAGTGGTGGGTAAATTCATCCCTGCAGGATGTAATATGAGGTAATCAGCCTTAAACATGCTTAGAGATCCTACTGGATGAAAGAGGTTATTAAAAATGTAGCAGCATTATCATGATCACTTACCCTTCAAGCTGGGGTGGTGGAAAGCAGCTTCTACTAAGGCTATCCAAATTGATAGATGACCTCCAGGGCATAAGGTAGCCCACCCAGCAATGAAGCTGTCTCCTCCTCCAAAGGTCACCTTAGTTACATGCATCCTCTTTCTTACCCTACACAGCAGGATGTCTCAAGGTGACTCAAATTCAGATCTAACTAGCAATGCTGATGTGTCAATGGGATGACTAGTTAGATGTATTTATGAACTGAGATTAGCATGAAATTGGATCTAATGGCTGACTATTAATTTCAATCCTCTTTGGGATCATATGGGTTGCCAGAGAACACTTTATCTTTTACTGAAAACTAAATGAAAAAAAATATATCATTCATACTGTTATGCGGGCTAAATTTATCAATGGTGTCACTCCTATGCCTTCAGTGGAATTATACCAGAGCTGGATTTGGTCCTGTATGTTTAAATGATTTTAAAAGTGCCACTATTAAATAAGAAATATAATATTTCAGTATGCACAGCATAAGAGCAGTCAGGAAGAAGGAAAACTGCACCATGGTATCCTTTGATCCTTCTTAACCATCATATTAATATCAGGAATGAATAGCACAAGATGGACAAAATGAAAGTTACGTCTACGTTTAGGGACCAGTAGAAATTAAAAGTTGGTGACTTTTCTTTCATTGATCTCATTGGTGTTTATTGGGAGTTCGTGCTACAGATCCATGCATATGGAGAGAAAGATTATCTGAAAGGTGCTGATGGGCCCCAAAGGATGAACTCATCAAGCCTATTTCAAGTGATTCTTTTGCTGAACAAGAACAAAGGGGGAGACCTGAGCCGCTCCGTGTCCCTTGGTGGCGTTAATATGTGAATGATACACTCTTCCCATTGCAGCCGTGGAAGAGGAGATGGAGGTTGGGAAACAAGGAAGGGGATGAAAGAAATGGTTTCAAGTTTCCTAAGAAGGCCCAGCAGCAACAGAACCAATGAAGATCTGGAGAGCAAAGTGGCTCAGAGCTGTGGATGCCATGGAGACTTCCTGTTTGATAGTATGCTGAGATTCTTTTAGCACACAGAAAGGCAGAGGCCGAATTGGAGAATCCACCCTCCGCATGGCTCTTCTGGTCCTTCCTCCCAGCAAATGGCATGAGCTAGGAAAATGGCAGGTACTCCACCTCTTAGGCTGCAGGAGAGAGCTTCTGTGGGTAGAGGACTCTGGTCTCTTTGCTGTGTAGAAACTATTGTGCAAAATTGGGTAACTGGATTTTGGCTTGCAGGCTTAAAAGACACTTATATGGCAGCTCCTCTGTTCTGAGTTCTCTCTGGCCTTGCCAAAGACCACCTGGCTCTGCTGATGTACATTTAGAACACTGTTGTAAAACTAATTTTCCGAGTCTATCGCTGTGACCCTGTCAGTCCTCTTTTTTTTTTTCAGCCATTCACTGTCTCCCCATCTTCCTCTTTTCAAACACAAGCTACTTGACTTCATTTCCAGGGCCCTTCAGCATCTGCCCCCACTCTACCTCTCATCTCCCACTCACTTTCAGAAAGTTAACTCTTGCCCCTAACAGTCCCAGGATGTAACCTCCATCACTCGTTACATGTTGAAATAAGCACCTTCCTGCTTTCTGCCCTGCTGCCCTTCATGTCTAGGAGAAGCTCCCTGTCATAGGGTGTAAAGACCCCATGCTGGCCTGACAACCAAGGAGTTAATGGAACAACCACCGACCCTGTCTGGTTTACGGGTCCAGAGCTTAGATTCCTCTACCAATCCTTTGACAAAGACTTAAAAACTGAAGAGATTTCCAGACCTCATGAGGACCAGGAGCAGCTGACCTGACCAAGGGAAAACCGTACACCCCAAGCAGGACAGAAATGAACATCTTCATAGCCCCAAACAGGAATACTATAGCATCTCAGGCAAGAGGGGCTGAACTGACCACCCTACCAGACAAAATGGACTCTGTGCCACGCTCCATCTGACCGAAGAGGGTGCTGTTGCAGTAGCTCACTAGCTCAGTCTCCCCCTAAACACCCTCAAAACTGCCATACTGTCCACCTTCAAAGCCCTTCTCAAAATTCTTCTTTGCTGTGTGGCCTACAAAATACTTGAGAACAGGTACTCAGCTGATGTGCTGAGATCACTGCCCATCGATCTGATCAATTGCTTCGTTGCACTCACTCATCTGCTTGTATCCTTCGGTTGTCTCTTACCTTAGATTGTAAACTTTTTGCGGCCAGGGACTGTACAGTACTTAGCATCTTGCTCCCTGATTCAGGCTCCTAGGCACGATAGTGATACAAATGAATAATGATAAACATAACTGTTATTTTTTACTATTTTGCCATCCAAACCACTGTCTCACCAGCTTTTGCAGCTAAAAACCTTCACTTCTGACCCAGCAATTAAGCCTGGGGATTTTGTATCCTTTCGAATGGATGGTGGAGTTTAATTTAAGATGTGCTGTGAGTTTTCTGATAACCTTCTATCAAAAACAGTTCTGAACTCCTGCCATCGAGTTCTAATGCCACCTGCTGACATTAAGATGTTAATGTAACTATTGTTCCTGCTCATCAGAAGGTGTTTAAGATGAATAGCCACTGTTCATAAACAAAGATTTAGGGATTGAATGATGACTTCTTTTCCTGAAGTTTAAGCCAGGATTTGGGCCCTCTGTATTGTTTAAGCCAAGGCAAGGATTAAGGCAATAATGAGAAACAGACAGTGCAATGAAAATGTCAGAGACATGCTCTACCATTTCTTTTCTTTTCTCCTTTTGCTCTGCAGAAGGCCAAGTCCGACCAAAATAAACAGCCCAGGCCAACTTCTAAAAGAGCATTGAAATGAAGAGAAACTTCCTTGTTGATAAGTGTGAGGCTACAGCAGCATTTCTCAAACTGGGGGGTAAGACCTCATGCTCAGAATATTGCAAGCGTCCCCTCTTAATTGCCTCACTATCCCAGAATCTTTTGGGCTCCTGACATTCAACCTCACACCTCTTCAGCTGCATCTCCATTTTTCCTGCCTCCTCTCCCATCCGGAGTCTTTTTGAAGCATCTTTTTTTCCATTCAGTTATAACTGGCATCAGTGGCTATGAAACACACCCCATTAGCATTATATGCTAAGTGTCCTTGATTCCGTTAAGGATCATTGGGAAAAGCAGCACCACACTGCCTTGCAATGACCCATGTGTCTTTATCCCTTTCTCTTTTCCCTTTTAAATGAAATGATCCCATTTTCATTAACCTGGCCTCTACTGATACCCCATTATTTCTCTAAACATTTTTTATTGTTCTCAGGCCAGTTTCTATTTTGAGTGGGTTCTTCTTGAGATGAGTTGATCAAACCCAAATGCAGTATCTGAATTGAAAAAGTATCATTCTGTTAGGATGCTGATCTAATTTAACACATCCACCTTGCATGTGAGTTCCAGAATAGCATTCAAATAAGATCAGCACTGGCATGCTGTGCAGTGCAGTCTCTTGGCTTTAACTGAGTTCCTTGACATGCTAACGATGACATAGGTAGGATGGCTCTTGGTGACGAGGCAGCTCTTCTGGGTTAGCTCAAGATCTCATGACTTCCCATGATGATGACAGGGAACCGGGGTTTCTGAATCCACTTGAAGCCGGTCACACTCACGTATAGTCTGGATCTAGAGTTAGGTGGGAGATGCGGAATGTTGTCAAGAACAACCATTACTATCTTCATTTTGGTGTCAGGGTATACGGGTATAGCCTTTCCTGCTAGGATCTGTTTTAACAGTCAACTCTTAGAACTGACAGATACCCTTTTAAAGCAAACTCATTTTGTCAGACCATTCTAGATACTATTTAGTGCAATAGCTCTGAAATACCTTCTCCTTGCAGGTCATCCTTGCACACAGATGAACTATGCCTGGTGAAGCCAGTAGAGAGTCAGCTGAAGTTCCAACAGCAGAAGTCAAGGACACTTTTGAAGTCTTATGCTGTTCAGGAGGTGTAGGGTTTTTTGCCTTTCTCAAGGGTGCCCAGAAAGCCCTGAAGAGTGAAAATGTTCCAGAGGGTGAATGGCCTCATTAATTCTACTTTGTTGTCACCGTTTTGGTATGTGGTTGAATTTGTTTTTTGTTTTCAGGAATTTTCATGCTACTGATAAAATCCCTCAGATCTGGACTGATCTGTTTGCTTTTGTCAGAGTGGCAGAGGAGTTTCTAGATGGAACAAATGCAACTCCTGCTCACAAGTCACACCAAAAGCTCACCCACAACCAGGAGCTGTCTTCACTGATGGCGGCAAATTCGCCACATCAGATTGATTTTCCCAATCGACTGATTGGATCTGTGAAGACCTGCTCAGCCGATCAGGAAGTTGATCTCCGAAGACCAGCCCGGTAAGTAGAGTAGCATTGAGTCAAAGGGAGGGCATTTCCCTTCACCTCAGTGCACTGAAGACACTGTGGTAAGTAAGCGTAGGGAGATATGCAAGGTGTTTTAAATACTTTGAGAATCTCCCTTCAACTGCCCCCAAAACCGTGCCATCATGGAGATCTGCTTTCAGAAAGAGCCTGTCCTCCAATTGTCAAAATGGTAGAATCTCACAGCCCTTTAGGACTCTTTAACTAGTCACCCAGCTAGCAACTGCTACTCAAAATGTCTGGCTCTTGCTGGCCTCTGGTTAACAGTGATCTATGGGTGTGTGTGTTTGTTTTTTAACTCTTGCCTTATGTTTTCCAGTGCATTTCTCCTGAAATGATCACCACTGTCTCAGTTCATTGTTCCTGCCTGCTAAACAGTGAGGTTAAAGTAAGTACTTCACTCTGGTGCTCTGGATACTACAATAGCACCCCTCAAATTCTGGATTAAAATCAATATCCTTGGTCTTGATTTTCAAAGCTCTGAATGGCTGATTCTGACTACCCTAGGGTGCTCCTCTGTTCACAATCAGGAAGTAATGAAGCACATCAACTGTGCTGTCTTAAACAACAGGAGAACCTGTTAACAACAAAAGGGAGACACATGAGAGCCAGAGACATGGCCTTCTCAGGGCTGGCCTCTAGCTGTGGAACTGTTGTCCACAAGGGGTTAGAACCACCATGACTCTTACCACCTACAGGACAGACCTATCTTTTTGCATGGCCTTTTCCACAGTACATCTAACTCACAACAGATCAATGAAGTCAACAAATGACAGTGAGAAATGGGGGAGGAAAGAAATTCACCTGCATAGCAAAAAGAAAGAACCAATCAGTTGTGTTCAAACTTTTCATTGACTTCATGGCATTTAGTAAGCTGCTTAAGGTTCCCCATAGTGAGTGGACAATAGATAAAGTTTGCATCTAAGGTATATGGGCCCAATGCTTCTTCTCTTATCCCGGCGTAAAACAGGAGTAACTTTACTGATGTGAACAGAGTAATTACCACTGTAAATCTGATGGGAGAAAATCAAAGCTTATTGGGATTTTTTAAGGCCGACAGTGTCCCTTTCATAGCATTTTTCACTCTGCAAAATTAATTCAAATTAAAAAGTTTTCAAAATGTAGCATTTCTGTTAGATGCCACATAGAAAATTAAAATCAACAAAAAAGCAAATGTTGCTCCACAGGACAATTTTACCTTTTCATTTTTCATACAAGCTAAATTTTTGATTTCCATATGTCAGAGAACAGGGGAATGTTCCCATGAGGCTTGCTGTTTGCAGAACTCTCTTTGGTTACACAGAAGACTGAGGTTGCATGATACATATTTTTACTGCTACTTTTCTTCAGACAAATGTATTATTCTTATATTTTAAGTCTTGGCTCTTTGCTAAAAGCTGGACCTTGCCAGAGCAGCTTACTTGGAGTACACAGGAAAACCTCCATAGCAGTTGTATTATACTTAGTTTAGTCCACTTTCCACTCCCTCTGAACATAGATTTCACTGTGGCCCCATCAAACTCTCCTAAAGCTGCTCAAATTTGCCCCCCTCCTTCATTCACCATTATTAAAAATATTAAATTTCAAAGCTGGGTAATAATAATAGGACTAGCTTGTGTAGTCTTCGGAGCTAGTTGCTAATGTCAGAAATTCAAACATAGGAAATACCTGCATGGCTGCTAACTTCATTTGCAAAGTAAGACCAACTTACATTTTTGATATAGTGCGTAGGCCTCAGCCGTGCCACGGTTCACACAGACTACTGACAACTTTGGAAACCTTTGAACTGAAACTCTATTGAAATTAATTGCTATAACTTTGAAGGAGCAATTTTTAAATTTTTCATTCATTCTTGTTGTTGCTATATATTTCTGCCCACATTGTTCTCCTGCTTTGGGTGAATATATGCAGTCACTAAGCTCCTGTATGCTGTCCTATGTTTCAAAGGGAACATGCTGAAATGACAGTCTTGTTTTCTGTTCCAACATGGGAAAGATCGATGTCACAATGGCTTATTATTTGTGGTTTCCTAGGCATTTATGGAATGACCCCAACGACGGGCTTGATTTCAGTGGGGAAAGAGTGTGGAGAAGATGGAGCTGTGCATAAATATCATATTTTCTATCCTCTAAACAGGAAGGAAATATGTGCAATAGATTTTGAAAACTGCAAGAAACCTAGATACTCTTCAGCAAAACCAAGACCTTTCCCACAACTGAAAATTGAAACCAGCCTTGTGGGATTGTGAGGAGTAACAGTTTTTTATTTCTAGCCAGCACTTGAAAGCTAACCTGAGGTCACAAGTGAAATTAATTAGATGTTTGTAAGATCGTCAACTACCAAATTGTGGTCTAAATTAGAGAATTGCCTCATTCGGAAGACCTCAAGAAGACACTCTGAACTGGGAGGAGCTGGTATAACTGGGTTGGTAGCTACATCTGGGATGGAAGGTCCTGTTGCCAGGAGGTTCTGGGTTTATATCTGTGTTCTTGCTGCAATGCACTAGTTGAGGAATTCTGTGCTGTCAAAGGTGCTGTCTGGTAATATATTCAACTTGGAGCTCGTCTGTTGGTCTCTGTTGATAATAATGAAAGCTCCTATAGCATTTATCAATGAGTACGGGGAATAACTTTGGGTCCTATCCAATCTTCCCTGTTGACAAAATGGGTTCTAACTATGTGAGATATTGCTAAGCAATTCCTTCATTTACTTGCAGACATTACTCTACTTGTACAGGGTTTATTTTGAAAAATGCTTTGAGTACAACAGACATGATATAAAGCCAGATCCTGTACATTTCTAAAATGGTTCTTTTCCAGGCTTTGGGTTTACCCTACGAAGCTTGCACTGCAGTTTTCCATCACTGCTTATCTGGTTAACATGCCTTGTAAATCCATTTATCTTGGCTTTAAAATGCCCTTTACTTCACACTTTTATGAAGTATATACTATGACTATGGTGATATTTGCTTGAGTGTTTTGATTGTCCCCAATGGGTATATTTTTATGTTTATGTTTTGGGAATTAAGCCATCATGAAGATGAGACCATAGTTCTTAATGCTTAACTAAAACAGAGCAAGATGTGTTTAAATGCATCTCTGAGTCAGCTATGAGAGATGTCCATTGTCTTCAAGAAATATATACAACGTAAAACTGTAGCATCATGCTATTTGGCAAAATCTTTGATCAATACATTTAATGCAATTTAGCTTGCACCGACTGCTGTAGTTTGCATTTTGAAATAGCTGTGCTTTCAAGTGTGATTGACAGATTTTGAAGAGGAAAACAAACAAGGAGTCTGGTGGCACTTTTAAAGGCTAACAAATTTATTTATCGTATGAACTTTCATGGGAGAAAATCCCAGGACATATAACACAAATTCCAAGGGAATTCCTATCCCTACTATGGGAGTTTAGCCACTGACAAACCTGCAATGGGCCAAGATTTCACCCTATGGCTTTATAAGATGTAGAGACAAGAGTTATATACATTACACTTGCTTTTGCCTGCACTGGAATGAGCAGAAGCAGAAACATAGGGACGTTTAGAAGTAAGTTTGCCTTCCTTTCTGTTTGGTGTAACTAAGTGCAGCAAACATGAAAAGTTTTGTGTAATTTTTTTATACAATTTCCCCCCTATAAATCTCACATGGCCTCTTATCACAGGGATCTTCAAGTGTCTGACGAAGTAGGGTTTTCTCCCAAGAAAGCTCCTGCGATAAGTACATTTGTTAGTCTTTAAAAGTGCCACCGGACTCCTCGTTTGTTTGACTCCAAGGATGCAACAGTGCTGGACCATCTGTGGTGGTGTTAATATTAGTACTACCTATCAATAAAAAATAGCCATGAAGTAGTTTGTATCAACAATGTGCATATGTAATTAACAAAGCACAAATACACCATCCCTTCTCTCAAGCTCTCTCATTTGACGTTTTTCCCCCTCAGCCTTCATTTGTGCTCTTTCTGTATGCCACACAAATCCCTCCCTTGATCCCCTCTGCCTCTGTCCTTTTACCGCAAAGGTTTTCGAGTGTGCCCCTCTTGCCACTGCCTTGAATGCTCCCCAGCCCCCACCCCAAAACCATTAAATCTAGTTTCTGTCACTCAGCATAACTTCCCTCACTAACACTATTACTGGCCTCTTCCTGATCAGCTTCCAGCATGTACCCTCCTCTGTCTGTAGCTTGTGACAGTCATTCACTATCTCCTGAACTTGCTCTGCCCTTAGCCATGTTCCCTCGCCTCTGTACCTCTTTTTCTTTTACATGTTCACAAGCCAGTCCTTACTTTCTATTATCTTAACATAAAAATCCCTGTCCATGGCTTGCATCACTTCAACTTCCATTCAGATCTTTGTATAGCATACATTCCCTTCTCTCTCCAGGCTGCACAAAACACTGCTGTGCTCCAGACAACATTTCATGACAGTGTTATTAGGCTTTATATTAAATGCGCCTGTACCCAAATGCTATCACTTACATTATTCTGAACTACAATTTTTTTTCTTTTAAAACCAGTCTTGATATGAGATCTCACCTCTGAGTTAAACGTGTAGATTCATGTACAATCCTAGAACTTGGATTTACATTCCTAATCAATACCAGCAATCCAGTGCAAGCTATAATGCTTTGGATCTTTTTACGTTCTACACTTTCCTGTTGGTTGTCCACGCTAAGGAGTCTGTAATACTTTTCAAAAGTTGTAGGGGAAATTCCATTCCATCTCTCAATACCATTGATTATAAAGGTAAGAGATATTGCTAAAGACAAAAGGATCGCTCCATTTGCTAATTTGTCTCCACACAACCAGCAACTAACTCATCGATATGTAAGGTTGTTTTGGTATAAAAATTGTACTATCAATATTTTAACCCTTCTATATGGTACCCACCATATAGAAGACCATATATTAAATTACCCAAGAAAGAAAATATTACATCGCTACATAAATGACAAACAATATTGATCATTTCACAACAAAATGAAATCATGCCAAATCATAAACAATAAAAGTGCTTGAATATAGGTATGTAGCAGGCAGTAAGCAGATGTACCACATAATTAAAGTGCTTAAGGCAAAACACTGTCTTCTCATATTTTCTAATTTCTTACTTAATTTAAAAGTATATTTATAAGCTAAATCTAACTGCAGATTTTATTCTGTAAAGTAAACAGCAGAGAAATAATGCATCTAATTTTTGAAATTCTTCTGGCTTTTCTTTTTGACCTTTGGTATTTGTATGTATTGACGCTTTCTCTAAACCATTGTGCAAAAACACCTTGAAGTGTCAAGCTTTAAAAATGAGTCTTCTTTTCTCTTTCTCCTGTGCAGCTTGGATTACCTTGGCCTTGTCAAAATACATTCTCTAGTTAGAGGTTGAAAATATTTCCCTCCTGGCTCCTAAGTATTGATTTTTCAACATTCAACTCTGTCTGTCAGCTGAAGAGGTGAAAGGTGAAAGTTCATCCAGCACTGCCTGGTTTTCCCTTCCTATTAATGTCATGCCCTTTCCACATCTGATCAGTTTATGTGATCACCAACACAACTGTTATTGAGCATATTTTACCTATGAGAAAATATTTAAGTCATGAATGATTTCAACACACACACCTTGAAAAATGAGGACTCAAATATGTTGCAACCAACTCCTTTTGTGTTTATCTATTTTTTTAAAGTCTTGTTATGTAAATGATTGACTCAATTCAAATGGCACTATCTTATCTGAACACTAAGAGGAAAAGATTACACTTACTGCTTATGCTATAATCCTCTTAAAGCAATAATTACCAATTTAGTTATTCTTGCTCAAACACAAGTGAAGAGAATGCAAATTACATTCCAAACGAAGTATTACATTAAATAAATTTAATATTCTCAGCTCAGTCACCAATGGACAGCAGTCCAAGTCAGAAAATCTCAATGCATAATTTGGTTCCCTCTTAAGGGAGATGCAAAAATTGAGATGAGAGAGAGCATAGCTTTACACATACTATGGAGGGTGTTGCTGAGGTTCTGGAAGATCAGCATTATCTTTAACTAGGTGACTCACACTGTTCTTAGAGACGATAATCCATTTCCCTCAGCACTTTCCAGCTTCTTTTTTGTTAAGGAGGCCTTGAGTCTCTTGAGCATGAATCTTCATCCAACTTGGAAAAATGTAACCTTATTAAAATAAATGGAAGAATTTGTTTCTGTGTATGATAGAAAAAATAATAATGAATGTCAAGTAAGTAGTGGCACTAAGAATGCACTTGTGTGTGATCACATCATTTTTAGGATGACCATATAGGAACAATATTGTTCAATACCATTCAGTTTTATTTCACAAACATATGTACATAGCTTTAGTACATACAGTAGCATTTAAGTGAAATCATCAAGAAATTTCTTGAGAGGCAAACATTTTCATCATTTACCATACACAGTGACTTCAGTCATGACAACATTTTCATACAGTTATCTCATCATGTCGTCTTTAGCTTGTAAACCGCCAATGAAGCCACACACGTCTTTACATTTACAAGGACAAGTCCAAATACAGTACTAACAAATCAATAAAATACTAAAAGCTCACACTGGAACGACAATACCAATTTTACGGCAATGCTGAGAAATCTAATTGGTGATGAAATTTGGGACTAGGGTTGAGAAAGTCATTGAAATGGAGATTTGTGTTTAACTAATGTGCAAATATTAGTTAAGTAGTTAGATAATCTAGATCCACCCACTAAGCTGCATTTTCTAGGCAAGTAACATTAACTCCACATTTATTTGCAATCCTGACTGTTGCTCTAGATGTATAAGACATTTACAGAACTTGTCATAATCTTCTGAAAATTTTGCTAAATTTAGCTTTTGCCACATTTAACTATTTTTCAGTACTGGAAGTAGATTGCCTCCTATCGTTTACAATTTTTTTTGTAATCCATTAAATTTTTACTTTAAAGCAAACTTTTATTACACAGATGCAATGTAAAATTTGCTTGCTCTGTATACTAAAGAATCTTATTTAGCCTACCCATTGCTACCATGTTTGCATTTAGATTTCACAACTAAAAATGTATGTACTTGAAAAAATATAATGTACCTAAATATGACTTTGGAATGCCTATGGAAGAATGCATAAAATGTACCTTTTAATTTTTCTCATATGCTTATACTTAAATATAGCACTATAGTATTTTGCTCTATAGACAAATAATGTATATATTGTGTAATTCTTTGCTTCTTGTAATGAAGACCTACATATTCCTCTTTATAAATACAATGTACATGCATGTTGCATAAGTTTACTTTAAAGAAAAACAAAAAATTCTACTACAGAATTTTATCACCATTATATACTACAGTCTTACCAGAGTTAGAAAGAATAAAATTTACAGCAATATGAGATAAACATTCCTAATGGTCTTAATTTCTTACTTTGTTTGTAAAAACTAGAGTAAACAATAGATATGTTGATTCTGGACTATAGAGCCTACTTTCATGTATAGTGTACTACAAAGACTGCCTCTAGAAAAAATGCTTTTTTAAATTTAGAAGCCATGAATTTCTTTGTTCATTTATTCCCAATCTGTTGGGTTTTCTGGCAAGCATCACCTTTAATTTTATGTGTTGTTATTTAATGAGAACCTTCTCTCTTTTGTGTGTGTTCCAAAATGGCAAAGAAAATAAAAGCTATATAAATACTTATATCAGTATGTTTAAATAAAACAGTATTTTATGGATTTTTTTTTTTTACTTAGAACATAAACCAGCATATTTTCACATTATTAGATATTTCACACAATTAGATATGCAAGAAAGAGGGAAATCATAGACAGTCAGTTTGTATTACAGAAGAATTCTCTTACTGGGGAAAATATTTAAATATATTGGATTTGAATAACTATTAACTCACTTTTCACATATTTTCCATAATTTTCTTTGCCACCGCTGCTAAATATCAGTGCTATGTGTTTTCATTAAGTGCTTGCATTCTTACCCCTGATCCTTCAGCGAAGTCAAATTGTGATTTTGTGACACTGCAATAATTTATACAGCAACAGAATGTGATGGTGTAAGTGCAGAAGTTTCATTTTCCTAAAAGTTTCAGGACAAGTGGGAGCTTGGGAAGGAAAAAGCTCTTTTTGAAATATAAATATCTGAAGTAGAAGCAAAGGAAACGCATAAAAAAACCACACCTTTGCGCATAAGTATCCTTCTTTTTGAGTTTTCTTTTCCCTCTTTAAGAGATTTTTAGTATTTACATGTGGACGGCTCATTCTTCCTTCCAGGTCACAAAAGCAATGACCTACTATGTCATAACTTCCAATTCAACCAAGAACTTAAACTTTATATGAGAAAATATGCTTCTTCTAAAAGAGAACAAAACTATTCTTGTCCGGAAAACCTAATTCTTCATATGCTTTCTCATGAATCCCATGCCAGTTAGATGCCCCAAGAAACTGACTGTTAATCCCTAAGACACCTGACCCAGCAATCACCCCATAGTCACTGGAAGAAAGTACATGTAAACATAGAACCTTTTTAGTAAACAGTAAGATTCTTTAAGAACCTAAACAGGAAAATAATATTTATAATTATGACTGCTCTGCATTACTTTAATCTCAAATGTAAAAGCGACTAGATTCAGCCCAACTTCAGAGAATGAAAATGCTGATCTAGTCAAGGAGTGCAAACACTGTATTATTGATTTTTTTCAGCCTCTGTTGCACCAAGCAACAAGAGCATTCCCAATAGCCATCTTCGTTCCTCCTATCAACAGCAAGGAAAAACTACATGGTGACAGAATAACCACACACTGCTGAGCTGGTGTGTATTTCTCTGAATCAATAGCTGGCAAAAGCAAGTTTCTGCTGTAAGGAACCATGCAGAAATGCTGAAGTCTGGCTGGTCCCACTGGATCATTTTTATAGGCACTGGTGTGGGTAATCCAGTGTTACAAAAGAATAGAGAGAGAAAGAATTACAAGGAATTTTAAAAGAAAAATGTATTTGTAGCAACAGAGAGCATGACTCTAAACCATAAATCGATGTTCTTTGCCATCATGAGCCATCAGAATAACATTGCGATTGGAAGTCCAGATCAGCCGTGCAAGTTTGAGTGCATTGTGTGAACCTGGAGAGGCAGGCTGTACAGGAGGTACCTGGTATGTTTTAATACAACGAAGCTGAGGTGCAGAATTCAGCATTCCAATACTTCCCAAAATAGAGGTGTTCATCTGCAGTAATAGAAAAAGAGTCAACATGAAATCAAATGGTTTCTTGTGAAAAATGATTTAATGTGAAGCAAAGTTTTTTCTCTTTGATATTTACAGAAAACTTTTAATAAGACCTGCCACTACAAGCTACATGGTTTCCCTCTCTAATGACCTTCAATGAAAATTTTACTTAATTCACCAAAACCCACTGTTTTTAAACTAAAGAGATACTGAGATTCTAAACAGAATGTTTGCAAATGCTTAATTAAGTCTACATACAACTCTGTAAAATAAAACTAGTTGTTCTGAATTTATTAGTGCATATTTCATATTTTACCGCTTTCCTTTTTCCTACAGATCTCTAGACTTCACATTACCTTAATTGACACTTATACAGTCATATTTAAAATGTTCTCCAATCCTTTTTCTCTGATGATGATGGGAAGTGATTTTTTAAAAACTGGACTAAATGGAAAAATAAAATACAACCAAGTTTTGGCTTTTGTAAGTTACACTCTTCAGTAAGTTCCAAAGGGGTAGCCGTGTTAGTCTACTACAGAAAAACAACATAGTCCTCTGGCACTTTTATAGACTAACAGAATTATTTATCACATGAGCTTTTGTGGGAGAAAATCTCCTATGAAAGCTCATGCGATAAAAAAATCTGTTAGTCTTTAAAATTACCACAGGACTCTGTTGTTTTTGCTCTTCAGCAAGATATGGAAACTCAGCAAAGTTTAGCAACAAAATTAGTGGTAAGGGGTTAATTCCAGTCCTACAATTTCCCTTTTTTAACTTCTGTTTTCTTTTGATTCTACTTCAAATTAAATAGAACTGAATCAATTAAAACTTACAACGAAGTCTATCACTCAATACACTAAAAAATATCATCTATAACTTCTTTATATTCAAATTCCAAAGGGGTAGCCATCTGACGAAGTGGGATTTTCTCCCACGAAAGCTCATGCGATTAATTAATCTGTTAAATCTTTAAAAGTGCCACAGGACTCTGTTGTCTTTCTTTATATTCATTTAATACAATAATTTCAGAAACTGAAATAATTTACAAAAATTCCAAATTATAACTATTATATTTCTTCTGGAATATATATATAAACTTGTTAGATCTACAAAAATTAGAGACGGAAAAGGCCTTTCAGATGCTACAGTATACCTGCATGACAGAACAGGAGCGTTCCCAATGATGTAACAGAGAACTCATGGAGAACAAGGGAAGTCCGAGAGGACTGGAGAAGGGCAAACATAACACACTTTTTTTTTTTTTTTTTTTTTTTTTTTAAAAAGGGGGAAACAAAGAGGACCAAGGGTATTACAGATCAGTTAACCTAATTTAGATATCTAGAAAAATGCTGGAACAAATGATTAAGCAATTAATTTGTAAGCACCTAGAGAATAATAAGGTTATAGGGAATAGCAAACATGGATTGCCAAGAAAATTTGCTGAGCCAATCTAATTATCTTCTTTGAGAGGATTACTGGCCTATTGGATGGGGGGAAGTAGTAGATGTGATATATTTAGATTTTAGTGAGGCTTTTGAGACAGTCCCATGTGACATTCTCATAAGGAAACTAGGGAAATTTGGTTCAGATGAAATTACTAATAAGGTAGGTGCACAAATTGTTGAAAGTTTGCTCTCAAATAGGAGGGTGTATCTCTAATGGGATTCCTCTGGATTAGAATTCAAAGCAAACTTGAAAAATTAGAGAATTGGTCTAAACTAAAATCAACGAGATGAAATTCAATAAAGACAAGTGCAAAGTACTTTCACTTAAGAAAGAAACATCAAATGCACAAAATGGAAAATAACTGGCTAGGTGATGAAAAGGATCTGGGGGTTAGAGTGGATCGCAATCTGAATATGAGTCAATAACGTGATGCAGTTGCAAAAAAAGTTAATATCATTCTGGGCTGTATCATCAGGAGTGTAATATGTAAGACACGGGAGATAACTGTCCTGCTCTATTTGGCACTGGTGAGGCCTCAGCTGGAGTACTATGTCCAATTCTGGGCACCACATTTTAGGAAAGACATGAATAAATTGGAGGAGAGCAACAAGAATGATAAAAAGGTTTAGAAAACCTGACTGATAAGAAAAGTTTAAAAAAATAGATTTGTTTAATCTTGACAAAAGACGATTGGTGGAGGGGGAGGACCTGATAGGCTGCAGCTACGTTAAGAGCTGTTATAAAGAGGGTGGACATCAACTTCTTCAGATCTATTCAAGGTAGGACAAGTAGTAATGGGCTTAATCTACAGCAAGAGAGACATTAGGAAAAGCATTCTAACAATAAGGGTACTTAAATTCTGGAACAGGCTTCCAATGAGATTATGGAATCCCTATAAACGGAGTTTTTTAAGAATATGTTGGACAAACGCCTGTCAGAGACTGTCTAGGTTTACTTGGCCTTGCCTCAGATAACCTTATTTAAAAACACACATACGCACCCCCCCCCACCTCTTTCTGGTATTTATATAAACAAAATATTAGGAGATGATGTCTTTAACAGTATCTGTTGATCTATATTCTTTGAAAAATTGGCCAATATTTTATTACATGTTTTAAAAATGAGAAAACCTCGCACAAAAACTTGCATTCTCTTAAATGCTCCAATACGCTTGAAAGCCTCCCCATAAAAATGTAGTAAGATGCCTAGGATTTATATAGAATAGGTAGATGATGGTTCAGCTGCATACCTAAGACTGGGCACATGAAACCTTGGCAAATCTTAGGACATTTAAGATGTGTTGTTGCTGACACCACGTTCTGAATTCTGATCAGTACAAAATATAAGCCATTACTTTTTCTGGCCCTTCTCAGCAGCAGAATGGTGTCAGAGAGTGTAAATCATGGCATCTCTAGCAGGGAGCATGCAAGCAATACTGACATTTTCACAATTTAAATCATCTTGAGTAATAACCCTTTTAAGATGACTAATGTTACTGATTTTCCTGCATTAATAATAGTGCCGAATAGAACACAGAGGGGAAAAAAATTACTAGTGCACGAGGTCACATTTTAAAACTAAATGCATAGGTACATTTAACTCTTTATGTAAAAGCCAGCTTTACATGAATGGATTTCTACCCAGTAAAATTTGGCAATTCACATTTTTAAACCTGTGCCTGAATATGACTTTCTTTCTTTTTTTTTTTTTTAAACTGAGGTGCCTTTTTTGTGTAAAAGATCAAAGTCTTTTTGATCAATAAGTCTGACTGCTTTCCAGATCTTCCCAGATACTTAAACTAAGTATATGTTCTGATGGTTGAACGTTTTTATTGTTCTTGTTTGCTATTTCAGAAAGCACGATGTACGATGGATAATAGTTCAGTGCTTTTTATGGCATGTACAGTATTACTGAATAACATACAGAAAATTGTGGAAGAGTAAAAAAACACTAACACCTGCACATACTGGTTACAGTCTTGCAGACTTATTACTGGCAAAGCTCCCACTGTCTTTGATGGGTATCTTGCCTGGATGAACTGTAGGATCAGACCCACTGCTATTCAGGTAACTATTATTTAAGTTTATAATTTAAGAACACTTCTACATCCTTCAACCATTCGAGCTGATTTTATTATTTAATACATTTGTTTTAAAACTCTTAACGGCAACGCACGGTAAAGGTGAATGTTAATTTTTGAAAAATATGAATGAAAACTAAATCTAAAGCAATAAATAACTCAATACATTAATTCCAACACTTTTCTTTTACAATTACATGTGAATTGATTGCACATGAAAATGAGGGAGAGATTATGCATAAATAAGGGTAGAACCATTCAGCTTTGCCAATGGACCTTTACTCTGACTTACTATTTCATTCCTGTTGTCTCCTGGGTCCTGCCAATCATCCTAAACTAAGTGCTGATATTTTGCTATGATCAAAGGAGAACTAAACTGCAACTACCAGAATTCCTTATGCTAGTGACCTGAAATAGAATTTGAACTCTTAGCTCCAGAGGAAAAAAGGGACAGAGTCACATAAATCTATTGTATCACCTACCCCAACTGCAAAGTCTGCAAATAAAAAATAAAAAGTCTATAGATAGGCCCTACCCTCCGTAGGGATCTGTTCACTTGCCCACTGCAGGATAAAAAAAGTTATAAAAAAGAAAAAGATTGTTCAAACTATTAATTTGAACTCAAAAGGGTGTGTGTAGGGGTGTTATCCTGTTTTTTATGAAGTGCATAGTTCACTTTTGGCGATCAAATTCTTAAGTCATAGCATAAAAATTCATTTGAAGGATATTAAAACAAACAACCTCCCCAAACGCCTGCCTAGTGGGGCTAGGCATCAGTAAAAATTATAATTATGGGCATTTGGTTAAGAAGTGTTATTCCATGAAATTCCAAACTTATGAATGTTCTTGAATTACCTAGAGTTTGGTGTGCAGATGAACAACAAAAAGCACAGTAGTATGTGTTACAGTCTTACATTTAAAAATAGTGAAACCAATGTATATATTACTTATGAGGGGTTGGGAATCACAGCTATCGTCATACATATGAAATGCAAAGAGAGGAGGATGGTCTAATGCAGAAGGGTGTCCAGCCTTTTAGTGTGAGGGGCTACAATGCTATTTTTTTTTCCTCACTCGGGGGCCAGTGAGCAAAGTCTGGATGGGGAAGTGCTGCTGCGGTGGCCGGCCTGCCAGCATGGGACTACAGGGGAGCTTTTATACCAGCTTTTATACTTTCTGGTGGACCGGGGAAGGGGGAGTTTTAGGATGGGATAGGCGGAGGGACACAACAGATCACATGACTCATGTGACTTTCAGCATGTCCATTCTCCCCCATCCTCACCCTTGGCTGCCATGGCTTCACCACTCCCTGCCCCACTTACGGGAGTGGCTCTGTCCTTCTCCCACTGCACCCCCTGGCACATTTGGCTGCTCTCCCTGGTAGCTGAGTGGGGAGCCTGTTCTGGAGCACAGAGCAGTGTCCCAAGCCAACTGAGGCTGCTACAGGGTGCGGGCTCTGGGGTTGCTGGGCTGGCTTGTGTTCCGGCTGGGCGACATGGGCGTGGCTCACTACTGAGAGCGGAGGGGGTGGGGCCTTAGGCGGAGGTGTGTTCGGGGGTTAGCCTATCAAGGGAGAAGTGTTGCACGTGCTGCACAGAACAACATGCGGCCAGCAGCCTCCCCCTGCTGGTCCCATGCCCATCTCTGTTCCTGTGTCCTGGCTAGGGCAGTGTAGCGCAGTATACAGGGCTGGAGTGGAGGGGAGAGGCAGCTTCTTGTCCCTGACTGGCTGGGATGGGGCTGCTGCTGGCCCAGAGGGCCAGACAGGCCTTTGGGGGGGCCGGACTCTGGCCCACATGTTGGACAACCCAGGTCTAATGGATATGGTGCTAACTTCTGGGACCTCAGGGATCCAGGTTCAGTTCAATGCTCTACCACACACTTCCTGCTTCCTTGGTAAAGTTCATGGTCTCTCTGTGCATCAGTTCTCCATTTCTAAATGGGAACAATACCACTTCCCTGCCTCACAGGTGCATTGGGAGGAGTTATGTTATATATATATAACTTATATATATATATATATATATATAAGTTATGTATATATATATATATAAGTTATGAGATACTCAAATAATACTAGGGTAATGGGAAATTTATCAGCACCTAAGACAGACAGAAGCCCATGCTGCAAGGAGCTTATCTGTATATATTTATTTAAGAGATATTTATACAATTTATAATCTGTTTATACAAAAAAAAATGAGTGAAGAAACTACTCCAAATGTTACCTGAGTAACTAAGGAGCCGAAGGCCAATGTCAAATGATTCAGGCACTCTGGAGTCTAAATTGCATTGATTCTTCAACTTCTATGTCACTTCCGAAAACGGTAACTTTAAATAACATGCCTGTGAGAGTCACAGATGGCACATGAAAAATAACTAGCGGGACAATAAAATAAGGGGAAGCAAGAGAAAAATCAGTAGGTAGGTACAGCTCTGTATACAGACTGTCCAAAATGATGGTGTTTATGTTGCGGTTTCAGCTTTAACTTTTGGAATTTCCTGATTTTTGAAACACTTGCCATTTCAACCATAACGAGTCATGATTCTTTTCCTTTGTTAGATGTTACACTAATACTTTTTAAAAATGACACAAAAAGTTGACTGTACAAAGGTCAAAACTCTACCTCATTTCCAATACTAACATCATCTATATATCTTTGCATTATGTATATATTCTTACCTGCCAAAAGGAGATATGACTGTCTGTGTTGGAGTAAGTGGCAAGATAACGTCCATCGGGAGCAAAAGCCACCGCAGTTATCGGCCCTTTATGGCCGTGGATAGTCTAACAAAGAGGAAAAAATGTCATTTAGAAGATTCATTACTCGACACCATTATGGTGTCACAGAGACACTTAAATTGAACACAAAGCTAACAGTGCGTGCATCTACAGGAATGACTTACAGATGGGTGGGTCATAACTGTCAGTTAAAACTAAACGTAGTCGGCAAATGGAAACAAATATCATTTCAATGTTTCTTAAATGATGATAATGCAGTGCTAGTAAGGTCAGACTATGAGAGCCTTGCAGGCAGAAGACCTCTGTGTTTTCTCAGGACAGGTAGACAATAAGCAGCAGCAGCGGACGGTTTCCCATACTACTTGAACAATGTATCTCAATCCTAAACTAGGTACAACAAGAATATAGGTCCATGCCAGCCTTGCCTTCTCTGCTGAGACTTTTAACAATGATGCCAGTTGTGGTGGTTTTGTGTATGTGAATTTTTGTCCATTTTCAGGGATTCTGAAGAAATGTTCTTATACAGCAGAAAAAGGTTCAAACTTTCAAAATTACTACCTTAACTAGAAGAAAAGGGAATTCTTCTTCACTTGGTTATTTGTAGCAAAAGAGCTATGCTCTTGGTTTAAAATCTCAGTCATGAGATTCAGAAGCTGACTGTCCAGAAACTATGGTGGAACAATTTCCTGTATTTATAACTGATGTACACTTGCCAACCTTCATTTGCTGGGAAGGGACTGTATCTATGACATCCCATCTACCGCTTTACAATCACACAACCACTGATTCTTTTTTGTTACAAAGCTTCCAAATCTCTTGCCTTATGTTTGAAACGTTGGAGAATTTGTCACCTATATCTTGCCTAATTTTGGAGACTGCTGAATTCCAATGAATCTGCAGATATTATTTCTGTATAGCTCCCCAACACTCTGTTCCCCCCTCCATGAATGCATATCAATGATGCAGCAGCCTCTGTGGCAGCTAGTCCAGAGAAACAAAGTGGATCCCCATAGCAAGACAGCAAAGATGTCTCCCACTTATTGCCAGGGATTCCAGTTGTTGCGGAATGTCAAATTAGTAATTAGATGATAGCAGTTAGGATTACTACTTCCAGAACTAGAATCACAGATTCCATCTGGCTTGATACATTTGGATAGTAGGTTCAGGCTGTGACCTTTGGGGAGGCCCAGAGCATATTGAATACATTTCCTGTTGTCCTGACGATTATTTATAGGTTGACTGATCATTCTGTCAGTGGGTGGTGTGGGGGAGGGAGCAAAGGGATTCCCTCTCACTGGGTTTTGTTTCTGTTAGCCAGAGAATAAAGACCCACCACGTGGAGCTTTCTCTCACTTGAAGAAATAGCAACTGTAGGGGGAGAAGAGGCAATCAAGAATCTTCTTCATAAAGGGTGAGGGTCATCAAATCATTCTCATGTAATCCCAATAGGAGTCCCCCACCCTGCTGCCAATAATTAGGAGTTAACCTCTTTCTCTCTGGTCTTCAATGCAAGTACTCTTTTAAAAATCAAACCAAACCATGCCTTTGACCATGTCTGGCACATATTTGTTTCCTAACATGGGCTGCAGAAGAAAGTTGTCACAATGGTTCAGGGGACACAGAATTTCAAGAGGGATGTTGGGAGATTATCTGCATGAGATCTTCTCTTGGTGAATAGTTTTTTGACCTCTGTGTAACAGACTGACTTTCCTAATCCTGTTTTGCAATCAGCATCCATGTATGCTTTTCGACAGAATATGGCACAAAGAGCTTCTTTCTCTCTCTCTCTCTCTCTGTCCCTCTCTCTCGTTTAATTATGGTGAATAATAACTGAGTCCTACTCTTTATATAGTCTAGAAAGGACCCAATGATTAGCTATCATAATTTAATTAAACAAATGTAAATCAGAGGAGTCAGGAAGGAAACAATTAATGAAAAATAAAATGAAATAATTAAATTACTGGACCAGATAGAGTCTTTGCACAGCATTAACATGCCACATTTTAACAGTGGGAGTTTATCAATCCATGGTAGCAGTAAGTCAAGGAAAGAACACATGACATGATATATTTAAATTTGAAATGTCACCATAAAATTCATTATAACCATTACCATGACAGCAATCAATATTTTTGACGCTTACAGACAGTGAGCACACTCCATCTCTGTTATGTGAAACAAGAGATGTGCTATTTGGATGTAAATGGGGTAAAATTACAGTAACAAATGAGAAAAATACTCAAAGCTACATTTTCAAACAAGCTCCTGAAAATGCACGTGCAAAGTTTAAGAGCATGTCATTTGGTACACAGAAAATCCTCCATTTGCACTCAGAATGGGAACGCCTGCTATTGCAATACACATTTGTTTTGGGCGCCTAAGTGCTTGCTTGCTTGCATGCCCAAAATGCACAGGTATATTTTTAGAAATCTCTCCTTACCACCAGGCCAGCATTTGCAGAGCGCTGCAAAGGAAAATCTTCTTACTCACAAGTACACAAGTAGGTTGATTTCAGAAACATCAAATCACAGAATTGCAGAAATGTAGAGCTGGAAGGATCCTCAAGAGGTCATCTGGCCTCCCATGCTAAGGTAGGACCAAGTAGACCTAGACCATCCCTGCCAGGCATTACAAATCATCCACATTCTCTACAGGCAAGTCTTGTCCCCTAACTACTTTCCCTCATACTGAGCAAGGATCCTCTTCAGAGGGACAGAGAGCGCAAGAACTCGAAATCTACCCCTCCACTTCATTCACATACCAAGAGGAGATTGGAATAAACAAGAAAGCAGAGAGAGAACCGGGAATGGTAGAGTGGTGAGGGGGCAAATGGAACACATTTGCAGTTTGTACTCAACTGAAAAGTTCTTAACAGTTGCTTTCAGGGAACACAATTTAGAGCAGGGGTGTCAAACTCATTTGCTATGGTGGGCCAGATTTGACTTAAAAGTACTTCAAGTGGGCCGTACATACCATAACTCAAAATATTAGGGTACTCTTGTAGCATTGTGGAGCACTGGGTATGAGAGACCACACACACTTTTTCTGTGTTAGGGAGAGAGTGTGGTCCCGCAGAGTGCAGTCACGGGCCGGATGGAAGGGGTTCGGCAGCCTGCATGTTTGACACCCCTGATTTAAAGCCTTAAAGGCCACAGGCTGGACACTGCTGCATTAAATCTGATCTGAGGCTGTTTTCCTTGCATATTTAAAACTCCCAATGACTTCACTGAGAATTTTGGGATGTTCAAGATGTGCAAGATCATGGACAGGACAAAAGGCTCAGTAAGACTGAAAAGCACTATATCAGAGACAGCCATTACTATTATTACTTATAAGCAAGGAGTCTCCAAACGCTAGATCTCCAAAACTTTGGTCAAAAAAGGCCTCCCTTTCCTCTGTAAAAGAGCAATGTGTGTGAAGACAAATTCAACATAGCATGCCAGAATCCCAACAAGATATCTGTTTTTGTGTAAATCTGTAATTTGGCCATTTTCACATCTAAATGTGCAAGAGACCAGGAGAGATCATTTGAAGCCTATATAATCTGTTATGCAGATTCTTATTTACAAAAATGTTGAAACCTATCAATTACTAAGGTAAACCACTGAAGCCACACGAGTCAATGAGCAGATGTGAATTTAGATGTCTGCTTTTCAGTCAATGTTTCTGTTTTAAATACTTTGACAATTTCTTTCAATGTGCTAATGATCTCTGAGCCTATAAAATTGAATTAAATTATTTTACAAACAAATCTTTTGTTAATTTGCAGTTTTAAAATGAAATCAAAGCCATTGGTCAGGTATCTTAATATAAATATGGCTTTAACTGAATTGCTTTTTAAAGTGTTCTTAGGTTAAAAACCACGTTTAAATGGCATGTCTAAAATATTTACTTGAGAGTTTATTATTAAGTGTGAGTAATAAATGTTTTGTGGGAAAACTAACCTGTCAGAATAAGTTGTTTTTATTATGGAAACACTTACATGGGCTGAACTGTGTTCTACTTGGCTACCTTAAAGTAACACAATTTGATTTTTAACATCTTTTATATTTTTCATGAATTTAGTGCTTTTATTGAAAAGTCTACAAATCATGGGAAATGCATAGTTAGCCAAGTTTTAAAATACATAGGATTTTATATTAGAATGTCAAGTTTCTAATATTTAAAAATGTATTTAGGTCTAAAAAATAAAAAGACTCCAGCAAAACAAATAGTTAGTATCTTTTAGCGTCACTTGCCCTTCTGAAAATGGGAAAGCTCTTGGGATGCACTGGCTTACAGCCCTATTCCTTTCCCATTGATCGACATAATCATTTATGTCCAATCTTGATTAAATTAGCAGCATGCAATTAAAATCTTTTGAAGCACTGCCATAAAAATGTTAATTAACAGTTCAAACCTTCTGTAGCAGATGAAGTGTAAAGGAATTATTTTATAAACATAAAACTGAACAACTGGTGACACCTAACATTTTCTCATGTATACTTTAAACTATTAACTGTATATTGTGGAGCAGTGGATATACAATTCATATACAATTATCATGAAATATATTTTGTGTAAACCTATACAACCAAAGATCTTTCCAAGGCCTACTCTGGACTCCTTATTTGGGCAAAATTCCAATTGTTTTCAACACTGCAATCACATCCATCATCTATCGAAAGCAAACACCTATTTACAATTTTTTATGGGCATAAGACCAGGAGTCTGGAGCCTTGGATTCTAGTCCTGTCCCTGACAGTGCATTGCTGACCTTCAGCAAGCCACATCTCTGCACCTCAGATTCCCCATCTATAAATTTGGGGTCATGACACTTACTCATCTTTGTAAACCATTTAAAATCTATGCATAATTATTATTTTAAATTTCAAACTGTAGCATTATCTTTCAGTTGGCTTAAAAGCTAAATATTGGTTTCGTGTAGCTTTATTTGGGCCTAATTCACAATTGGTGTATTATTTAATGTTTACATTACAGCAGTGTCTGGAGTTCCTAAGAACTGAGGCTCCTTTGCGCTTGGTATTGCACACTATCTGAATATCTGATGATCTGGGAAGGCAAGTGAAGTACTTAGCAAGATGAATACAGTTTACATTTATCCGTACACAAGGGCAATTTTTTCTTAATAATTATGAATACTTAAAATGGTTATTAATAACTTACGCATGACTGCTAAGTTATTCTTGAGGAGAGATTTGTAGTAAAGAATAGTAACTTTATAGATTACTTAGGGGAAGACATTGCACACACAGGGCCGTCCCTCGAAGGGGGCGAACGGGGTGATCGCCCTGGGCCCCGCGGTTATGCGGGCCCCGCACTGTCCCACTCCCAGCGGGGCAGTGCAGGGCCTGAACTGCGGCCCCCCCATGGCCACATTCTTCCCTGCTCCTCGTTGCTGAAGGGAGCCGAAGGCAACGGGGAGGCAGGGAGACTAAGCCCAGCCCCTGGGCTAGCCCTCCCCATCCCCGGGGTGGAGCAGGTGGGCCCAGGAGCGGGGCAGGTGGCCGGGACTCGCCTCTGGGCCGGCCTGCCCCATGTGGCCAGGGCCAGCCTTTGCCCGCAGTGGCGGTGGCCTAGGGTCCCCGCCCGGCTGGCTCCCTGGGGGAGTGGAGCGGCCCGACTCCCCGCCTAGGCCAGTTAGCCCTGGGCCCCGCTCTCCCCACGGGACAGCGCTGTCCACACACAACAGCAAGATGGAAGTAGTAATGGAAATGTTTACATGAGAAGCTGATAATAGGGCAGACAAGAACAGCATTGTTGGTAGACTGTAAGAGAGAGAACTGGCACAATAAGAAGACAAGAGAACAAACAAGGATGGGAAGAGTAGTGAAGCGTCTTGAAAGGCAGGACATGAAGTTTGAACTTGGTGCAGTGAAAAAAGGGCACCAAGTGAAGTTAAAGTTAACTTAAAGTGAAATAAGGGTACCCAGTGAAAGTGAATATGATCAACGCAACACGTTAGAAAGATGATCTTAGCAGTTGCTTCTCGATAGGTCAGAATGGAGTGATGGTTCAGGGATTTGGAGTATGTAAAGTGAGAGAATCTGGATTAAAGTTTGTCCGGAGAGAAACAGAAAGGACATCTTTTAGAACCTGTATGGAAGATGTGGGAAGTCTTGGATACAGCTTAAGTATGATAATGAGCACAAGAAACAACGCCAAGTTTGGATGCCTAAACTTATGAAAGTAAACCAATATTCAAAAGTGCTGAGCAAGAGATCGTAATGATATTAGTGGGAGTAGTGGGTGATTAGCATTTCTGGAAGTCAGGCCACTTCAGGCCCAAGTCTGCACCATATAAGTAAATAGAGTTTACAACTGATTTCAATAAGTTCAAGCTCAAATCATTAGGTGACTAAAACCAGATTTAGTTCCTGAGTTTAGGGGCAAGTATGTTTGAAAAAACAGGCATAAGTGCCTCTACACCTTATTTTTGAAAACATGCTTTTTTGTTTACTCCTCCTAACACAAAAACTACGGGTCACCAAATGACATGAATAGGCAGTAGGTTTAGAACAAACCAAAGGAAGTATTTCTTCATATAACACACATTCAAGCTGTGGGAACTTCTTGCTGGAGGATGTTGGTAAGGCCAAGACTATAATGGGGTTCAAAAAAGAACTAGATAAATTCACGGAGAATAGGTTCATCAATGGCTATTAGCCAGGATAGGCAGGGATTGCTGCTTGCCAAAAGCTGGGAGTGACTGACAGCATGGATCACTTGATGATTACCTGTTCTATTCATTCCCTCTGAAGCAACTAGCATTGGCTGCTGTCAGAAGACAGGATATTGGGCTACATGGACCATTAATCTGACCCAGTATGGTCATTCTTATGTTTTTGATATTATTATGCAATTAAAATACTGAGAACTTATCCATACTGAAATCCCTGTGTCAATCTCCATAGACCGACTCAGTGGGATCGACTCAGTGGCCAGTGGAGACCTGCTCAATCAATCTCAGACGTGCTCTCCATTTGATGCAGAAACTCTACCCCACGGAAAAGAGTGTTCTGTTGAACGGAGGTTATTTCATGTCAGCACAGCCCAGTGAAGATGCCGCACGCAGTAAGGGAGGGTAAATAAGTCGACGGGAGATATATATTCTACAGTATGTAGATTGCATATCTATCATTGACTCAGCACAGCGGTATAGATCAGGCCTGAGTAAGAGCTGCAATCATTTAAACTATTTTCTGAATAATATTCACAGTCTAATTATTGTTTCTGCACTGTAAGCAACCATGCCAAATTTTAGCCTGATACAGCACTAAACGACAATATTATAATCTCCCTTTTGAAAACTGAGTTTGTAACATTATATCTTGAACTACAATAGGAAGATGCACTCTATAAATGATGATGTGAGAATACAGTAGCTTACATGACAATAGAAAGTAAGATATACTGCGCTTACAAGAGGTCGCGTATTAAGAATCTATTGTAATATTTTCTTACTGTACATTATGTACAAGATATGTCGACTTAAGCAAAACCTTGTGTCTTTAATGTAATCACTATTGCTTAATGATAAGGAAAGCTAAAAGGCCAATTAATTATAGGATTCAATATTTAGACCATCAAACTCTTTAGCACTTAACAAGCAATTAATATGTGCCAATGAAAAATGTTTCGGTAATACAAAGGTGAAAATCAATAGCACTAGCATACTTGTTGCACTCTTTACCACTGACAATTTATCCAAATAACTACAGTCCTTAAGGGAGTCACATCACTTTGATGTTTTAATTTATGTACTTTCCTAGCTGACGTTAATCCTTTAAAACAGAGATTTACCTTTTCTCTGTGTTATTCAATGTGCATTTGGCAATGCACACCCTTTTATTCAGTTGTCAAGTAAATAAGCATATCACAAAATCTATGCAGCTCAGTCAGAAGCATTTTATTTGAGCCAATTTTCATGTTTTCAAGGCTTGCTTGGCTGGCTGAGGCAATTTCATTTCTATCTTAAAGGCTACCTGGAAGGATGCATCTTTGCTGCTTCAATAAGGAATTGTATAATAAAATATTTGTTTAGGTTTTTTTGCCTTTTGGATGACATATAAATGTGTAGGTTTTCTGTTTTGAAGTAGTTATTTAATTTATTCAACAACCTAATATATGTGTATACAACAGCGGCACAGGTTCAGTGATAGGATTTATTTTGAACAAGAAACATGGTGGGACAAAGTGCAGCTGTTTGTAATATCCCTTTGCCCAACCAATTTTGTTTTAAATGGAGGATGCTCCTGGGAGAGTATTTGACTTCTGCACCTGCTCGTGTTTCTGTGCTGACACACACAATATATGGAAGCTCCAAACAATCTCTTTCAAGCTCTAATATTTCTCAAACTGTACATTGAACTAAACTGCTCTGTCAAAGATATTACACTGCAGAACATCGTGAAGTATTTTATTTTAATCATCAATTGAAATACAAATTTTAAATACAGAACTGGTTATTAATCTAACTGCTGCATCACTGCAGAAACATACATTTAATATCAACACCACCAACATTTTGGGTATCTACTCCCAAAACTTTGTGGGTATATGAACAAAAATAAAATGAAGATATTGCAGATCAAGGAAAGCAACATGTCCAAATGCACCACATGGAAGTATAATAATCCCAGCATTTACATAATAAAGTCTGGAAACTTAGACTTGTACTGTGCCACCTATGTGCTTTGACCAAATATTAAGCAAAAAGAGATTAGACAGCCCGCCCACCCACTCCCAAGAAGACACAATCCGCTACTTGTAGCTTGGGAAGTTAAGCAGTTCCAAGTCTCACTTTCTCCAAGGAATACAGAGCAAATCAGTTCTGGTATAGACTGGTTATTTACACATTCAAAATTAGAAGACTTTGAACCTCCTTCATTAACAACCAGCCAGTGACGCTGATTTTGTGAACAAATACCCTGAAGCGGTCCTGTTCTTCAGTAACAGCAATATACAGCGTATCTGTTTTTCAATGGTAGCTCTAAACACATTTATATAATAACAATAATATTAACAAATTCCAAAGGGGTAGCCGTGTTAGTCTATTGTAGAAAGACAACAGAGTCCTGTGGCACTTTTAAAGACTAACAGATTTATTTATCGCATGAGCTTTCGTGGGAGAAAATCCCACTTCGTCAGACGCTTTCAAAGCGTCTGAC
>ML685782.1:412477-433087 GCA_007922175.1 Pelusios castaneus
GTCAGACGCTTTCAAAGCGTCTGACGAAGTGGGATTTTCTCCCACGAAAGCTCATGCGATAAATAAATCTGTTAGTCTTTAAAAGTGCCACAGGACTCAATAATATTAACACCACATTTAAATAATACAGTCTAGCTCACAATGGCATGGCTCACTATCCCAAAGTCCACACCTGAAAAAGTAAGACTCAAACTACTGACATTTTAGTGATGATAAATGACACTCGACCCCCATGAAAACTTTACTTTGCCTAGAAACTTGGTTCACTTTGCAGTAAACATACAAACAAACCAAATCTAGAGCATACCTAAATCAATAAAGAAGGCTGCTAGTTTACTGGTTCTCAACCTTTTCTGTATCATGAACCCATATTACAAAGGAAAAATTTGGGGACACCCCTCTCCCATCTAGCCATAAAGAAAGTGAGGGAGGTGGTAATCGGCTTATACATTTTTGGAATTTTTTTCTGGGGGTCTTGACATCAAGGGGGAGAGACCATAAACGAGACACTTCCATACCACACAAGCCATGCCAAATAATCTTATTCGACACTTCAGCAGCGTCCATTACATCCCAGCTGAATTTCAATGTGAACACAAAGGACTAAACCAAACTACAAAGAGCTTTGAGAATCAAACCCAGGGCATGGCCATACTGACGGTGGCAAATTCACCCCCCGTCAGTGCGCTCTTCTGGGTTCGATTACATGGTCTGTCAAGATGCGCTCAATCGATCTACAGCTTGACGCTGTAACTCCAGCTCATAACTGGAGTAGCACTAAGTCGACTGGACAGCATTTTGGTCGCCTTAGCACAATGTGTAGGGGGAGGTAAGTAGGAGGTAGTAAGGCGACGGGAGATACGCAAGGTATTTTAAGTACCTTGCATATCTCCCGTCCACTGCCACCAAAAAGTGTGGTGAGTGTAGGCTAGGGCTCACTCCTTCTAATTGCACTAAAATGCACTGGAAAGCCAGAGCGTTTATGGAGCACAAATGCAATATGCTTTTTGTGTGTAGCACTGTTAAATAAGCAAACAGATGTATTTTGAACTAGCTGAAGTTTCTGAGTCATCACTAGGTGTAGTCTTATACAGAGTGCATTGCATTGCTCCAGTCTGGAGGTGATGAAGACACAGGCAATGATGGTGATGTCTGTATCTGAAGCATTCTACAGCCTAAATGACTTCATTATTCCCTCAGGAGTCTCTCACATACTATGAATCACACATATCACCAGAAATGGATCTAATAATTCCCATTATTGGTAATTGGTGATATTTATTTGAATTAGTATGACAAAGACATCCCATAATTTCAGATTATTTTCAATGTCATTTAAATTAGCATGGAGTAATAGTAAATACAGTCCCCAAAGATACCGTATCTCCTATTCTAGATCAGTGTCTGCAGTGACCCTAGACTTGTTATGGCCATCAGCAGTACAAACTGCTATACTTAGTGCATATTTTTCTTTTCCCAATGGATCATTTGTAGTAGTAGAACACATCTATTTAATAGCACACTTGTAGTGGCCCATAATATGCTGAACCTGTTTTATTATCCAACTTCTTGCTTGTCCATATTTGTATAAAAATGCCAAATTTTCTATAATTTCAGAATACATAATTTAATTCACTGGGAAATTATACTCTGATAGTCACTTATGGAGCGTGTGTGTGTACACCCACAATTGACTGACATAGGTGGATCTACAAAACATGGTTTAAGAAGTAATCAATATTCCATTATGTAATTGACCTTTGATTTAAAATAGTAGGTTGCTGTAGCTGTATCTGTTTAATACTACCCTATAATCTAAAGATTCCTGTAATACAGAAGATCTTTACAAATCACTAGTGTAGGTGTATGTCTTTTATAGTACACCTCCAGACTAACTTTGCACAGCTTTCTAAATGCAATAATGCTAACCTATTAATTCATGGGTATGATATGGATATTTTCAACAAAAATTTTTACATGTAAAATACTAAAAAACACAAACAAAAACAAAGAAATCTAATCCTGTAAGTGTAGAAGCTTTTGAGTAATGCAAAAATAAGAATTCTTTGTTCCAACTTCCACCAACCTACAGTAAATCTGTTCATTTTTTATCCCTGTACACCTGAGAAGCAGTTTACAACTAAGGGCCCTGTTGTCAGCTGTAGAATCTTCTGTAGGATCATCCCTGGTTTACAAACTCACTTTCTGCCTTCAAATCCTTCCTCAAAATTAATTTATTTGGGGTGGTTTTCCATTAACACCATAGGTGTATCAGTCAGCAATGCCACTTCTGCACGTGATCATGACTGCATTGTAAAAAAAGCCCCAAAAAGCAAGAAAACAAAATCTCGCAAGGAAATGCAACAAAGTAACTTGAATGTCCAATACAATAAGTTCCCACAGAAGAAACTTAGAGGTTCTTTTTATCCCCTCTGCCATCTATAATTTTGTCATTTCACAACCATCTCCCAAGCCATCTTCTCTATATTGTAGTTCCCATAAAAGAAATTTTTGGGTTTATGGTTTTTAAAATATATAATTTGTAAAACGGGCTCCTCACCTACATACCATTACAGTACATACATAATAATAATATGATCTATGTTTTAAGAAAGCTCATTTTCTATACCTATTTTGTTTCTGTCTGCTTGTGTTTAGTAAATTCTGTCTTTCTGGTACCCTCACTTGCCCCTCAAAACATGTATCGAGGTATCACATTTTCTTAGTGTGTAATGTGCTTAGATATGTTTTTACAGTGTGAAACAATCAAAAGTTAATGTTAACGTTAAACAGCTTTATGTGTAAAGACAGATATTAAAACATTTTCTTCAATTTTAGTTGCCACACCAAAAAATAAGAATTTTCTCAAAAATCTCTAAATGTATATTTTTAAAATAATTCGAAATCCTTACTTTATATACATTTATGTTCAGCTATTTTAACATATTTTCACTAAAAATCAAAATCTCAAGAATACTTTAGTAATTAAACTGTTATGTTTGTTCAAATAATGCTGGCACTTGCAATAAAAATTCAATACTGTACTAGCGAAGAAGGAAAAAGAGCATATTAGCATTTTATTTTTAATTCATTTTCTGCCTCTCCTTCCAACAACTTCTCAGTAATAGCAACATAAAGCCAAAGCACATGTATTAAAAAGTTTAACTTAATGAAACATCACTTAATTTTTAAACTGGTAATATAATTTTGCATCAGCCATTACAATTAGTATTAAAATGTGAATCGTATGATTTGACAGCCAGCATACAATGGGAGCACAAAGTGACCTTGAACAGCAGTGTATAAAAATACATTTATCACTGAAATGGCATGCTGGCTGTCAGTCAATATATGCCTCTCATTTGTTAGGCAGTTCTCCTGCTGTGATTCCCTCATTACAATTTGCTTTTACTTCCTGGGCAAATGACAACCAGAAAATGAGGCAGCTTCTCTCTTGACCAAACTTAATCCAGAAAAAATGAGATGACAGCTGCAGCCAATCAAGTGTTACAAGGAATTTTACAAAATGTTTCTAAAATGTACTGCTAGATATCCCTAATTCTACAAAATATTACATAGGACGGCTAATGAACTAGCCTCATTGTTTTTAATACCATCACTTTTTATTAAGTTATACATGGTGATCTACAGAAATCAATTCTGCTTATCTTTCAGATACACCAGATGTTTACAAATATTTGATTTACATTCTGCTTTAGAAAACACGCTGTTCTTTTCCGTTTAAGATACTTCAGATGACACCATCAAAATTTATATAGCAATTAACTCCACCCATATATACAGAACAATAATTCCCATGTGACAACTTTCATCTTTTCATACATTCAGTCAGCTCTATCTAGTATATTAAAACTGCACCTATCACCACGGAATCAGAGGACTAATATGTCCTGGATAACTGATTCTTACCACAGAAGTTTAATCTGCCTACTGCAATTATAGTTTTAAAAGAACTCCAAGCTGCTGATCGATTAAATAATTATAGTTCATAATTTAAATTATTTTCCTAACGATACAGTGAATGCTGCACATATGGTCCAGAAAAACAGAATACGAAATAAAGCTTTTATATGATTTTAAACTTTTAAAAATATTCTTCTTTTGTAATGTGCCAAGTTAAATGTAATTAATTTACATATATATTTTTATAAAATAAGAAAGGGGATACACTGACACTGGATTAGTCTACCAAGCAGAGTTGTGGGGGCAGAAACCATAGCTGCCTTACAAACAGAGCTTGATAAATTTATGGAGGGGATGATATGATGGGATGGCTTAGTTTGGCAATTGTCCACTTTTTACTACTGCTGATAGATATGCCAGTGACCTGGGAAGGGGCATTAGATGGGGTGGGTTCTGATTTATTATAGAGAATTTTTTCTTGACTGGCTGTTGAGACTTGCCCACACGCTCAGGGTTTAACTGATCGCCATATTTGGGGCCAGGAAGGAATTTTTCCCCCGGGCAGATTGGCTTGGGCGCTGGGTTTTTTTTCCCTTCCTCTGTAGCATTGGGCATGGCTCACTTGCTGGTTGATTCTCTGTATTTTAAAGTTTTTAAATCATGATTTGAGGACTTTAATAACTCAGTCATAGGTTACAGGTTCACTACAGGAGTGGGTGGGTGAGGTTTTGTGGCCTGCATTGTGCGGGAGATCAGACTAGATGATCATATTGTTCCCTTCTGACCTTAGAGTCTATGTCTATGTCTACACTGGCAAGTTCGTTTGAATTAAGGAAGCTTAATTCGAACTAACTTAAGCCATGGCTACACTAGGCTTTAATCAGTTCGAATTAAGGGCTTCCTTAATTCGAACTAATAAGTTCGAATAGCCTATTCGAACTAAGGGTTAATTCGAACTAGTTAGTTCGAATTAACCAATGTGGCCATGTTAACCGGCCCATTGAACTCAATGCAATTCGCTAATTCGAACTAAGCAAGTGCCATGAATGTTAAGTTAATTCGAACTAACTAAAATTAGTTCAAATTAGTTAGTTCAAATTAAGTAATTCGAACTAATTTTAGTAAATGTAGACATAGCCTATGAGTCAGGTCTATAGACAATGAAGGTTAATTCAGAAAGTTCATAAAATCTGTATCATCAGGCAAATTATAACTCTTGCATTTACATGTGCTAACTGCTAGAAATCATTGTAAAGTACTAGTTCTTGAACCACAAATCCCATAAGATTGATGTTCAATAGGTAGAATGATGTTTAGGTTGGTATCCTAACTCTAGAGAGTACTTTACACTAAGAAAAGCTTTGATCCTTTTCCAAAAGCTCAACATGGAACAGACTCACCACACATTATAAAGGCTTTATCCAACCAATTTTCATCATACAAATCAGATTCTTAATGGGAATAACTACATGAATACTGGAAATAAAATTACAAAGCATTAAATGATATTAATCCACTCAAATAATGTGAAACAAGATTTATTAAGAGATTACCTCACAAAGGAGCATAGAAAAATAAAAGGCAACAATATGCTATCCAATTAGAGTACTAGCAGCTTTTCTGGAAATAGACCTTATTTGAACGGTAATATACCTAGTTAGTTAAACAATTTACAGGAAATTTGGATGTAAAATTCTCCCAAATATATTCTAGTTCTCTTTGTTTAAAAAAGCTATGTTAAAATTCAAGAGGCAATACCCATTTTATTATTATATAATTATAATATATAATATAATTAAATATAATAGAATTATATAACTATCAAATAATGCTGTAAAAAGTTTCCAGGACATGAAGTTTAAAAAATGAGTAGCAGCGACACAAGAAAATAATTCTATGTCTAGGTAATGTGATATAGTTATGATGTCAAAGACACATATCACAAAATTATTGTGGAATCTCCTAAATTGAGACACACTTTTGGAGAGTTTAACATCCCTGAGGAGCAGCTGTGCTGATTAAGAGAAAAAGCTATTACAAAATAAAGTCTGATTAGATTTAAAATGAAATAAAATACTGTACTGAAAAAACATGCTACAAATAATGCCTCATTGTATATAAACACACACTCACTTATCCCCCTTTTCCTTTTTTTAAAAAAATGATAATTACTTTAAAATCATTATAAAAGGTTAAAAGAATTTTCTGCCTTTCACCTGCCTTTATTTCTTTTAATCTCTATTATGATAACCTCTGTAGCCAAGACTGAAGTTTACACTCTCATATTTATTTAAAAACAAAAGTACTCAGCTGGGTAAAAGAAAAAGAATTTGGCCCTAAATATTAAACAGTATTTAGCTCTTTGGCACTGGCCAAACATTTTTATAAAACGAACTTTTGCTAATACTCTCCTATTTAAGCAGCAATCACTGCCATATACAATCTGTTCTGAGGGATAAATCAGTTTCCCAAGAAATGTTCCAATGAACTGGCTAATTCTTTTAATTAAAGTGTATTTGCTTATGAAACCATTTGGATAAGGGAGCGGTTATATTTTCTAAAGTTTGTTCTTAAGGTCATATCATAAAGTCAATGTAACTAGTCACTTGACTAAGCCGCAAGAAATTGGCCCTAAATCTTTACTTTACCCCAACTTTAAACATAGAAATCTTAAAGAAAAAATGCAGGCCACACAACTAAAATGGTATATTATTCATGCTTTGAGCGCTCTGTCTTCATGAGCTCCAGTGCACAGGGAACATGCACAAACAGATCACAGAAGCATAAGCTCTCAACAGAAGTTTTCATGAATGGACACAAAATACAAAAAGCCAGCAAAATCACCCTTCCCTACCAGCATATTGAAGTTCTGGGGTTTAATTATCCTCTCACAGTCATTCTGTGCCTGGTGCATTCTGCCCATGACCCTGGAAAAAATGTGTTAGGTAACAGTTTGTGGAATTACGCCTTCTGATTCACACTCGGCTCCCTTCTCTCCCTCAAAGAACCCTTGACTTGATTCACAGGCCTTTACTAAACTTGTACTCATATACTATTACTTTACCATTTCTTCTTTCCTTGCTCATGCTCTTGTTTCCACTTTCACCACTCTATTCCAGAAGGTTACAGCATTGGACATTAAGGGGCTGACACTTTCAAAGCCACTTCAGAGATTTGGAACCTCATTTCCCATTAACTTTGAAGCAACGTTTAAAATTTCACTCAAGGAGCTCAATCCTACAAAAAGTTATTCGTGTTTTTGATACTCCCATTTATAATCTCACTTGTGTTTTATGTGGAAAACAGTTTTTAGATCTCTTTTGTAGATATTCATGTTGCTTTATAAATTCTAAGCTTTAAGTCCAACAGAGATATGTGTAAGTGACTGGCAACAGCAGTTAGAATAGCAGGGGACTGGGGAGTAGATACGGGAACAAGCATATGAAAATATGTAATTCTTTGCTGGATCAGGGCCTGGAATTGCTGCTAGAATGCTTGATTAGGAGCACTGCCAGCAAGAACTCTCAAAAGCTGCTAGGTGTTTAGGATCTCATGGAAGAAGTCCCCACTGGGACAGTATGCCTCCATATTGTCACAGGAGGTGATATTAAATCATGGCATTGGCATTATAGCATACAATGATCCCCTTTTAATCCACTGTTCCTTTTCAGGTGAAGCATTCCTTTATTTATCTTTTGTCTGAAGTCTGTCTCCACTGTTCGTCGCTATTAAACAATGACAAGAAGAATCAGTGAAATAGGCAGGTGTATGCCCGTTTGCTATAACGTAGCACTTTTGGGGTTGGGGTGGGGTACACATGTGAACATACTGACACTAGTACTGAGCGCAGTACTCAACCGTGTTAGAAACATGAAATGCTCTGGACCGCTGCATCTAAAACGGACACTTCATTCCATACGGCATCTCTTTCCAAATCTTAAATACACCACATATATCTGAGAGCAAATTGAATGCAGATTTTATTTTTGCATCTTTTAAAAACATTTGGTTGCTTCTACATTTTAAAATCAATGAAAACTCTCTAACTGCCCCTTTGATGTGACCACACTTCACAACTGCAGCTTTTTTATAGAGCTAGATCCACTAACAGCTGTGTCATAAGGTGCACACACGTTCTTGCATTTATGGTCAATAACATACAATCTGCTTTTGCATTGCACAGTTCACGTACAGTAACATGTCCCAAGGCATTTTACCATCTATTAAAAAATAACCCCCAAAGTAAAACCTCAAATGAACTAGATAAGCCACGGGAGGTTGGGAAGCATGTGTGTGGTGCGGGGGGAAGCATTTTGAGTGTAGCCTTAAAAATGTATCTGAGCATTCAAAAACGTATTCTTCCCTAGCTAAAACATTGCCTATTATTCATGTAACTGCTATGCAATTTCAAAAGAAATCTAATAAATGATAAATAATACTTAGCATATTATATATAGTGCTTTACATTTCCAAAGCAATAAACATTAACTGATCAATAATTATTCACAGTTAAAATATAAGCAGCACGAGGCAATATGGTAAGAATCTTTTTTTTAAATTTTAAACCTTTTTATTAAAAACGAACTGGATACAGATTTTCTTTCCACATTGTTACATTTATTTCAATTCCCCTTTGAAATGTACTTTGATATCTGGATTAAAAGGTTTAGTTTCATTGTAGCTTCTCTAAGTACCTCTTTATCTGCCACTGAAATGCCATTTTCTAACTTCTCAGAGAAATACTCTCAGTGAATCACAAGCAGATGTCCCAATGCCACCTGGAGAGTGCACAGGGGAATTTTCTTTTTTTCCACAGCAGTGGAAGCATACCAGTGTCATAAAAGGCTTCAGGAATTCATCAAGATTCTAGCCCTTTCTTGTACTCAGTCACCACTTAAAGACTTGAATGAAGAATTTCTTGCCAAAAATTTGGTAAGTCTCTCCTACAATTCTGGACATCTGGGATACTCTCCTCTCTCTGAAGCTTCATGGAGGTGAATCAGCACGTAGGTTTTGCATAATCTGGCCACACACTACTGCTCCTGCTGGTTGCCAGATGAGTTCCCTCCAAGCTGTAAAACTTGCATAACGTCATTATGAACAAGATATTCCAGAGACAATGAAATACATTAGACCAAGAAAACACAGTCTTAGAGTAATGATTCCACTTGGTACCTGACCCCGGCCTAATGAGCCATCCAGAGTAGATAGAATTGTGGAAGATGCTGCTAGCTGAAAGAAAAATTATTGGTGAAGGTCTTCTTGGCTGTAGAAGAGCTGTAAAAATTGGTCAAGGTCTCCTTGGCCAATGAAGAGTTGTAAAATTTGAGATTGGTGAATCTCATCTGTAGTACAGGAAAGGGTGGCAATGTATAAATTAGATCTTGCGGCCTACTTTATGATAAGGCATATGTCCCCACGGCTCTGGGATCTGCCTCCTTTGTGAAGTATTTTGCCTCTCCATAGTTGTATGGTTCACAAACACATCATTTGAAGGGAGCCCAACTGTCTGAATGATGAGATTGAAAACCTCTTGATTTAGCGATCACTCTGATTTGTTGATCCTACACCTGCTGAGATTGAGTGGCTTTGGTTCAGATCCCCTTTGATGTGGGTCATTTGGAGGGAAAGGAGGAACTATTCTCTGATGATCTCATTATTTCCAGTGCTTCCATGTGAGTGTTAGTCTCCTTGTTTCCCCTAGTTGTTTAAACAGGCAACTGTGGTCATATTGTCTAACAATAAAAACGTGGTTCCCCCTTTTGGTGGGCTGGACACTTTGCAGAGCTAACTTGACTCAGTCTTGGAGTTTTATGTTCTGAGATTTTTCCTTTTGGCTCCAGAAACACTGCATGGTTTGGGTCTTCAAGGGAACTTCTCAGTCCCCCAGACTTGCACTGATTGTGAGGACTAAAGGATCTGGAAAGGTGGGTGACTGCATGAAGAATGAATGGGATGTAGACTGCAGCTCGATATAAAACCGTAGCTCATTTTTTCCCTGATGTTTGACTGTGGTCAGTGAAAACTATTCCTCTGGATTTCGATGGGTGAGCTCCATCTAGATTTTTCCTCAGACTTTGATTCCACTGTTTTCCCTTGGAGAATAAGTTGTTACTTCACTGGTATCTCTGTGAGGACAAGTAGTAAAAGAAATGCCTGTCTGAAAGCCAGTCTGTACTTTCTCTTGGGGTACTTAATGTGGCAGGATTTTGCTGCATTGGCAGTCACTCCTTCCTACAGCTTTTCTCTAAAAAGAAGACTGTAAACTTGGCCAAAGCATAAGATCTGCTGAGAGTAAGTGCCCATCTTCCAGAAATGGAGGCATATGTGTCCCTTGGCTACTGAGCTGGAAGCCACAGCTTGGACTGAAAACCTCATTGCATCTCATTGAAGCGTCACTACAAACTCTATTGCTATGAAGACTTCTTTTAAAGTAGAATCAGAATGCAGGAGTTCTCTGTACATAAGGGTGCTGAGATCTTCCAACTTACAGAAGGATGCTCTTGCAAAGCAGGTGGCTCCAGGAATGTTCGGAAGGGGAGGAATTTGAGGGGAGAAATTTACTCTGAGGTTTACTTGCAGGAGCCTGCTCAGGTTGAACTTGAATCGCAGAAATAATGTTGTTGCACATAGCTTGAAATTTCTTGAGTTGGAAAAAAACCCTTTCCTCCATTTTTCCAGCATTCAGTTCAGATTCAGACACAGACCATTCACCCTGCTCAGTGGAGAAAGAGAAGTCAGAAGATTTATACCTCCTGGATTCTTTTCCAGCTTTTTCTTCCCCTTTTTGCCTTATTTATTTATTTAACTTTTTTTTTGCATGATTTGAGAATACAGACCCTCTGCTACAGCTTTGGGGAGGCCCTTTATGGCTTGGTGCCCTCTAAAGAGGACCGCTTCAGAATCCAGGTACCTCCCTGGGAAGGAAGAACTCATTAGAGCCCTCCTGGTGGGCTTAAGGTGGAAGGGGGTTGATTAGAATCCTCCTTCTTTCTCCAATGTGCCCAGAACCCACTTTAATATTTGTGAGCTGGGGCAGAATTGTGGTCCCATAGGTTGCTTGTTTTGCAGGTCCTCTGGGACGTACCATCAGGTTCAAGTGGTCAGAGTCTGCCTCACTTTTAGAGCCTCTTGTTGCTCTACACTTGGGTTCCTGATCCATTTCCCCCCCTTGGAGTCATGGCTGCCTTGGTAGGAAGAAGACCACCTCTGCCTGTCTTATATCGCAGCTCCAGAACCTAACAGGGTTAGGGTCAGAAGGCTGGGTGCAGGCTGAGCACAACTCACCATCTGTCAAACCTGAGAAGGCTGCCTCACAACTAGAGCACTATGTGGATTTAACCCTGTGCCTTGTTGGCCGCTCTGCCATGCTTGCAAAGGACAGAAGAGCCGACGAGATGCTGTAGAGGAGGCTCAGATGGGTGAAACTCCCAAATGTTTAACTGACCCCAGAAGAAGGAGGAACATAGGAGAGGGAGAACACTGCGCCTCACTGCACAAAAGCTGGGCAGAAACAGTTAAAACTACAGAGTAAGGGTGGGATCAACAGAAACTACCACTGTCTCCTGCCACAGTGGCAGAGAGTCTGGAGGCAAACAGGTGCAGAGGGGGCATGGTCAGAGCAGGCAGAGCTAAAATGCTTGTTGGCCTCCATGAAGCTGCAGAGAAAGTACAGCAGCCAGATGTCCAGAACTGGGAGAGATGCTGGGCTGCAGAAAAGCAAAGTAGTTACTTGAATTCATGACACCCTTTTTCCTAACAGAGACTGAAACCCTGAAAGCAAAAATGCATTCACAAAAGTCATACATAAACTAGGGGAAAAGGTAATGTTTTTTAAAATATATTAATAGCAAGGCAAGTCATGTTTAAATAAGCATTAGCTAATAATGGGTAACCCTCAGGAAGGGAACATAGGTTAGATTATGAGCAGCTAGTGCATTTTAAATCACGACTTACCACATCCACACTACCTGGAAATTACTATTTAAAACTGAGTTTGTTCAAATGTGTTAACACATTTGAAACAGTACAACCAATTTTTCTAGCCTGTATGTGGCCTGAGAGAGAAAAGGTTACAGGGTATATTCGTATACAACTGTAACTAGGTATGCTCAAACTAATATGGAAGGTAGAAAGTATAACATGTTGCAGAGTTGGTTGAATGATACCTGCTCATGGCATTCGGCAGGTCTGTGAACGTGAATTTTGCAAGTGTGGACGCACCTTGGGTATGTCTACACTAGCAATTTAGGCCGACTTAAAGAGGCTTAAGTCAACCTAAATTACTCCCTGTCTACGCCAGACTTTCATTAAGTTGACTAAAGAAATTCCTTAAGTTGACTTAATACGAACCACCCATTAGGTCGACTTAAGCCTTAAGTCGACTCCTTAAGTCGACTTAAGGACAGTGTGGGCGTGGAGTAACCCTTAAGTCGACTTTATTAAGTCGACCTAAGGATGGTTAGGTCCACTTTGTTAAGTCGACTTAATAAGGTCGGCTTTAAGTTGACCGTATTAAGTCGACTTAACAAAGTTGACCTAACTTTTTCTAGTGTAGACATAGCCCTTGTGAGTAATCTGAAAAGTCTGTGCCTTCAAACTAACCTTTCTAAACTCCTTTCCTGCTCCTTCCCCAAATAACTTCTCCCAGAGGAAGGCACATGAAATCCCATACTGAAAATTTGCTCACTGAAATTCTGTTTTGGTTTCATATAACCATCCTAATTAGTAAGATGAAATTTCATTTGCATCTTGCACACTACGGAAGATTGAGGGGAAAATGGGCAGTCAACGCTGACATCTTTTGTGGGACACCATGGGGGACTTGGTAAGAAACAAGAGCAAATAAATAAGGGAGGGGAAGGTTGGGAAAGGCTAGGAAAAGAATACTGGTGATA
Source organism: Pelusios castaneus (assembly GCA_007922175.1). NCBI lineage: Eukaryota > Metazoa > Chordata > Testudines > Pelomedusidae > Pelusios > Pelusios castaneus. Next base: position 425,299 of record ML685782.1, read on the forward strand.
TGATGGAAAAGGGGAATCGAGTGGAAGAATTCAAAGAATGGGATGACATGGGGAGGACAGCAGGCAACACAGACAATATTATAAATGGCATTTTTAATTGATGAACTGACAGGGAGAAACAAGTGGGTGTCAGGAAGGCCATAGAGGAGGTGGCTGCAATATTTCATAGAGAAGATGAGGAGGTCCTGGAGGAGACTTAGCAGTACCTGCAGACAGAAAAAGCCATATCCCAGAGATGTCATGGAGAAGAAAACAGATAGTTTTGGACGTGGCCTGGATGTGTAAGGCAAGAAAGAAAGAGGTGTGGATGACATTTATATAGTTGTCCTGAGTGACAAGAAAAAGACTGAGAAAGTATGAAGTAAGGAGACCTTGAGAGACAAAGTCGGGAGTTCAGTTTTAGCTAGGTTAAATTTAAATTGTTAGTCAGAAATCCAGGTGGAAATAATAGAAAGATGCAGGATTGGTGGGAGGGAGACAAGTTAGGAATAAAAAGGTAGATTTGTGAGTCATCAGCATGAAGATGGTAAATGAAATCATGTGAACAAATAAGATTATCTAAAAAGACTATAGGTGGAGGAGTCAGCCAAGCATGGAGTCCGATGGGACTCTTCCAGAAAATGGGGAAAATGAGCAAGACGACTGCCAAATTTCAGAAAGCTGCCTTTTTTTTTAAAAAATAGGGCCAATCAGTGTATTAGAGTCCAAGTGTACAAAAATACAAAAGCTTTCAGCCTTTCCACTAAAATAAAACTCAACCACAGAGTTCAAAAAAATGGGCAAACTAAGCCAAGGAACTCAATACTGTGAGGCTGGCACATAACAAATATATTTTAATATAATAAATGAATAGGGCAACAATTTAAAGAAAGCCCATGCAGGCCCATGAAAAGCAGATTTATAAATGTATCTAATTTTAAGCTTGTGAAAGCTTGCTGTTGCTCCTACATATTTTGAAAATAAAATATAATCAAAGTGCTATTTGGAGAATACCAGCTCTACAAACTTCATTTTTTCCACAAAAGCTTTCTTTAAAAATATATTGGTATATTTTAAAAACTTTTTTTCAGCTTCTATTTGTAGAAAAAGTTAAACTCATAGAAAAGAAGAGCACTTGTGCACAGAAGGGACTGACAAGAATTATCTGTCTGAACCTAGTCATATCTTTGTACAGTAATCGGTAGATTATCCTGGAAGCTACCTGATCTCTTTACTGGAAAATACTTTTCCTGAGAAACTGCTGAAAAGACCTATCCTGGTAAAGAACAGGCAAAGTAGATGAATTCCTACATGCTTTGTGATGCAAATTCAGCTTTCCATCCAAATCTCAGTATAAAATTTCTACACCCAGCTTGCTGTCTTCTTTTACTCTCACTGCGTCTATAGCCACTGTACTTAACTCAATGCTATAATAAAATTGTAAAGTCCCATTGGTGCAGGATGTGGCCTTAGAGGTTGATCAGTAAGTCCAATATTTTTCCAGGCATAGTATACTGAGATGAACTCAGAATTTTTCCAGGCATAGTACACTTGGTATGCTGAGTTGTACCATTCCAAAAGTGAAAAATCCCTTAGCAAAATTGAATGTAGTGTTAACCATCCCACCGAGATATCCAACAGTAAAGCATATATATTAAACTTAGGTGGACGCCTGGATGAATGTATTTTCCTTTTTAAATTTTGATTTTTGCTAACGTGGGTGGTTTCAAGGCCTTTCTGATCATTCAGTCATTGATTTACCCTCAATATTCATTCCTGCGCACTTCTCCCTTTTCCTCACACAGCCTAGCCTCCTGTAAGCAAAGCCAAAAAACTAGCTAGTAAAAGGTGCTAATAGTGAGATCCAGTACCTATCCTTTAGAGAATGACCACTGCTGATCTCCATCATCTGATACAAGTGCTATCATGTGCCTGAACCCTAATCTTTAACAGCACTCTTCATGACAGCATGCTATATTGCTGAAGTACCAGCTGATCAGCCCTGGGTATTACTAAAGCCATCGTTTTCCAAAATGAGTCTGAGGAGGACTGAGAAGGTGTGGAAGGTTTATTCTGCAATGTTTTGTTTGCTGATGTATTTTACATCTTTTGCTGTTGATGGGCTAGACATGTCATATGTTTAAATAAAAATGACAACCCTCACTTAATTATCACATCAAGAATGTTTAGAGCACTGGTTCCCAATCTTTTCAGCTTGAGAACCACAGATACCATTTTTACAATCCTGAAGGGCTACCAGTCTCTAACATCAGACCTCCTCCCCCCAGGGCAGCCAGATGGAAGGAGTTCAGCCAGAAGGCTGCCTTCTCGCTGATCTCTCATATCCCTGGATACAGCAAGGAAGCTGCATGTGTCCTGTAACCATCCCCCGCGACCCCGGTCCACAGGTTGGGAGCCACTGGTTTAGAGAGATGAGTTCAGGTGTAATGCTATGGTCTCTTATGGGGGGAAAAAAGTGTCTGTGGATGTGCTAAATGATGCAGAGCCTTTCTTCCCACACAGCAAAACCTAGCATCAGAGGAGAACCCTCACATAAGAAAAGCTAAGGAATGGGACCTTGGAATGAAAATGCATAGGCTATATTGTGGGGTGCATGAAAAGAATAAAATGTTGTGGGAGGAGGTGCACGTGTCCCCTTAACACATACTTCAACCCTTCTCTTGCCCCCAGACTTCATTTACACCTAGTGTTTGAGTTGCCTCTTGAGGGCTTAGTCTCTGCTTATGCGAGTTAAATTACAGGTTGCCAGTAATCCCAGTCTTCCATGCATCGTATGGCTGGCAGTACATGTCCGATGGGATACTGGCATATTTTAGAGTGGTAGTGCAATGGACCAAGAATTCTCCCACATCTATCCTGTGATCAGGCAATAGTAGAATGGAATCCAGTGCATGGCTTACAGCTTTCACTCCCTCCCCAGTGCGTCTCAAGTGGGAAAAGGCATGCTTTTGGCCTATAAATTAAAGAGCTAAGCTCAACGATTATCTTTGATCTTCAGTGTGAGATTGTGTGTTTCTGCTAATAAGTTTTCCTGGCTCATCTGAACTTGTCACTGTTAACAGTGTCTGTAAACATATTTATATCTACAGGTTGCAGTCTATTCATCTCTCTTTCTTGCTGTCTACAAAACATTGCATTTGTTACTAGCGATTTTTTGCCCCATTTAGTGATCATATTTCATAATTTAAAAAGCCATTTGATACAAGTAAGTCATTCATGTCAAATGCAGGGCTTTTTTTCTGCCGGTATGCATTGGTATGGTATACCAGGACCTATTTTTCCTTGGCCGGCCCCACTGCTCAGCTGGGGGCTGGGGTCAGCAGGGGAAAGGAGCCGGTCTCCTTTCCCCTGCTGATCCTAGCCCCCAGCTGGGCAGCGGGGCCAGGACCAGTGGCCGCAGGCCAGAATCTGGCCCGCAGACACCTGGGAGCTGTGGCCAGACTGGAGCTTTTTCAAATCTCCCACCCTGAGCATGCTCAGATGCGTGGCTCAGGGTGGGAGCAGCCTGGCCAGGGAGCGACTTCTGGCCACTCCTACAGCTCTGTCCAGGTAAGGGGGAGGGGGCTGGAAGGGTCAGGAAATGGTGGGGGGAGGAAAGGGGGCATTGGCTGGTGAAGAGGGACCTGGGGGGGAAGGGGGCTGAAAGGTGCGGGGAAGGGATCCGGGGGGTCAGGGAACTCGTTGGGGGGTGGGGAAGGGGTGAGAAGAGCAGGGAGCCAGCAGGCGGGTGGGTGGGCAGGTGGGGAAGGGGCCAGGGGCCAAAAGGAGCAGGGAAGGGGCCCAGGAAATCAGGGAATCGGCGGGTGGATGGGGAGAGGTCCGGGGAGCTGGCGGGAGGGAAAGGCAGGGACTGGGAAGGTCACTGGGGGCTGGCGGTGGGGGGGGGGGGGGTTTGGAGAGGTGGTGGTGGAGAGTCCTGACACCTCGCGCCTCCCCCCGCACTCCTGCTGGCGTACTGGCACTTTTAAGGAAAAAAAGCACTGGCCAAATGTAATGCTTTAAAATTAAAGCTGTTGTCTAGACATTGAGATCACTACACACACTGTTCGATTAGTTCCTTGACCACTGAAACATTGAGTTTATTTCTGTTGTGAGGAAGAAAATTACTTGGACACACTGAATTTATTACAGTATATGCTCAACAACATTTTTACTTTGAAATAAGAAGCCTCGAACTCAGATTTCTGTTTTTGCATGGCACAAAAAAATTATGTACAAAGACTCATATCTTTATCTTCAGCAGAATTCACAAGGATCTGAGCTAATGTGCACTGCAGTTATTCCTATAAAAAGAGCCTACCCTATTCTCCTAGCTATATATCATTCACTAGGGTGCTCGTCACTATTGACACATGTCTGGCTAGAAACAACTGGTAGGTTAAACAAGTGATTACAAAGGACTGACTGGCTTATCAGAAATAGGTAAGAAACTAAGAATGAGCTGTAATTCAGTGAGAAAAATTATTCGTTTCCATTATGAGCTCTTTATAGATTTAAAGATAACACAATTTTCAGGTTGTTTTACACAGACTGGGTCTTATTCTGACTTGAATCTTAACTGACTAAACTGATTAATCACTATCAAGAGCTATTCTAAATAATAAGGAAAAAATTAAGCTGTTAGATTTAATCAGAAAAATATAATATTTGAGAAAATTTAAATTTTAATATTTAGGCCTAGTTATGTGCATGTGAATATACAATACTTGGTTCTTCCTGTATTCCTTCAAACAACTCTTTAAAGGAAGGGACCAGCATGTACATTACAAATATCAATTTATACCCTGTTCCGGCAAACATTTTGTATGTGTGCAACTTTTTTAAGGAGTGTAATGCCGCTGACTTCAACAAATCATTTTACCCTGCATCTTTTTGGTGATGTTAATAAATCAATTTTCCAACAGTCAGCCATTGAAACACAATTATTTTAATTATATTTAGATTGTAGTAGTGCCCAAAATTGACTAAGGGTCAGTAGATTCAGTGAATTAAGATCAAATGAATCTTTGGAAGTGAATTAAGCTAAACTAAATTAAGGTCACTTTAATTCTGAATGAAAGTGTTCACACAGGGGTTGAATGTGGTTTAATTAATCCATTTCAAATTCACACATTCAATTGATTTAGATCAACATTCCTGGATGCCCCCGTGTAGATAAACCCTATATCTGTGCATTTACATTTAATATCTACTTGGGGGTTGATCCTGCAGTAGGCAAAACCACCGTTGAATTCAGTGGGAGGTTCTCCAGTGTAGGGAACGCAGGACTTGACCCACAGTCAGAATCTTTAGCATATATGGGAGGGCTAATATCAGCCTAATAATTGTATCATAGTTACAAATTTAACTAGAGAGAGACCATCATCTTTCCTAGTGAACTACACAAATACCTGCAGAGATGGTATGAGAACAGTGGGGCTACAGTTTCAAAATACCCAGGCCTCAACTGTTTGACGTAAAGGAACATCTCTGTTTACTTTCAACTATAAGAGTTACTCTTTATAGTTGTTCCATGGCATGAGTAGCCAACTAATGGCAATATATTCACAGACCTACAGAATGGAAGGTTACTTATCTGTAGGCGTCCTTCTTCGAGATGCTCACATACATTCTGATGTAGGCGTGTTTGTGTGCGCCACTATGCACAGTCACCGGAAACCTTTTTCTCCCTAGCAGACTCCATAGGGCCAGCATGGGTGACTCCAGGAGTCACATGCACATGCTGTGGCTTATGAGGCACTGCTGGCCCCACCCCGTCTCAGTCCCTTCTTTCCACTAACACCTAAAGCAGGGATGGAAGGAGGGTATGGAATGCATGTGACCAGCGCATCTCGAAGAAGGATCCCTGCAGATAAGTAACCTTCTGTTCTTCTTCAAGCAGCTGCTCACACACATTCTGATGTAGGTGACTTACAAGCTATACCTTGGAAGGCGGGCGGAGTTACAGTTTGCCTGTCTGCAGTACGGCCCTGCCGAATGCTGCATCAGCCCTTGGTTGCTGAGCGAAGGTGTAGCCTTCCGAGGCACAGCAGTTTGCCAACTGGGCTGTTGAAGCCCTAAAGATTCAGGTCTTGTCCCTGAAGGGAATGCCCAGGGAGTGTCCTTCCGTATTGGAGGACCTAAGAGGGATCAGCTTGGTGTCCTTAGATGCATGATGTGCGAGAGGATGGGGCAACTTCTGGATTTTCCACTCCCCAAGCAGATATCTCCTCACGGAGGAGGAAACACAGTACCAGGATTGGTGCCAATGACTGTTTGTAGCCCCTCCTTGGTGCTAACCAACGTTCAGTATGTTTCCCCAGTACCGGTGACAGCTGGTGCTGAGGAGATCAGGAGCACTCAGAGCGCCACGTTCAGTGTGGCTCAACCGGCACCAGAGACTGCTGGTGCTGAGGAGAAGGTGAGCGTTGGAAAGGCGCTGCCCTCTGCGCTGCTCACCCGGCACTGGAGATTGCCAGTGTTGAGGGGACTGGACATATTGCAGAGAGCACTGCCTTTGGTGTGGCTCACCCACTACCCAATACCACTGGTGCCAAGGGGACCGGTAGCACTGCCAAAAAATGCCACCTTCGGTGCAGCTCAACCAGTACTGGAAAACAGCCAGTGCGGAGGAGACTGGAGCATCGCAGGAGCACCACCTTTGGTGAGGGTCCCCTGGCACCAGGGACTGTCAGTGGCAAGGGGAGGGGACATGCTTGGAAGGTGCCACCCTCAGCGCGGCCCACCCAGCCTTGGAGACGACGGAGTGATTTAAAAGGGCCATCTTCGGTGCTGCTCCCCCAGAACTGAAGGGCATATTTCAAAAAACACCACCTTGATCCAAGACGGCTGGTGCCTGGGGAGATTGGGTGCGGTGCAGAAAGAAAATTTTGCCTTTGGCTTAGCTCACTCGGCACCGGAGACAGCTGGTGCTGAGGAGGCTGGGAGTATTGCAGACAGAGTCCCGACCAGGCGGTGCCATCCACATGGCTGACCCAGGGCTGGCTCGTCGGTGCTGATGGTCTTCCGAGCTGCTGACGGGGAACCCCGCGTAGACTTCCCTGTTCTCCCTGAGCACCGAGTTCAGCTGGAGGCGGAGACACTGGTAGGCCAGCAAGGCATCGACTGTGTAGACGGCACCAGAGCCCTTGCACAGCTGGGGTTTTGCTGTGGCTCCCCTGTCCCTCCTGGGATCCGAGGGGGTCGGATTCAGAGGCATTGCCAGGCCAACAAAGCTCTTGTCGCCTCTGAACCCCTCTGGCATCAACGGTGTATACAGCAGCGGAGCCCTTCCACTTCTGGGAGTCGGCTGTGGGTCCCCTGTCCCTCCTGGGTTTCAAGGGGAGGTTGGAAGCAGAGGCTTAGGCAAGGCCAACCAGGCTCATCTCAAACGCCTCGGGCATCAATGGTGTTGACAACACCGGAGCCGGCGTCCCTCCAAGGTGACGCCGCTCTGTCCTACTGTCTTTGCGGTAGCCCACACAGCACCGCCCTCCTGGTCAGTGCCGGGGAGAGCAGCAGCATGGCTGTTCGGGTGCTGCCCAGCGTTGGTGTGGACCCTGTTATGAAGATGCCTCCTGGCCGGTCTCCTGGGTCCCCCGTTGAAGAGTGCCACTCAGTTCCGCCTTCCCGGCCGCAACTCGGATGGGTACTGGTGCTGCTGTGGTGGTGGAGCTATGTACCATGGCGGTCCCATATTGAGCCAAGTATTTTACCTTTCTTTTAAGAAGCTTGCAGATGCTTATCTGATCAATAAGGCTCGCTCCTTCCTTCCTTCCTTCCTTCCTTCCTTCCTTCCTTCCTTCCTTCC
>ML685782.1:433097-466742 GCA_007922175.1 Pelusios castaneus
TCCTTCCTTCCTTCCTTCCTTCCTTCCTTCCTTCCTTCCTTCCTTCCTTCCTTCCTTCCTTCCTTCGGGGGTCACTCTGTAGGAAGGCCTTCCCACAAGGCTTGAAGCCTGGAGACAGAGGCATAGCCTCTGAGGAACTAAGTCCCTTGCAGGACTGAAAACACCTAAAAACTACTTTAACTGCACTGAAACACTAAGTACTCTAATGTACACAACAACTGACTGAAGAAAAAACCAGTTAGAAAGGGCATTTGCCATGAAGCAAGCAAAGCTAGCGAGTTCCAGTGACCATTACGGGAAAGAAGGAACTGAGAAGGGGTGGGATCAGCAGTGCCTCCTAAGCCACAGCATGTGCACTTGACTCCAGAAGGCACCCACCCTGGCCCTACGGAGTCTGCTAAGGGCAAAAAAGCTTCCAGTGACTGTGCATGGTGGTGCATACACACACACCTACATCAGAATGTATGTGAGTAGCTGCTCAAAGAAGAATGTCTGATACTGTTCACATTGAAGTTAATGGAAAAAATCCTCATTGATAATTGAATTAGGACTGGATTCATAACTTCCATTGAAATTCATGAGAGCAGGATTAGATCCCAAACTATCTGCAATAGTTAACTGTTTAATCGAAATATATTTTACTCAAATGTAGGCAACCCATAAGCCCTCAAGGACATTTAATGTATGGAAAGTTTAAAGGGATAGTAGAAAGCCATTCTTGAGCTAGAGAAAGACAAAGACATTTTATCAAGTGAAAATCAGAGCCAGGTAACCTTTTAATAACCTGTAGCTAAATGGTTTAACTATATTCAAACTTGGTGGGAACAAACATCTTTTTTCCCTTCAGAATAAATGTAGTAATTCCCCATTCAAACCAATTTTCAAGTCAAAGTCGCAGAAAGAATTAAAATAGTGTTTTATAATGGAAGCTTGTTGCAGTCTCAAATATTGAGAAGTGTCCAAAATAGCACAGAGCAAATTTCAAGTACTCAAGAAGAGATCATCTTTTAGGAAACAAAAGCTGTTTTCAAATATTTTAATCTAGGATCCTAATGTTTATCTCGGGACTAGTCTATATTGCCGGGGTAAGTTGACGGGAGATACGCAGATTTGTATCTCCCGTCTACTGACTTACTTCTACTTACCGCGCTGTCTTGACTTGGCTGCGTTGACCGGCTGGGCTCTTCCGTCAATGCAGCATTACTCCACGTGGGAGGGTGGAGTAACTGCGTCAAACGGAGAGCACTTCCAGGATTGATTGAGTGGGTCTACACTGGTCGCTCAATCGATCCTGCAGTTTTCTCAGTATAGAGAAGGCTTTAGTTGCTTTTTATAGTTCCTGTGCTAAAAGTAATCTTCATTGGTCTGTGAATTGTTTAAAAATGAAACCAAAAGCTTCATGTTTTAAAAAAATGTCATGACTGTGATACGAAATCAGTAAAAGGAAATGCAGAATTATGCTGTGAAGTATTAAGTACCTTCCAAATCTACAGTAGTGTAACAGGATAATACCCAGCATACGAAAACAGCATAACAGAGTGATTCGCCCTCCACGTGGATGAGCAGTGATGCAACACTGCCCTTTTGATCACTTACGTGGCTATTTAATTATAATTATTTGATCTATTTCACCATTACACTGAAAAAAGTTATAAAGGCTATTTTCACTGAAGTCAATTGAACCCACATGCATGTAATCAATTGCAGAATATGGTTCCAATTAATTATTTGTTGTGTCACAGTTGTAAGAGTACTGTAGTTTTCACTGGTGAAATAAAAATGATAATGAAGAAATATGATGGTTGTGGCACAATGGAAGACGAGGAGACATAAGAGGAGATAAGAGCCCCACATTTGAGACCATTAGTCTGAATTTAGTCTAGGTCTGTCATGACCAAATACACTCCAGGGATTAAAGCAGAGAAAAAAATATGAAAAGAAAAGAATAAAAATTAAATACTTAAAAAACCCAAATTAAATTAAATATAGTACTATTTGTGCCTTCTTTAGAATTATATGCAGCTAGTTTGTATTTATATAGCACCTTTTATCACAGAATCTACCGCAGTGCTTTATCAGTTCTTCAAGAAAAAAGTGCCTCTGGAAGTGTGATTTTTAAAACTAAATAAAATTGTTACATAAGGACTTAAACTGAGATGTTTTTATATTTTTCAGCAAATGACCCCTTTTCTACAGTAAATTAGATGCTCACATCTTTTCAAAGTCCAAGTGCAAAGAAAAAAAATTAAACAAAAGAATGCCTTGAATTCTTGCAGCATCTCAAGTATCTGTACAATGTAACAAAATTATGGTGCAGTTATATTGGGTTCTTCTCTCATGCTGCTTATCAAAATACTAGTACAGAAAGTAAATAAAAATTTTTTAAAAAGCGCCAGTCAGACTAAACCAATGAATTTTTTGTTATCTGAAAGAGAGCACTGTGTCACAGCATTTATGTATCTGAAAGCTAATGTTTTCAAATTCAGAAGACTGCTGATGACCAAAACATGGCAATGTCAATTTCCCTGACTGTAGAGCATTCTTGATCGCGTCAGGTGTCACCTTCCCGGTATAGAAAGCAAACTCCTCTACTGAAATGTCACTGAAGCCAGGAATTGAAGCGTAATCCTCCTTGACAGGAGACATTACAGAAACTCTTCTGGGGTTGAAAATCTTTGCACATTTCAGGAACTTAATTGCAAGCTGCCCACTCTCAGTATCACTGATGTACTTCAGCTTTCAGCTAAATTGTCAACAGATGAACAAAACAGGTGCACCAACCTGGTACTTTGATCAATTGTTACCTCGTTGACATCTTCAGCCCTGAGAAACCTCTGAGTGGTTTCTTCCAAAAACTGAGCATGTCTCTCAAAGGAAAACATCAGTTCTTCCATTTTCTCAAAAGCAAAGAGAGCGCATGGCCTCTGCTTTCAAACATCAATGATTGGCTTGCACATTTCATTGATAAAATGCAACACAATCACCAGCATTAAACATTGGGTTTCATCTGATAGCACTCTTTCATGTTACTGCAAAGAATGTGATGCCAAGTTCTCACACGCCCCCATTTCTTCTTCAACAAAGCTGTGCTACTGAAGAACAGCAAACCAGCTGTTCCATCTAGCTGCTGCTGCTAGGTCTGATGTCATTGTTGCACTGGAAACTTTTTACCTCATTTAATTTAAGCACTTCATCTTCCTGCTCCCCACCATATAGAACATTTGTGAGAAAGCTTTAACCAGTACATTAACATCCTTGATATGGCTTATCAAAACCATCTCCTACCAGACTGATTATGTGAGCAAGGTATGTTACATCGATGATATTGGAAAACAGTCCAGACAGTACAATTAAGGAAGCTTTTGTTTTTCATGTACGTGGCATTATCCTTGTCTAAGATAACAACACTGTTGTAAACAATTTCATAACTTTGCACAACCTGAATGGCTGATTGTTGAGATTTGTTTTCTTCATGACCTGTGTGTCAGCAAGATAGGAAGACACCTTCCCAGTACCATCATTCACCAATCCTGTAAGTAAAATGTTAAGTACATAGTGACACTCATAGACAGTTATTTTATCAAGTATAACTGACACAGAGTTATCCTTCACTTTGTCCTCAAGTTTATTTCTCTCCATGTCATAGACAGTGTTATGTTCAAGATATGCATCTTTAATCGGGTAACCTACTAAAGTTGCACCACCAACATATGAAAGGACAGTCCATTTTAAATAATGGAATGTTTACAGTGGCACAAGTTAAGATCCAGTTATGGACAACATCCAAGCACAACTATTGTGGTTGTGTTGAAAATGTACACTGCATTTTTTTGTGATTCTACCTGTAATTCAGCTTTTCTTTTTAAATGCTTCTGTGATTTAGTGAGGTGCTTTGCAATTGTCACTTTCCTGTGATGGTCCAGAACAACAATGTGCTTTTTGCAAGTGTTTTCCACTATCTTCAAATACTTGTCCAGGAGGATTTTTTACTCTCTTTTTTTGCTGGTATATATGCAATGAGAGACCTTTGTCATGGCATTATCTGGCAAAATCAATAAATTCTCCCTTGAGTCTCAGTGTGATCTGACAGCTTTCATGGTCTTTCTCTGTTATGGGATATTATGCAATATTATGTAAAAATGCATGGGCATATGTTTTGTGTGCAAAATTAAGTGGGAACATAATTGCATCATTCCTCAGAGTGTAACCAAAAAATCAGTCACTACACTTCATATGACAAAAACATCTTTTCTAACTAAACTGAAAGTACTTTGGACACTTTAATTGTGCTTAGAAGTTCTGAAGACATCTTCTTGTGTTTATTATTACAGACCACTTCAGGTAGCTCCCAGGGCTTCAAGATTTTTGCATCAAACAAGTCAAAGCTTTCCTACCCAACCCTGCCAGTGCACGAATACTTATTGAGAAAGAACATAAAAAACAAAGCAGAAGTTTTGAGACCAAATTACTTTGAGATATTCTTTTGGAAAAGCACTAAACTTCACAAAAAAAAATTGTCCAATTAACTTTAAACTTTCCTTAAAAATCTCTGAGAATTTTCAGAGAAAAGGAAACTTTCCAGAACAAAATGTGAAGGAAAAAAGGAGGGAAAGGTCAAAATGGGGCTTATAAAGAAGTTCAGGCAGAGGTTGCAAAAACCAGTTCAAACAAGTATTTCTGCACTGGGGGTGGAGAGAAAGAAGGGAGGCCAACTCAAAGTCTACTCTCCCTCCTACTTCCTTCCAAACTCACAGCTATGCAAGAGAGCCCCAAGCACAAAGCTGAACATTAACTGGAACAAGGAAATTTACTCTTTTTAAATTGTTATAATGGGAAGACAGAAGCAGAAAATTCCTACAAAAGGTGCAAGAAGGAAGAAGAGTCTTTCAACTGGGTCTACAGTCTTCTGGTGCCCAGGTGGTTATGGATAAAACAAGAAGAGACCAGGTGATTCTAACCCTCTAGCTCTGCCAGGCTGTTACTCCTTAAAAGACAATTCCTCAGCAGTTGCCCAAACAAAACCAGTTACCCGTTTAAGGAAAGGTCACCAATTCAGTGGTTTGTGAGAGTGACTGCATTTGGTGATCTCAGCATTATACTACTCAGCAAAACCAGATCTTCTCTCTTTGGTAATTTAACTAGAGTACTCGGAATCTGATGCAGCAAAAAGGATGAATTAACCCTTTGCTCTATTAGTGTACCTGTACCACTTGCATTGAACCTATTGTATATATATTTAGAGCAGTGATTCCCAACCACTGTGTCGGGACACATTACTGTGTCACCACACAGTGGTAAGTGTGTCGTGGAGAGCTGGGGAAATGGCTGGATTTGGCCTGGAGAAGGTGGGCTGGTATGCCTGGATAGTCATGACATGCCGTGAAGTGTGTCACAACCCACGAAAGGTTGAGAACCACTGATTTAGAGAATACTAAACTGAAGAAAAGTAAGGGAATATAAAGTTAGATTAATATGTAGTCAACATCTGTAATTTACTTCATCAACAGAAAAAAAAAAGCTCTAACCTAAGCATATAAATTAGCATTAACTCAGAAATGAGTTGTGTCATAATTCCAACTTGGTACATGGTTCTAAGAAAACTCATTTTCCTTAAACAAAAAAAACCTTCAGATACCATTATATCTTATTTAACTGGATGAAACAATTCCAAATTTTGCATTCTCAGTTTCCAAAAAATGATATAATTAAAAAAAAATTGGATAAGTTTCAGATCAGCCCCAGGCTATATAAGAAATGTGTATTTAAGACGCATAGAAAATGCATTATAAATACATGAAGAGCCTAAAAACTATAAAGGCATATCAGACTTTAAAATTTCAGTCCTTTGAACAATATTTATTTAAATTCTGAAAGCAGTAAAGATCACATATGTTATGGGCTAGTTGCTTGCAGTATCTCTGTCCCCTGCTTAACACAAATTTAATAATTTCAGAAAAATATCTTAGGAAAGAATCCCTTTTACACTACGTATAGAACAAAGAACTTAAGGTCAAGTTAAAAACAAAAGGTTAGGAGCAGCATCGTTCTAAATAAGAAAACTTTAAAGATTTTCTTTCTTAAATAAAGTGCGCCTATAAAGGAAAGAAATAGGACATTTTCAACTTCAGATTACTTACTGAAGACAACCTTGTGGTAAGAAACATTGTGGCTAACTTTTGTTTCCATTTTCACTGTGAATTTAAAATCCCCCCCCTTGTTTAGTCACACCCAACCTGCTGAACCAGCCTCTACTTGTTATAAAATACTGCTTTTTTGCTTATTTTTATTTTTTAATAAGAAAGTAAATTAATACATAAATGTTCTACCAGGCTGAAACTTTTCGCAGAGTCCAGAGTATATCAAACTGTCACTTTATAAAAATCAATGAAAAAAAAAACAGATATTTGGAATGGAAATTGCAATTCAACCACAACTACCGCAGCATGAACACACTGCAATAATATCAACGAGCTGCAATGTGGTATGTTTATCATTAGATAATCACACACCTAGAGGATTAGAGGCACTCAGCTGAACCTTGTACCTCAGAACACACTTGGGGTGTCATTATCTCATGATAACCCCACTCCCTGTCAAGTCTTATTGCTTAATTAGGGGTTACGAAGGTGATAACGAGACTAAAAGAAATTGGATGAACAGCAGCTAAGATGAATGATACCTTAATCAACTTAAATCTAGCTGTTGAAAGAGACAGTCAACAAATGCATAAAATTAGATATAGTTAACATGCACTATATTTTAGGGGAATGGGGTCAAAGCTGATAAAGAGCTCTGAAAAATCTAGACACATTTTAATATCCGACTTTTATTTGCCAAGTTTCATAATTTTTTATGATTGGTAATTCAAACGGGACTTTTAGACTAAATCACACAATATATTTAAAACGTTAAAAAACTGAAAGTCAATATGAAATTTGCTTTGACCTTAAGATACCAGCCTCACATGAGAATGAACCATCATAATCCAAATACAGGATTTAAGAATACAGCATGCAAGTTACCTGTTCAATAGCACCCAAGACTTTAATAAATTTCACTTTGTCCTCAAAACTAGCAATAGCGTGCTCCTTTATTTAATTTTCAATTATGATCTAGAAATGGGCAAATGTTTTTTAAAGAGAAAGACCTCTAAGCTCTATAAAAGCTATCACTGAGTGTTTCACTATACTTCTTTTGTTCTGTTTTGTAAACAGCTACCATATTTGCAGACGGAACACAGTCACAGATCTGGTACACTCAGAACTGCTTTCCAATTCACTGTGAAACATCAATTATCTTTATCAAATAACAGTATCTCATCTCAGTGCATTATCAAGATGGAGTCTTATTTTAGCTGGACTGCAGCTCTATCTGTATATCAAGGCTGGCCGCAGTGGCAGAAAGTGAGTGAAAGGCTGTGAAATAATCAATAATCATCATCAAATTGTGGTCGACAGGTTGTGAGGATGGAAGTTTTTGATGAAACCTCAACCTTTTTTGTGCAGATGATAAGGCTTAACCTTTGCAATACCTGATAACGATGACTCAGAGGAAGCCCTGCATACACTTCAGAGGTTTCACAGCTAAAAACCCCCTACTTTGGTTTAAGTGGAACAAGTGGGAAGACAAAGAACACACAATGAACATATTTTACCGTTTATTGTAAACATGCTATTGCACTCCAAGAATTCAAAACCACATGCTGGCAAAGGCAACATCTATATTATGAATGAAGGGGGTGAGTCCTGTGCTCAGGTAAACATACTTGCATTTGTCCTAGCAGCATAGCTGGGGTGAACAGCTAATGGCAGTGGAAGGCAAAGCCTGGCTGTACATACATATAGCTGAGAACTAGCGCGAGTATGTGTACACCGCAGAGGAACACACTCGTACTGGAGACATAGCCTAAAGGTCAACTCACAAGGGAAACTATGTATAACAATGAATAGAACTGGGGCGGTACTGCGAACATTTTCAGCAAATATTACTTTCAATATTTAAGGGAATTAATTTGTCATGTTTTTGCAGCTTTTAGGTTTATTTTCACTGGAAAAATTATTTGGAGAAAGTTAATGTTAAAGTCACATGCAAAAATACTAGTAAAATCTGAATTCCAAATTCTCACATGCAATTATCTGACCCAGAAGTGCTTGTATACGTTTGTGTAGTTAGGAAACGGAAACGAAACAAGTGACTCAATCTCAGCTAAGCAAAAAACCCTAACATTTTAAATATTTACAAGTAACACATTCAAAAAGACATGGGAAAAATAATTTCAACTTATGAATGCATTCAAAGAAACTATTAAAATTAAAAAATTGCTCGTGAGTTATTTGCTCAAATCATATAATCTGTTAATTGCTTTTATTAAGTATTCCTAAGTAAATAAAATGGAAAGCCATTGTAAATCATCGCAAAATTCTAGAGGAGTTAATAACAATCTTGCTAAAACCATAAAAAAATTAACACTATTTAACTATTTTTATGGATTTTTATTAAAACTAAACTTTAATTGCAAATTACTAGACTAAGCAAAACAAAAATGTGCTTATGAATTTCAAAGCTTTCCACGAAAGCTCATGCGATTAATAAATCTGTTAGTCTTTAAAAGTGCCACAAGACTCTGTTGTCTTTCTACAATAGACTAACACGGCTACCCCTTTGGAATTTGACTTGCTGATTTATGTAAGGAGTAACACACATATGACTATAAAAAAGCTATTCAAAGTTAACATGAATAACACACTTGATCATGCATGCCTATGAGTCTCAATCCTGCAGTATGTTAGGGCTAATTAAAAATGCAGCCCTAACACTAGAAGATTATGCCTCAATCATCCTCTCTGACTAGACTAGAGGTTATGCCTCACAATCATCCTCTCGGACTAGACTAGAGGAATCTTCTGGTGGTTTAGAGCTATCACATCAGCTCCTACACCACTAATCTGCAAAGCTCCTTGCGCTGGTCCACAGCCAGGACATTCCTATGCTCTGAAGTCCATAACTGCTGGAATGACCTCTGGGAACTGTTGGTAACTGGCACAGATTAAGTAAACCTTTAGGCTATCCTCATATGCCCTAGAGGACAAATCTGAAAATGCCATAGCATGGGGGGAGTGTAAATGAGGAAAGCAGCCTCTGTTTCCTGTCCTCCCTTAGCATTCTTTAACTGCAGTTTAAGATTGGGTCCTTTGGAATGTTAACAGATCTTACTCAGTGTACAGGGTAAATTCAGAATCTACGTTACAAGGGAGCAGGTGTTTGTGTTCAATTGTTTTCAATCCATAAATCCTCATCTACAAGATTCTGAATGATTTGGCCTCAGAATATGTAAACAGATTATGTGACAATCCGGAATTTAAAACTGTGATTAACTCCACTCTTTTGGAATTTATGCAAGGATTTATGAAGACTGTGAAGGAGACAGAATTTTTTCAGGGGCTGGCTCTTAGCTGTTGAATATACACTAGAAATACGAACCACCTCGAAGGTCAACCCTTGCCACGCACAATTTTAAAAAGCGCATAGCGCTTCACAACAAAATCAAAACATTTAAAAAGAGCTGGCCAAGGAGTTCTGTAAATTGTTAATGTTTTTTAGTAAGTTTTGGAAAAGGGTATGCATGAAGAGGAAACTACAGGTGAGAGGTATATATACACAGGCCAGGGTGAAGGAGGGCAAGTGTTAGCAAAGTCAGTTCAGTTAGGATAGATGAGGCTCATTCACATCAGCTGATTAGAAGGTGAGAATGTGTGAACAGGGACATTTACTTTTTGTAATGTGTTAATCATTTCAAGTCCCTATTCACACCCAGTCTGATTGTGTCAAGTTTGCAAATCAGTTCCAGCTCTGCAGTTTCAGGCTGAAGTCTGCTTTTGAAGTTTTTCTGTTGGAGTACGGCACCTTTCAAGTCTGCTACTGAGTGTCCAGGGAGATTGAAGTGTTCTCCTACTGGTTTATGGATGTTGCCATTTCTGATGTCCGACTTGTGTCCATTTATTCTTTTGCATAAGGACAGTCCAGTTTGGCCAATGTACATGGCAGAGGGGCATTGCTGGCACATGACAGCATATACCACCTTAGTGGATGTGCAGGTGAATGAGCTCCTGATGGTGTGACTGATCTGGTTGGGGCCTGTGATGGTTATCACTGGAGTCAATGTGTGGGCAGAGTTGGCAATGGGGTTTGTTGCAGAGATAGGTTCCTGGGTTTGTGTTCTTGCTGGTTGCTGGTAAGTATTTGCTTCAGGTTGAGGGGCTGTCTGTAAGCAAGGATAGGCCTGCCTCCCAAGGCTTGAGAGTGTGTGGGATCATCTTCTAGGATAGGTTGCAGATCTTTGATGATATGCTGGAGGGATTTTAGCTGGGGCTGTAGGTGATGGCCAGTGGTGTTCTGTTGCTTTCTTTGTCGGATCTGTCCTGTAGAAGGTGACTCCTGGGTACCCATCTGGCTCTGTTGAGCTGTTTTTTCACTTCCCCAGGTGGGTACTGTAGTTTTAGGAATGTTTGGTCGAGATCTTGTAGGTGCTTGTCTCTATCTGAGGGATTGGAGCAGATTTGGTTGTATCTTAAGGCTTGGCTGTAGACGATGTATCATGTAATGTGTCCAGGTTGGAAGCTGGAGGTCTGGAGGTATATATTGCGGTCAGCTGGTTTTTGGTGTCCATCCCTTACTCGTATTACAGTGTCCAAGAAGTGGATTTCTTGTGTGGACTGGTCCAGGCTGAGGTTGATGGTGGGGTGGAAATTGTTGAAACCCCGACGGAATTATTCAAGGGACTCTTTCCTGCGGGTCCAGATGATGAAAATGTCATCAACGTAATGTAGTAAAGGAGAGGCACTTGGGGACGAGATTTGAGGAAGCAATGTTCTAGGTCAGCCATAAAAATGTTGGCATACTGTGGGGCCATGCGGGTACCCATAGCTGTGCCGCTGACTTGAAGGTATAGATCATCTCCAAAATCTGAAGCAGTTGTAGGTCAGGACAAAGTCACAAAGTTCAGCTACCAGGTGTGCCGTGTCATCATCAGGGAAACTGTTCCTGATGGCTTGTAGTCCATATTTGTGTGGAATGCTGGAGTAGAGGGCTTCTACATCCATAGTGGCTAGGATGGTGTTTTCTGGGAGATTACCAGAAGATGGATTGTTGTTTTCTCTGGAAGTCAGTGGTATCACAAAGATAGCTAGGAGTGCTGTTGGTCTAGGGGCTGAGGAGAGAGTCTACATAGCCTGACAATCCTGCTGTGAGAGTGCCAATGACCGAGCTGATGGGTCATCCAGGATTCCTGAGTTTGTGGGTCTTGTGTAGTAGATAGAATAGTGCTGGTTAGGGCTCTTGGTGAGTGTCTGTGTAGATTTGTTCTTGTGCTTCTTCAGGGAGTTTCTTAAGCAGATGTTGTAGTTTCTTTTGGTATTCCTCCGTGGGATCAGAGGGTCATAGCTCGTAGAATGTGGTGTTAGAGAGTCGTCCGGCAGCCTCCCATTTGTAATCCAACTTATTCATGATGAAAACAGCACCTCCTTTTGTCAGTCTCTTTGATTATAATGCCAGAGTTGGTTTTTAGGCTGTGGATGGCACTGCATTCTGCACAGCTGAGGTTATGAGGCAAGTGATGCTGCTTGTCTGCCATCTCAGCTTGTGCACGTTGGTGGAAACATTCTATATAAAAGTCTAGTCTGTTGTTTCGGCCGTCAGGAGGAGTCCATGCAGAATTCTTCTTCCTGTGGCGTTGGAAGGAAGGTATCTGTGGGTTAGTGTGTTGTTCGGTGGTGTGATGGAAATATTCCTTGAGTCAGAGATGGCGAAAGTAGGCTTCCAAGTCACCGCAGAACTGTATCATGAGCGTGGGGGTGGTGGGGCAGAAAGAGAGTCCCCGAGACAAGACCGATTCTTCTGCTGAGTTAAGTGTATAGCTGGATAGAGTTACAATATTGTTGGGTGAGTAAAGGGTATCACAGTTGTGATCCCTTGTGGCTTGTAGGAGCTTCAATAATTTAATGTCCTTTTTCCTCTGTAGAGAAGCAAAGTGTGTGTTGTTGCTGGCCTGTCTTTATGTGTCTCTCTATGGGTGCTTCACTCTAGGTGAAATAGTGCATGAGTGGGCCTAACAGACACTTCTATCAAAGTTCTCCAACCAGCAGCACAGGAATGCAAGCATCCCTAACAGTAAAGCTTCCACAGGGACATATATGTTCTAGTTCAACACCACTATTGGACTCTATTCAGGAATTAATTCAAGGAAATTCTATATTGTGTGTTATGTAGGAGATCAGGCTAAATGCTCATAATAGCCCCCTTTTGGCCTTCAAATCTATGAAAATCATGCATACGCAGTTTTCCCCTTGGGAGAGGCACCATACTTGACCAATGCCAGTTAAATTACACAGATACCATGTTAATGGACACGGTGCAAGAGCACGAATAGAACAGAAATCTAATTTTACAAGATGCTATGGTCCTGGCAGGGAGATATTACTCGGCACTTCAAAGAAGGCTTGCTCACCGCCTGGTAAGACTGGGCAGGATCTTGCTAACTAAAAGAAAAACCCATCTTTTAAATTTTCCTAAAGGTGGTTTGAGTATTGTTGTTGTTGTTATTTTTGCCCGACTCATACCCCTCCCGCCCCCACTATTTCTGTATCAAAGAAAAAAGTTTTAAGTCAAAATAACAAGACTTCAATAAATACAAGGATTTTTCAAAATGTCTTTTAAAAAGGTGCCTATTTTTAATAAATATAATGCTATTAATTTACTCTAATTTAGACAGCACTGTGTTCAGAATGTGTAATCTTAAACACTGTACCAATTACAATCATTGCACATTTAACTACTGGTAAAAAAAAAATCTCTAATTGAAAAATATGCTATTGTATTCTACAGAAATTGCCCAAAGTAGAATTAGAGTAGTGTTAATACAGTAGTGGACCATTATAAATTACTACACAATCAAGATGCAGAGAACGTATGGGTAAATTTTTTTAAAAAGCTGACAGCTAATTAAGCAAAAGGCAAAGTGTATGTCTGAGATTTCTATCTATCACAATTACTTTAGTATCCATCGCTGAAGTTCCTAAGATTTTGAAAATTGTTTGAGATTAACATCTTCAACAGATCTCTATTTTTCACTCTTTTGACGTGTTCATTAGGAAAATGTTTCAAAAGTAGTTCTGGTACAACCTTTTGTACAATTTCATTCTCATTTTCAAAAATCCAATGCAAGACTTGTAAGCACCTTTTCCCTTTAAACAAAATAAAATTTAATAGTGTGGTGTTGAACCTTGGTATATAGGATCTGCTAGAAAAGAGCACAAGACACAATCTTAAAATTGCTACAACACTTTACTCCACATACAATAAATGTTCTCCAGAAATGTAGCAGTTGTTCTAAGGCTAGATCAGTTGACTTCCACAGCTGAGTAGCAATAAGATAGTATGTTTTATTATGAGTGTCATGGAGACGGTGTGAAAAATCAAGAGCCACAGGCCGTAAGCGGCAGTGGGTCAATAATGTTCACAGAGACATTGTGTAGATAATCAACAACAAGCCCTAGGTTCTCTATGCACTGCAAACAGCTGAAGGGCAAATCAATACAGCCATGGGAAGGACACTGCTATGTTCCACTTCCCACAATACACTATTACCACCGCAGAAAAGCACCCTAAAAAAGGGAAGTAATTCAAAATTTATATGCAGCTAACATTAAGCAAAAGGAAAGTGAAAATAATACTTAGTAAAAAAAGGGATTAATGCCTTTTGTCTAAAATATGTTTAAAAATTTATGAAGCTAAAGAGAAACAAGATTAAAAAGATTCTCTATGCACTTAATTATAAACAATGGCTAGGCAAGAGAAAGTGACATGTATGTGGAATACTTATGATGTAATACAATAGAGATGCTGATTGCTTTCTAAAGGCAATAAGGGTTACACAGAGAGAGAGCTACTGGAAACACACAACAGTTCTAAATAATAGGTATATGATTGAAATGCATCAGGTTTTTATAAATGTAGCGACTAAAATTTAATATTTTAAATGTTGTAACTGAAGTTTCAAAAATTAATTAATAGGAAGAATACTGTATTAAATCAATAGGTTTATATGTAAAATAACTAATGATCAGAAAGGAAAAGGATAATATAATGCAGATTATTGGTGCTATGAGATAATATTTTACAGACAGTATTTATAAATGACACCTTGTTAAATGTGTGACACTAATGCAAATTTTTAAGTAAAAAACTTATTGCAAATATATGTTGATTTATTATTTCTTAAAGAAAAGGTGATTTTCCACATCCATCATTGTGTTAATCAATTCTTTGTATAAATCTTTCTCAAAACCCGAAAAAAATTATGCTGGAATGAAAAATAAATACATACAAAACAATTGTTTTTGATAATTCAAAGTTGAAATGCCTCCCTGTTTCCTTCAAACAAACAATAAAATCCTGACCATTAACACTACTCTATTGCACAGAAATCTAATAACTGCAACTAGCAAAATATATGAAAGGGACAGTATCTTTCTTTTGCTGAGCATGATTACCAACTATATTACCTAGTGTATGAAAAAAAAGCCACTCTCTTTTGTCCTAAATCTTAAATGCAATTTATGTAAATTATAAAGTCACAATATACATATGTGACAACAAACAGGGCTTTAGAAGGGTGCCTCCTGTATGAAGGGTGCATATGAAGAGATGTTAGCAATTACAGTTTTATTTTAATCTATAATAAATATTTTAAAGTGCAAAGTAAAGTGCTGCCATTTTCTTTATGCTTCATTCAGTGCTAACAGCACAATGATTAAAAAAAAAAAGCATGTAAAGATTTTTTTGAGGATTTCTGATATTTTTCTCTTTTACAAACAGCCAAAATTCTTCAATCAGTTCTGCTTTGACATATTGTCTTCTACCAAGCTGCTGCTGAGAGAGAAAGAGAGGAACTGTAACAGCTAATGTCTCCACTCTCAGGTTCTTTTAATTAACTACAGGAAACAAACAGTAAATACACCGATTGAGGAAACTTGTACTTGTAGCTCTGCTATACCAGAGTCTGAAACTTGGAACAGTATTCTTCGGAATGCAACTTCTTATGGGTATCATTAAAGACTGTTTTTCATCTTTGTAAATTACACTGCCTAATAAAATCACCCGGACTAAATTACTCCCACTGTTAACATAGGAGCAGTGGACCTAATATGGGTGGAATTCCCTGTGACAATCTAGAAAAGGAGAAGGAATCTCTGTAGCAGTATCCCTCCAGCTTCCTGGGACCCCATAGACATCATTCCCTGGGCACACCATGGGGACTCTACCTCCACAGGACTTTGGGGCTGGCAGGCATGGGTGAAACAAGAGATCAGCATTTGTTCTGCCATCTCTGATCTAAGTGGAAATATGGAAGTGAGAAACAACATTAACTTGCACAGAGTACCCTCCACACCCTGTCCTCCCAAGACAACGATGGAGTAGCCAGACTATCAACATGATAGAAACCAGTGAAAGAGCCAAAGTGAGGGGCATATGGTAGATGGCTACTGCCTCAGTGGATCAAGGATTACCCTTTCACTGCTTCTGTGGGATTAGGGGACCCTTTCTTTTATGCTCTCCACAGATCCCTCATCCCCCACTACAGAGGATGTCGTCACAAAAACCGCTGAGTGAGCCTCACTGAGCCTTCTGGCTCCTTCTGCTATTGTCTCCACAGAAGGGGATGCTCCCCGCTTAGTATTAGATGTATATTAAATACAAGACTGAGGGGAGATTTGATAGCAACCTTCAACTACTTGAAGGGGTGCTCCAAAGAGGAGGGAGTTAGGCTGTCCTCAATGGTAACAGAGGACAGAACAAGGAGCAATGGTTTCAAATTACAGCTGGGGAGGTCAAGGTTGGATATTAGGAAAAACTTTCTCACTAGGAGGGTGGTGAAGCATTGTAATGGGCTTCCTAGGGAGGTGGTAGAATCTCCATCTTTGGAGATATTTAAGGCCCAGTTAGACAAAATCCTGGCTGGGGTGATTTAGTGGGAGTGGTCCTGATTTTTAGCAGGGGGTTGGACTAGATGACCTTGTGAGGTCCCTATTATTCTATGATTCTACCTATTGTGCAAATAGTGCCGAGCAGACATCATTGTTTAACTGAGCTTTGCAATAGTAACTTGATCTAAAATACTGCAGTTTTCTGCCCAAAATTTTCTTTCAGAGCAGACCTACAAGGTCCACCAATACCAAGACTTGGATCTAGTCAGAAAGGATATTTATTCTGTGAAAAAGATGAAAACCTGATGCACAGTAGACTGAAGTTCACAAAACCAGCAAAAATGTGAATTTTTCAACAGCTGCCTGGATAATGAGAATATTTTCACTTAGCTATAATAGGCATTCACAGCAACACAACTTTCTGAAGTTTATAGCATGTGCTATGATACGTAAATATTCATATGATGGACCATATCTTATTCCTTTGGAACTGATATGCTATACTGAATAATAACCACAGTATGAATTTTTACAAATTTGAAGAGATTTTCAAAGGCATAGATGGCAGGTAGATGCCTAACTGGCACTGCCTTTCAATGGCAGTTTGGAACCTAACTGCCATTTAAAACTTTGAAAAACCACCCCAGAGCTGTTGGCTGAAGTGTCCTGTAGTCTGCTGGAAAATGTAGCATACAATGAGATTAATCAACCAGGGGAACCATATTCCAAATGATATTAGTACAGAAACACATATCTATTTGAGTCAACACATAAATACACTCTGTGTATAAATACATTTGGATTGTAATAAAGAGGACTATTTTCAAACAATAATTTTGAAAAAAGTAAAATTTCTTCTTTCCCAGGGACGTGAATTCTTAGTCGCACATATGCTAACCCAGACAGTCTGCTAATCCATCTCCCACCAACAGGAGGCTGAGATTTTCTATGGGAACTTTAAGAATATGTAGAGCACCACGTCATACGTTTGTGTGTGTTCCTCAAAACAGCAGAGCACTACCCAACAAGCTAAATTAATAAATGAACAAATAATGCTGTTTATGAAACTGAATAATCTAGAACTCTTTCCTGAAGCACACAACTCTTCATAGAAAGAGCCTGTAGTAGTATACTGTTTGTATAGTCAAATGAACTGACATTTACAGTAAGAACACAGCTTCCTTTCTGTGCTGTTTCACATATGGCAATCCAGGAAGTTATATGACAATAACAACACTAACATTTTCAAACTGAGTGCTTACAGATATGTGGTCTAATTGACAAAGTTACTGAACAGCCCCAGGACCTACTAAAATTCAACAGGAAAACTATATACATGTCTAGATATAGTTCAGATTTTAAGCACCCAAATTTGAAAAAAAGGTCTTTTGTATGCAGATGGCGAAAGAGAGGAGTTGGGTGTGGTAATATCTTTTATCGGACCAACTTCTGTGGGTGAGAGACAAGCTTTCAAACCACACAGAGCTCTCTCTTGTTTAGCTCACCAAGAGAATTTTGATCCAATAAAAGATATTGCTTCACCCACCTTGTCTCTCTAATATCCTGGGACCAACACGGCTACAGCTACGTTACATACAAAAAAGAAGCATCTCCTTAGAGATGCACACCTACTCTCATTTCAGAAATGCGCACTGAAGTTTCTACACATCTCCTCAACAGTGGCCACTCAATGCTTTGCCTGCCATACTGCACTCTATATAATGTTATAAAAGCAGATACACCTATCTGATTATTCTTAGCTGGCTTCTATAGAACAAGATGGAGACAGGTGAAATCCCAAATACGTAAGTCAATAGCAAAATATCGACAGGATTTTACGCAGTGTCTAGATTGATGGAAAGGAAGTTGACTTTGGCCATGTCTATATAAAAAAGTGGTTTTTGTATCATCTAAATTGTAAATTTAAACCAATCTAGGCATACTGGTATAATCTACACCTATGTAGACATTCTTAATTTGCTATAAAAGAGATTATAGTCTATCTTGCTTTGGGGAGCTAAAGCTAAACTGAAAAAAGTTTTTTGCATTCCTCTGTAGCATGGAACACAGCTCAGTGGCTGGTGGATTCTCTGTAACTTAAGTCTTTAAACGGTGATTTGAAGACTTTAATAACTCAGTCATAGGTTAGAAGTTTATTATAGGAGTGGGTGTGTGAGGTTCTGTAGCCTGTATTGTGCAGGTCAGACTAGATGATCATATTGGTCCCTTCTGACCTTAGAGTCTATAAAAGACACTAATGACTTGAGTGTCCATCTTGGCGTAACTGGTAAAACTGTACTGTGCTGACAAGGCCTTATACTTTCACCAACACTGACACATATAGTAAAGGCAAATTCCTCTCCTATGCAAACTATGGCTTGAGAGAAAATGTAACTATGAAGATTTTCACCTTCAAATGGTACACGGTAAATTTTTTTTTTTTCAACACAACAACAGTTGGCCATTATCCAAGCCATTGTGATAACCAAATTTCCAATGATTGTTCATGGCATGTCATAAGCAGCTTCTGCACTAAATTCTAACACTGCTACGAACACTGGAATAGTGTCTAAAAGGTTACTATCCATTGAAGTAGGAAGATCTTTCTGCAACTACTGCAGTAACCAGACAAGTTGACTGGACCTAGGCATACTTTAAAGTCTTCTGCTCTCCAAACTCTCTCTCAAGTTTTAAAACTCTTTCTTAAAAAACATTTTCTCTCTCTGCTGGATCTTGAAGCATCCTTCAAGCAAGTGCTCAAATACCTTTATAATTTCATAAAGGGACAGGCAGAAGAGCCCGTATAAATATGTGCCTGACAAATCTTCAGATCTGATGAATATATAACTGTCATCAGGTTACTCATTTTCATCCATGGTCAGACTATTCTGCTCATCCTCAATCTGTAAAACACCATGGCTATGTCTACACTTGTAAATTTAGGTCGACTTTAGCTAAGTCGACTTAAGTCAACTTTAAGTCGACTTAGCATGTCTACACCTCAATTTAAAGTCGACTTTGGGGGTAACTTACAAAGTTGACCTAGAGCGTCCACACTGGATGCCTGGGTCGACTTCTAGGGGCTAGAGGGACCTAGGGCAGGTCCACAGGAGCAGGGGGGGCACCCCTTGCCCACTGCCAGGGGGCTCAGCCTTTGCCCCATTGTACATGGTACAATGGGGCAAAGGGGGACAGGGACCCTGGCAGGGCATAGGGACAGGGTGGGCATGCCAGGCTCCCTCCGTGGCTCCCCTCTCCCCCCGATCCCCGGCAGGAAGGGCAGTGGTGGAGTCCTGGAGTAGCCCTAAGTCGATTTAGGGCTACTCCAGGTCTACACTGGCCTAAGTCAACTTTAAAAAGTCAACTTTAGGCTTAAGTTGAACTAAAATAAGGTTTTATAAAGTCGATTTAATTTTCATTAAGTCGACTTTATTTTCCTTAAGTTGACTTAAGCAACTTGCTTAAGTCAACTTAAGGAAACTGTAGTGTAGATGCAGGGTAAATTAAGTCGACTTAAGCAAGCTTAAGTCGACTTAATTTACAAGTGTAGACGCAACCTATATTAGTATCTATTTCAGGCTCAAAATATCTTTGGGGTCACTAAAACATTTTACATGGGAAAAATGAAAGAGGAAACTGACAGTACTATTTTATTATCTTCAGTATTCCCCGTCCCCCTGTCTGCCATCTGCTTGATGGCAGATACTTTCCTCTTTTAAAAAAATGTTACAGTATTCAGCTGCAGAGCCAGTCAAAGCTTATAATTATCTCATTGCTCTTCTGCAAAACCAACCTTTCTCTTCTTGTTGCACCACCTCTTTTCCTGAATCACAGAAGGCTCTTCCTAGCTGTAGTAAAATTAGCCATATTAAGAAATGGAGAGTTTGATTCCATGAATGCTGAGCACAGTGGTTGTGAGTGGAAAGCACCTCAAAGGATCAGATTCTGAACATGAAGCCAACTGATGGCACTTCTCATATCTGTGACGCACCAAAATTCCTCTAAAATTATGATCATGGTATTATTAAAAAAGAAAATCAAAACAGCAAATGATAATAGTCAATTATTCTAGATGTCCTTCCCTGCGAACCAGAATTATCTGCCTCTTCATATTTGTTTAGAGTCTGAGGGACAGTTAGGAAATAAGTAGTCCCTAAACATTTTACTAAAATGTCAAATTAACTACAGTATTCTTCAGACCATTTATCGAAACAAATCTGGATTAGGTTCCAGTAATCTAATACAATAAAATGTCCATTAAAAATATGAATGGGGTGTTTATGGATAAATGACTTACAAATGTTAGCCAGAGACCATCTCTTTCAACGTAGCCAATGTTTATTATACAGAAAAGTACTGGGCGGGTGTCTGTGTGAACGGGCGAATCAGCAAGATAAGATACTTTAGCATGTCTGCCAAGCCAAGGGCAAACCAACCCAGAGGGAAGATTTTCACTGCAGATTCAACCACATGCCTGCATGTAGCTGTAAGCACTTAACTAGCTTGTCTATCAACACCTGATAGCTTTTTAACTATTTTATACCAGCAGATAATTTTAAGACATTTTATGACACATTTTGAAAATCCTATTGTGTGTTAAAATCAGAATTATTTCAGAAATAAAAATACCCATGTGTTTATCCAGGAATCATTTTAGTAAATTAATCTAAAGTTAAAAATTTAATAATTCAAAGTATAGGATAAATGTAGTAACAAAATTAATGAACTGGTTACATTGTCATTCTTCTTAAATGGGAACATACAGGCACAATGGAACCACAGTGAAGTGGATGGCTAAATACATATATATTAGCATAAAGTGTACATGGACAACCCAGAAGCAAGAGAGACCTGAGGGTTAACTTGGGATTTTCACTCCCAGTTTCCAGTGACACCAAGTACACCACAAAGATGTCATGAAAAGTTTGAATGGACAGAGATGCTCAATACGAAGCCTTGGTATGACCTTCAGGGCTTTTTTGTGATGGTACTCAGGGGTACTGAGTACCGGCACCTTTTTTTCCACAGTAATGCAACCCCAAGTCCTTAAAATATTAATTATTATTATTGTTATTATTATATTATTATTAAAAAAACACTGATGACCTTGATTACTGAACGGAAAGTGATGCAATATTCATAGCACCCTGGCAAAGAGGGTTAAGAAAATCTTGAGAGAAGAGGAAGGAACTGACTGTGCCTTTGTGGCAAGACAACAGAGAGAGATTGTGCCATAAACTCTTAAATAAATCTCAAAGGGGTAGCTGTGTTAGGCTATTGTAGAAAGACAACAGAGTCCTGTGGCACTTTTAAAGAAAGCTCATGCGATAAATAAATCTGTTAGTCTTTAAAAGTGCCACAGGACTCTGTTGTCTTAAATAAATCTGTTAGTCTTTAAAAGTGCCACAGGACTCTGTTGTCTTTCTACAATAGACTAACAGGGGTACCCCTTTGGAATTTGTGGCAAGAAGGTAGCAGTGGCCATGGTCTGAAAACTGCAGAACAGGACAACGCCTGTGGGCAAGAAATAATACTATCGAGAGCAAACAGCTTCCCATAGTTTGAGACATCAAGGTTGTTCATGGGCTAACAGAGTTGAAGATAATACACAGTTCATAGTGATGGAACACAATCAATGATTAAAATCCAGGCTAGCCTTCCATAAAGGCCAGGAGATTTATATAATCGGAGCTAGTGATTTCTTTAGCTTTCAGGTGATATTACTAACAAATGACTTTAAAAATCTCAACTGTCAGTCTCATTTGTATGTTATAGCTTTGCAAGTCTTATTGAATTGATTCAATATACAAATCAAACAGGACATGGAAACAAGTTTCAAAGGGGTAGCTGTGTTCGTCTAGGTCAGCAAAACAAACAAGGAGTCTTGTGGCACTTTTAAAGACTAACAACTTTATCTATCACATGAGCTTTCATGGGAGAAAATCCCAGAAAGAATGATGGCTCAGGGGATCAGAAATAGGATATGGAGGCTTTCACCTCTAAGTTCTCAGCTGATAAAGTTTGTTACCATCATATGGCTGTCTTTAAAAGAAATTTGGTTATCTTAAACCAATTCCCAATGGACGGCTGTCCACCTAACGAAGACTACCACAAATAATAGCCCTGCTAGTAATCTCAGCAAGAAATCAAGGAAAGATGCTGGGAATAGAGACTGAACTACCGTCTTAGTCCTCGAGGTGCCCTTTCAGGTCATAGGTGAGGAAGCATGAGGAAATGTACCAATGGTCTTTGCTGTTTTTCTGTTATCTAACTAAAGAGAAGATTTCAGTCTGCTCAACTATCAGTATAGAAACTACAAACATTTATTCAGAAAATTAGAAAGAGCAAACAAAACCACAAAATAAGAAGTAGCTATTAATAATTAGTTTGAATTTAATCTAAAAGCTTTGGGATTTCTACCAGGGCTTTAACATATTACTATTAATAAAGAGAATATTAACAATTCAATTTTCTGAAAAGATGCTCAATTATAAATAAAATCATATTCAACTACGTCCTCACCATTGCAATATAAAGACTGAAAAACTACCCTGCACCTGTTCGACTATGCAATTTATTGTTCTGGGTTGACATCATCATCTAACTACAAATTTTGTTTAATACTAAAAAAGTTAGACTTGAAATATAGGCATATTTTATAAGAAGGAACTTTAGAAAAAAAAATTACCAGTAAATTTTCCTCATACTGAAAATCAGACAAACATAAAATCAGCATTCAAATACAAGAGATTTATTTCAGAGAAGTTTGTCACAAGTAACACCTTATCCGGGGTTTGTTATTAACCCATCTATGGCAGCCATTCAGTCTCAGTGAATGAAGACAGTAGGGCTCTATATACTCTGAGTCCTTCATTAAACTATTGATCCCCTTAGCATTATCCATAATGTTCCAGCAGCTCAGCATGTCAACTGGTGCAGAGCTAGTCTCTCTTTCCTTTCAATAACTTCTACACGCTATGAGAAGGAAGTCACAATGATTTATTTACCTGACATTTTCCAGTCCGGATGTCGTAGAGGGCCACTGAACCATGGCGAGCTCCAACTGCTATTCTGTGACTCCGCTCATAATAGCTGACCATGTAGAACCTGCAGTGAACATTGTAACAAGGAACGGGTGAGATTTGACTTGCTTTCATGATGTTAAAATTAACTGGTAATACATAGTGGACATTAATATTAGTTCTCAAAGAGATTTTATTAAGGTATCTTTTAGTTACTCGTCTCCAACATACTTTTCCTTTAGCAAATGAAAATAATGGATTCCTAATTTTGTATCATTTTGTATCTCAGAACTTAAAAGATTTTTTTTTTAATCAAGTTTGGTAACAATCCACAGGTGCGCAATGATATGTGAATAAATGTGACTGTTGTTAAAATAAAATAAAGACTGAGAACACCTAGATACAGCAGGATTAAATAAGAACCTCTCTGCATTCAGCAATATCAAAATATTTCTGCCTGAACACCAGAAAGGAAAGACAAGATGTAATGGGGCCGAAGAGGGGGTCGTTGCAGCTCCTTAAATGAAAGTAGGATCAGCTCTCCTGGGCCAGTCCAGATGCTCCAAACTACCAAGGCCAGGCAGCACTTAGGAGGCTATGAAAGGCCTGGTGAGATCCAGTGTATCACAGTAGATGGAGTCAGTCAGGAAACAGAGCAAGAGATGAGAGTTGCCAAAGAGAGCAGGTCGTTCCTGGGAGACGGATAAAGGCAGGAGTGCAGCAAGGGATTTCTACACTGGGTGTCCCTGACCCCAAGGGCTGATAGCAGGAAGAGCAGCAGCAGGAGATGCCTGCTGGCTCTAAGCTGGCAAACCAAAGGCAAGAGTCATAATGGCCTGAAGGAAGGAGGAGCAGTGGAGGATCTTACTCATGGGCATTTCTTTGCCTAAGAGAGGCTCCCAGCTGAGAGTCTGTAGGAGTTCCTGTGGTGAAGTGTGGGATTGCACCCCAGAGGGAAGGGCTGGGATGCGTGTCCTGGTAGATGGATGGAGGAGGACTTGCAAGGAGTCTGGATGTGGCGGAAAACATTGGAACATGGTATGTGTTATGTAAGTGGCCAAGAGGACTCCTTGCACTGGATATGGACTATGTTCTGGGGGTTTTCTATTCTGTTTCGTTAAGAAGTTGTATTGACAGACTTTAGAACATGCTTCCACAGAATTTCTTGGAACTCAAAAGGTTAACTGAGGCAGGGGGCCATGATGGGGCACCTGGGAGGAGGCCATTTGCTTACACAGTATCATTAAAAAAAGATAAGATAGAACCCCCAAACTAATAACAGTATCTTTACATAAAAACAATGAATCACAAGAGGTATTTAAGGGCCATAACATTCTTTCCACTGGGGAAGAATTGAGAAGTATGTTGCATTTCTTTATGTCACATGATACTTAATACAGTGCATCAACATAGCATTATTTTAAAATACTTTCAAAGCCCTGATAATTATTACACTTCTAACACGAAACACCATGTCAGTCTCCTTATTCCAAAGTCAAGTCCTTTGGAACTTCAGAATACTTTTCTGATAAAACCCAGATCAGACCTTTAAAAAAGTAAAGTGCCCATTATTATACTCCCAGTAGCCGAATCTCACTTTAGCAGGTTCTATGTGAAACTACTAGTGCCATTCTGTAAAAATATGGTGCTGACCATATATGTGGCTTAAAATACTTTCATTAACAATATCTTACACTGATATATCACCATTCCCCTTGAAAAATCCAAAGTGCAACATCCACTATACAAATATAAAAATCACGCAATCATTTCTATGATGCGGAATGGTAGTCAGGAAGGAAAACAACACAAGAGAGGGTGTAAGAAAGGGGATGGCTAGTTTTGACACTGTATAGTTGGGTAAAGAGCTTTAGGAGAAAGGGAATGAAGAGTCCGGACTATACTTTTAGGTCTCTATTTTGAAGGAGTATGTGTATAAATGTAGGGCCAGATTCATAGGACCCGCCCCAGCATCTGCTGCAGCTCAGGAAAGAGGAAGTCACAATCTAGCCTAGTTTGCCTGAAGCATACTCAGAGCTGTCCATCCTCTTGTCGTCAGCCCAGAGAACCTCTCAGAAAGCCAGTATAAATTTAAATGCATCAGGTTGCATGTGTATTAACTAATTTATTTGACAAGTAAAACATACCCTGGCATATCAAGTCCTTGCATGCTCAAATACAAACCACGATGCTCCAACTGCCTATAGATAGAGCCATCATCTAATTTCCCCAAGGACCCAGTGTCCCAAAATCAAATGCCTTCACTAGGTCATTCCGTGTGGCAGGAAACATGACTGACAGAGAAGGTTTTTCATACCTCTTCCCACCAGTGGTATCACTGACCTCTGCCACAGCCCTCTCCCTTGATCCACGTTGAAACTAATTTTTGGGATGCTATACTGAAGATAACTAGCATAAGTCTCTGAGGCCCTACCTTTCCACACTGCTGCTCCTTCCATGCACTATTGCTATTAAAAGGACCTGCACAGCCAAGGACAAAGCACTTAGAGCATAAAGAGCTACTAGGAACGTTAACCCATAATTTAACTTGTGTCCTGTAATCTGTCAATACAGAACACTCCATCCCCAGGATCCATCAGCAAGTGGGTGAGAGGATCTCTGACTCCTTGGTTGCACTGAGAAGTGGGAATGTTTCCAGCCTGAATATCCAGCCTCTTATTCCCTTCCCCTGGCACCAGCCTGGTCAATCCATTTGATTTCTGGGCTTTCGGATCCATCAGTTAAGGCCAGCATTAAAACTATTGTCTCTTTATCACTCCTCATTAAAGGGGAAAAAGCACTGAACATTGGCACATCCATTTGTAAAGGCTGAGATCCAGGGGATGTACAGAGGCAGGAATGAGTATTTTGGGTGAGATAACTGATAATGCTATGGGCGAATAGATGTCTTCAAGGTCTAAAGGGCATGAACTTGATATAGGATATGTAGGTTGAATGATATTTAGCGAATAAGGCAGGGGACCACTTAACTAAGCTCAGACCCACATTTTACACCAGCCATGTCAAGTTTTACTTGCCTGTCTTAATAAAGTATTTGTCCCAAATGAGCATTAAGTGGAATTTTGTAAACCTGCTTCATACAAACACTAGACTCTAGATTTATATTTATTCTCACAGAAAAATATGTATTGAAACAAACAAGTGGTATCTGATAACTCCAGGTAAAATTTTGTGAGAGGAAGGAAACATTTTAATATTAATTGTTTTATCTCTTCATAGTTCTGCTCCTCCACTACACAGGTACAATTTACATGTTTGCAGCAGCTTTTATAAAGAAATGAGATCACAAACTGCTGGACCAAAGACGACAGCATTCATTTCTGTACTGGATTGCAAGTATCCATTTAGACAGAGTTGAGTCAGCTTTTCTCTTGAAAAGAACAATCAGTGAGCCTAACAAAGTTTTGGTTTTGTTATTTTTTTAGTACATAAAGCTCCTTGGAAAATAAACATTTTTGTTCTCACCTTTTAAAAAAAACCCAGAAAACAAAAACCGCAAAGTTCCAACCCACTGCCCCAATTCTAGTCTGTTTGCATTCAGTTCTTGTCTATGTTAGTTTTCTTTACCTTTCTGTTTGTTTTTACTACCTTATCCTTAAGATTTTTTCTCAATAGTAACATGCTTTTTCATCTTTTGGAAGCAATATCTATTTAACATGCCTCTAACCCTTTTTAGAGTTTGTAAGTGATGAATACTTCTTTATTTTTAAAAAAATATACACAGTTAAATATTTTTGAATCATATGAATCACACTTTGTAAGCTTCCACACTGTAGAGTTCAGCTAACATATAATGATTTCAAAGCAGCCCATCTACATTTAAATTTAGATTCTATAGCAATTCCACTCCAGCAAATCCAGCTGATGTATCCATACACACACTTGGCAGCTTAGTGGAATCTATGCTCTTAGTGCTGGCTATTATTGTACAGAAAAAAAATAAGCTGTGGTGGGCAATAGGACAATTTCCATCTCAGCATCCACTTCATTTTATTACCTGAGGAGTTTTGGTCAAACTGAATAAATAATGCTGTTTTAGTAACATTGGCAGACAGGCACGAAGTCAGAGATTCGACTGCAGCTACCAATCTGCACATACATTTACCTCCCTCCTTGCCCACTCTCTCCCCCTTTCAGAATGAAAATCTCAGAGGTTAATGGGCAGTGCAACCTAAAGGGGGGCCCCAGGCTCCAGCCCCTAAGGACCCTGCATGATCCGGCCCCTCCCCGCTGCCCTGCAGAGCCCAGCCCAGCACTGGCGGGGCTTGGGGGGTGCTGGGGGGAGAAGGGGCTGTCGGCACTGGGGGGGGGCCCTCCACTGTGCTCTTACCCCGCAGGGGTGGGCTGATGTGTGTTGCTCTGCTCCAGGGGCAGGCCAGGTGATGTGTAGTGCAGCCTCCAGCACGGCCTTCCAGTGGCTGTGGCCTAGGAGGCTGCACTGCACACTAGCCAGCCCAGGGAGCAGACCTGCCGGATTGGGGCCAGGCAGGAGCGCCACAGAGAGCAGCCTCTGCCCGCCCCCCCAAGTGCTGACCTGCCCGCAGGCTGCCATGGTGGGAGGCCCCACAATGGTGGGGGCTGGAGCCCCAGGCTGGGGGGAGGTGGGGGCCACAATGGCGGGCAGCCGGGGGCACCTTAATCTGGCCCAGCTCTCTGCCAGTCCCAACTTCACCCCAGAAATCTAGTTTCCAGCTTAACCCCTCATTCCTAGCCATGTACACCATCAGTTCACCCAAAACCTAATTCTCTGACTCCATTTAACCCTGACATTGCAAGCTGTTCCCCTCCCAACTCGGAACACCCTCAAGCCCGCTCAGCTCCCTCTAATCCAACGAAATTGAAGCATGCAAACCCCCCCCCCCCAAAAAAAAACAAAACAAAACACAAAAATAAAAAAAACCCATACCTAATCAAGGCCCCTATCCCAAAACCATGAGATTGGCTTAAAAACCATGGGTTTTATTTTTTGGTTTTTTAAAAAAAATAAAAAGCGCCTCTACAACCGCAAAGGCTACAGATTTACTCCTACTTCTTTTTAAAGGAAAGCTTAGATTTTAATGAACAAACAGAGTCACGTGGCACTTTTAAAGACTAACAGATTTATTTATCGCATGAGCTTTCATGGGAGAAAATCCCACTTTGTCAGATGCTTTGAAGATGGGAAACTTACAGCCTGACCTGGTCCTATTTTATACATTTGCATTTAATTTCCCTGCATTTAATTTCCTCCCATTCTGAGTTCTTTCAAGCAGTGGCTGTTGGAGCCACGCGTGCGAGCCAGCTGTCTCGTGGCATCACTCAACGCTTCTTTAGAATGTGAGCGGCTCCAACCGACCATTCCCTTCTCTACCCGGTGAAGTGTTTGAAAAACTCCAAAGTAGAGCAGGGAGGAGGGCGGGGGGTGGAGCACCCATGGGGACTCTTATCTTGAAGTAGTACAGTTACTGCACCAAGGTGAGTAACCTTCCTTTCTCCTTCGAGAGCAGTCCCCGTGGGTGCTCCACCAAAGGTGTGTAGCAAGCAGTGCCCTCAGTTGGATGGAGGGACTTCAGAGACCTTATTATGCACCAGTGCTAGGACTGATTGACCTATCTCTTTTGCTCTAGAGCATAATGCTTAATAAATGTGTGGGGAGAGGCCCATGCTGCCGCTTTACATATTTCTGAAATTGAGACATTGTTCAGGAAGGCGGTGGTTGCCGCAACTGATCTGGTAGAGTGAGCTCTTATATGTTCTGGTGATGAAACACCTGTCTCCTTATAACTCTCCTGTATGCATCCTGATATCAGCTTGGATATTCTCTGTGAGGAGAGGACTCTACCCTTACATCTGCCTGCTATTGCCACAAATAGTCTATTGGATTTTCTAAATGCTCTGGTTCTTTCTAGGTAGAATGCCATTGCGTGTCTGACGTCCAGTGTATGGAACCAAGCTTCATGGGAACTGGGGTGTGGTTTTGGGAAGAACACAGGTATGTTTGTTTGATTAGGTGAAAAGATGTGGAGATTTTCTGAATGAATTTCGGGTGAGGTCTCAATGTTACCTTATCTTTATGAAATATCGTGTATGGGGATTCTGCCATTAGTGCTCCTATTTCACTTACTCGTCTCACCAACGTAATAGACACTAAAAAGGCTACCTTCATCGATAGGTGTTTAAGTGAGCAGGTAGCCAACGGTTCAAAGGGTGGTTTGGTAAGTGCCTGTAAGACCAACTGAAGGTCCTAATCAGGTGTGGGTGATTGTATCTCAGGATATAGAATTTCTATGCTTACCATAAATCTTTTTACTACAGGATGCGAAAAGAATCGTGTGTTCCCTGCTAGAGTAGAATGTGGATATAGATGCTAAATGCACCTTCACTGAGCTAGCTGATAACCCTGTTTCCTTTAGGTGGAGAAGGTATTGAACAATGCTTGGGATGGATGCGTGTGTGGAAGCGATTCCATGGGTGTTGCACCAGTTTGAGAACCTTGTCCATTTCTGAAGGTAAGTGTGTCTTGTGGATAGTTTTCTGCTATTTAGAAGGACATACTTCACCAACTCTGAAC
The DNA here is from genome assembly GCA_007922175.1 of Pelusios castaneus. NCBI lineage: Eukaryota > Metazoa > Chordata > Testudines > Pelomedusidae > Pelusios > Pelusios castaneus. The sequence goes on from ML685782.1 coordinate 462,671, forward strand.
AGTCTAATTCTTCTTGTCTGAACTATGTAGGAGCCAGGCCATTAGATGTAGTTTCTGTAGATCTGGATGGAATGTTTTCCCATTGTCTTGTGACAGTAGGTCATGTCTGAGTGGGAGGCCTATTGGTGGCTGGATGGTCATTTGGTTCAGCAAGGTGAACCAAGGATGTCTTGGCCAAGCCAGGGCTCTCATTATCACTGTCGCTGCCTCTCGTCTTATCTTGAGTAAGGTTTTGTGGATGAGTGGAATAGTTGGGAATGCATACAGGAAGTTGCCCATCCATGGCTGGAGAAAAGCATCCCCTAGGGATGTTTCCCAATACCTGCTCAGCAACAGAAACCCGGGCATTTGCGATTCTGATAGGTAGCAAATAAGTCTATATATGGGTATCCCCATTGCTGGAATATCCCTTTCAGGACTGCTGTATTTAATTCCCACTCGTGCTCCCTTGGAAATGCCCTGCTGAGAATGTTGGCCATGGTGTTGTGAATGCCTGGTAGGTAGGTTGGTGAATTCATGACATTGCAGCTTATGCATCATTTCCATAGTTTCATGGCCTCTGCAAAGAGGGAGGCTGATCTTGCACACCCCTGTCTGTTTATGTAGAACATACATGAGATGTTGTCCGTCATGATCCTTACATGCTTGTTCATAATATGACTTTGGAAGTACTGGAATGCATTGCATACTGCATGAAGTTCCAATATGTTTATGTGGAAATAGGATTCTGTTAACAATAATTTTCCCTGTGCTGTGCAGCCTTCAAGATGTGCTCCCCATCCTACTAGGGATGCATCTGTTGACATTAGCATGGTAGGTGTTGATTGTTGAAATGGTACCCCTGATAGATGGTTTTGAGCCATCTTCCACCATTGCAGTGAGTGCTTTATAGTCACAGGCAAACTCACTATCTTGTGTACTGAGTGTCTGTGGCTCTTGTTTATAATAAGGTTGAGGGTAGGAATGATTCATGTCCATTTCCTCCTCTCCTTCTTCCTCGCTTGAGTAGGACAGAGGGGATGTACCCTCATATCTGAGGAAAGGAGTTGGGAATCTTTTCCTGCACTGGTTAACCTGTCCCAGGGAAGAAGATTTGCATTCCCTGTTTGTCTCAAGGTGCTTTCTCTTTTCCATTCATTTACGTGCCATAGCCGGTGCTGAGGTTTTATCAGCTGAGATCTTCTGCGGTACTGTTGTACTGCACTGCGGTTCCGACAGGGACTTCCTCTCTGATGGTTCTAACTGTACGGGATCCTACTTAGGGGCTGTCAACTGCGGTGCTGGAAGATTTATTGCTGGTGCTGGCAGAGTCGGGGGCTTGATCGGTGCCAACGTTTGAACTTCAGTCTGATCATCAGCCACTTTGGCTGTTTGTTCTGGTCTGTGGTTGTGGCTTGATGCAGTCATGAATGCCTTTTTGTCCTGCCTGCCGCTTCTCATACCGGAGGAGCCGGGAGCCTCTTTGTTACGGAATTTAATGGGGGAGAGAGACATCTCTCTCCTCCTCTTAGCTTCCCCCCTGTAGCGGGGTGAACTGCCTCTTTGCCACTTGACGTTTTGGTGAGGCTGCTTGTTCCTGTCCTGGATCAGATGCCCGTCTCAGAGATTTTTCCATAAGGAGTAACTTGAGACTCAGGTCTCTGTCCTTTTTGGCTCTTGTACTTAAATTTCAGCAGTGGGGACACTTTTCTGAAATGTGTCCCTCACCCAGGCATCTTATACACACCGCATGCCCATCGGAAGCTGGCATGGCATCCCGGCATTTTTCACATCTTTTGAAACCGTGCGAACCTGGTTGACACGGTTCGGTTTTTCTTTTTCACACAGTAACAAGAAAAAAATAGTGGAGGAATTGATAAGAAAGGCAGGTTTTCTTTCTTTCTTCCTTCCTTTCTTCCTTCCTTCGTGCTGAGGACAAATTTGCTCTGAGGAGCGTTAACCTCTCCGTTGTGTGACACACAGCGGTAGAGAAGGGAAATGGGCAGTTGGAGCCGCACGCATTCTAAAGAAGCACTGAGGGACACCACGAGAAAGCTGGCTTGCATGCGCGGCGCCAACAGCCACTGCTTGAAAGATCTCCGGGATGTGACGTGGTGCACACCAACACCTTCGGTGGAGCACACACGGGGACTGCTCTCGAAAGCGAACATCCCCAGGCTCAGAACACTTCCTCCTGCTAACTGGTGGTATATAAAAGAAGGAGAAGAGACAGCAAAAGAACATCTGCAGACAGTCACGACCTCTGTTGCTTGCACAGTATTCCCTGCTCTATGCCAACTCCCTCTGCGGCCTACATTCTCTGTGCTACCGACATAGAAGTCCCCATGGTGGGAACCAGAAGCTGCCACTAGAACTGAGTTCCAACCCAAGAGTCCCCCAGTGGCAGCAGGTGGTAGTGCACTCTAGTACAGCAGCTACATTACACAATTGTACTATTATTGGTGTAGTTTTGCCCCAGTAATGACCATGAAATGGAAGAGTGTGGCATAGGTTTCTTGTAATATGCAGCAACTCTCACAGTGTACATGCTAGGAGCCATGGCATAAGCAGGATAATGAGATTCAGTATCCATTTACAACTGGACTGAATATTGCCCCTAATTTTATAAGAGTGGAATAAGTACCATTCTTTTCCTCTAATAAAACATTTTCTGGCAAGTGAAAAATCCTACTTCTTTTGTTTCCTTAGTTCTCAGAAAATGTCTAATGCATTTACTGTCAGCTGCTTTCAACTGCTGTAAAAAGTCATTAAGTACAGGTGTTCATTACTCTAAACCACCATCCATTCTGTAAGTTTCCCATCTTCAAGAGTCTGACGAAGTGGGATTTTCTCCCATGAAAGCTCATGTGATAAATAAATTTGTTAGTCTTTAAAAGTGCCACCAGACTCCTTGTTTATTTTGCTGAACTAGACTAACATGGCTACCCCTTTGGAATATCCAAACATTGTGTGGTCAGTATGTTATTTACTAATCACTGAAGTGTTGTGGCCACTAATCCAAATATTATATATAATGAGTGCAGGTTGAATATTCTAAATGTGTGATAAATGTATTAGATTGTTACAAGTTAGACAACAGTTAGGGCCCATTTGTTATCTTTGTATTTTTGCCACTAAAATTCCATATTTACCTATTGCTCTGTATAAGTAATAACAGCAAGTATTTGACAATTATTTTTGTTATTGTTTATTATTTGTAATATAACAACACTCAAAGGCCTCCAGGGTAAGAAGAATCTATTGTAGTAGGCACTATTCAATCACAAAGGCAGACGTGATCTCTCTTCCATCAGAAAACTAATTTAAGGTAAGTTGCAACAAGTGAGTTACAAAAAAGAGGAAGGAATTGAGGAAGAAGGTAACAAAAAAGTTCACACAGGTGAACGATATATAAAACATGATGACCTAAATCCTTTCAAAGTTAATATAAATAAGTATGAACAATCCCCACTGATTTTTTACTTATCTCATTATTATTTTACGAGTTCTTCTGGCAACATGGTAGAAAAGGATCTTGAGGAGTAATGTGAAGAAGGGAAGTAGCAGCAATAATCCTGTATAAATCTATTGTATCTATTCACTGTGTAAGGAGGGAGTGGAGTCTATTATAACCATCTACTGGGTTCTAAATTACTTTCCTACATACTTATGCCACAGAAGATTGAGGTAAGAAATAGGAGCGTTTCTGACTATAACAGCTCACCACATTCTTCAGACCATGTAAAATAATGTTGACTGGATTATGGGATACATTTGGAATTCTGAAGACTTAGAATAATGATTTACCTGATTGTGACAGAAATGGGTTCTAGTCCAATCCAGCCACAAATAAGGACTCCCCAAAGAAACAATTAGGATTACAAAGGATTCCTAATACATTTTATAACACTTTTTATTACCAAAAGCATAAGCATAAAACAATAGAAGAATTAAAAGATCAAATACAATAAACTAACTTTAACAGAATCTTATACAAACCTTATAAGTTAAATTCCAAAGGGGTAGCCGTGTTAGTCTATTGTAGAAAGACAACAGAGTCTTGTGGCACTTTTAAAGACTAACAGATTTATTA
>ML685782.1:467142-489513 GCA_007922175.1 Pelusios castaneus
CTTTAAAAGTGCCACAAGACTCTGTTGTCTTATAAGTTAACAACAACTTAACACTAAACCTATATATTCTATAAAGCAATTTATAAGTAGTTTATACTTACACTCCCTTAGGATACAGATGTTGAAATGAAGAGTGTAGGCTCTTATAATCTTAAGCAAATTTAACTAATTTAACTAAAACTTAACTAAAAGAAGAAAGAAGAAAGCAAAGGAAGAACGCTGCAGGTTAGACACTGAGCTCAGGGTGAAAGATATGGAAGCTTCGTAGCTTATCAGATTTTAGGGACTTAAATACCTCTTTCTTACACATTACAGATTCTGTACCTTTATACCCCTCTTAAAATAGATTAGATTATTTCATACTTCCTTACCCAAATATAGGCCCTTACCCTAGAAACTATCAGGGTACTTTCAGATTATTGGTTAAGGGGTTCATGCGTACAATTGACGTATTTTCCCTACCAGAATATTCCATGTCACCTTTCCCCTAGTCTTGTTTATTCATTTTGTGGGTTTTGTGGTGTTATATTGGAAAGTCAAATACTTCACTAAAATTGTTAGTTACCTGAGGTCTCAATTCCACAAGGTACCTAAACACATGCCCAGTCTCAAGAACCTCAACAGGACTATTCACATGCATCAGCTTGATGAATCAGAGCCACATGATTCTTATAAAATCTTCTGAGTCAAACAAACATCTCTGACTTCAAACTTTATCCTGAGCATTTTCAAAATTTCAAAAATACTTCATTGCTATCCCACTGCACTGCTGTATTTACTTTTACTTTATTTGGACTTTTATGATTTCTATCTGGTATTCTATTGAACACTGGTAAAAATCAGTCTATAAACACAACAGAAGCAAGGGCCATCCCATATGAAGAACCAGAACCCTGGAAAAAACAGATATAAATCCTAACCAAATATTGCAAAATATGTTGGTTAGTGAGAGATTCATCTCATTAGAGACAGATAAGATAGACTCAGGATCACAATAATTAACAAAACGACTGCTAAATCTTTGTGGCACTAAAACAGAAGAAAAACTTAAGGAAAGATGATAATCCTGTATTTGGACCAGCATACTGTTATTCAAAGCCATGGGTTTTACAAGCCTACTCAAGCTAGAACTTTGCTTGAAAACAACACCACATACTTCAAGCAGAGGTTGTTCACTATAGCCATTGATATGATATTTAAAGACTACTGTATGAGAATGGAAAGCCTGAGATAAAAATACCTAATAATATTGTTTTGTCTGGTGAAGTAACAGACTCAATCTCAACAGGTGTGCACATTTAATACAGTATAGCAGTGAGATCATCAGGAGATTAAAAGAATTAGTAATAGGATTAAACCAAAGTGCTACCACTTGGATTCTCTCCAGAGATTCAATGATTTGCTAAAATCATATGAAAATTTCCACTGGTCTGAACGATGACTTCAGTAGAGTGCTGTATCATTTTTACAATAGCCATAACTATGTACAGTAGGAGATATTGCTAGCAATTTAACTAATTGTAAAGACAATGTGCCACTATAAAAATGCAGAAAGGATGGGGGGATTTCTTACATTAATTCCCACTTGCCCTTGCATTTACATTTCAAGCTAAAGTTTTAAAAATATCTCAAGGAAGGAAGATAATCTTTATTCATGACATATCTGTCAAGGGTATAATAGTTCCTTTCCTGCAACTGTTCTTTTATATAGCTTGTTACACTAAAATACAACCCTCTGACATATTAAATATTGTAATTTACATGGTTACTACGTTATAACATGAATATTTATAATAGCCTAAGGATATATAAATACTCACACATTATAAATCACATTTTATTATCTGTGAGCATTAAACTTCAAACACAAAAGGGAAGGTTTTCGAAGACAAAAATGGCAGGCACTTATCTTCAGCTGAAAGTCAGTGGGAGTTAGTAGTCTACCTACCATTTGTGCCTTTCAATGTCCTCAAAATGCCAGTCTACCATCAAAATGAACATGAACAGAAAAAGAAAACCACCGTGTTCCTGGCTAGCAAAAATAATATGATAATTCTATAAAATCAAAGGAACAGAAAAACAATTTCTGATGGTGGGAAAAAAATTAACTCTCTTAGCAGCTTACTCAGAACAGACAGACAGCTTTAGACCCACCACAGAGCTCTACTGATATTTGTGAGTTTCATTTCAATTGAAGTCTATACACCTTGTGTAAGACAGAGTCTTAAAAATGTTTTTAAAAAGCTAATCAGATAAGACCTTTTACGCTCTTCTACGTGACAAATTAATTAGCAACAAGAGAAGAGAAGGCTTGTCACATAGCAAGTATTCTCTGAAGTCAGCTTTTGTTCTGTGCTTCTAAATTCTACACCCAACCAATGTAAAACATTTACAACTTATATTAGAAAGCTATCAAGGAGCCTGACTGCATCTTTACATTTGCTAAAAAAAGACTGAGGAGACGAATGAAACTGCACTTTTACAGCACAATTCCCTGGCATTGGGGGCTGGGGGAGGATGGGGGGAGGAGGAAACGTTTAGTCACATGGGCAGACTGGCATTTGGTAGCCAGGTAATCCAGGTGTCCACCAACAGTAACACAATCATGAGGATGGATCCTACTCACCTGGCTGAAGTGTGTAAAGTAGCTACATGTCAGGAAGAGATCCTTTTTCACCCTCTCATCTGTCCTCAAAGACATGAAGAATGAGAGCAACTGCCACAAATCCAGGCTCTGTTAAACCCAGCTGTTTCTCAGTGACTGTTTCTTGTACCAGTTATATTGCTTGTTCCACTTGGACAGCTGTATTACTCCCTTAGAAGCTAGGATGCAAAGTCTTGAAAATGTATATTCTGTTATTCTGCTCTACACTCTCTACAGATACCATATATGTTTAGGAAATGGACGCACTCCCATGTTGGGTTCTTTGTAATTATTCAGCTATTAGCTTTATCCTAGCAGTTAGTCCTTACTGAGGAAGGAAAGGACGTTTCAAAATCCTGTACTTGGTGAGGATATATTTTGGATCAACAGCACTCGAAGAGTAAGATTAAAACTTCTTTTATAAATGAGGAGTACACCTGTGATCTGGCCAAATTCCAGTGAGAGAGAATACATCGCTGTGCTGCTGACCATGGCTATATCAAGAGAAACAAGTAGGAAGCAGGTATATAGATGAATGCTGGTTCCTCAGTATCCTTGTAAGCCTTATTCTGTCATAGACCAAAGACCTCAGTTTGTGAGTGTTGCCTGAAGGTTGGCCTCAGCAGTCTAAGAGTGTGTGACTAAATCTCCTCAGGCTGGTCTCTTATTGTTCACCTGCCCAAACATACCATGTTATTTTTTTGCGGCTTATTTTTAAATAGTTGCAGCCTTCAATTTATACCAAAAGTATGTATCTTTCTTCCTGCTGTACCTCAAGCAACGGGCTTTCTTTTTAATTGTATAAGCACCTATCAAGTTTGTGCGGGAGCACTTTAAAATTAAAATATGTCCTTTTCAAAAAATGTGGGTAAACAATTATCCAGCAAGACTATTGGGGCAGGCCTGCTGACACGGGAAGGAGGAGAAGGAACAGGGGCAACTGCCCAGGGGCCAAGTGATTTTAAAGGGCCCAGGCGGATAGGAGGATGGATACATATCTCCTCACCAGCACACCCCCTTCTTCTAAGGCCCCCATTGTGGTCTCTGCTCCTCTCCTGAGCCAACCTTATTTATTATGTGCCATGTGGGTTCCAGGGCCACTGAGGAGGTGGTATCTGCTACTTAGCTTCTTGTATTCATCAGTAATCTCCCTGGGGAGTCCCAGGGATCTGGGAAGCAAGTAACAGACAAGCCTCTTCAGCCACCTGGGAAACTGCATGGCACATAAAAAGTAAGTAAAAACTTCTGGTGGAAGCCCACTCCGACCTCAGGCATTCTCTTCTGGGGGGCATTGACTGTTCTGCCCTGGGGCCTGAAATTGCTGCTGGTGGACCAGTTTCAGGGGAGAATACTACTGATATTTTCCCCCTTCTGGAGGGAATAAATAGATGTGTTGATCGATCATATCTTTTGTTGGTTACCGTATAGCATTAAGCTGGAAAGAAAGCATGTAAAACTCTCCTTTTCTATGATGCCTACAAAAATCTTGACAACAGTTAGGCTGCTGGTGAGCTGAGACTACTGTCTATCCTGCTGACCAATATCTCCTACTGTTTTCTTGCATTCCCCTTATGGTCTGTCTGTATTCATTTGTTCTCTCCTCTCTTATACTTAGAATGTAAATGCTTTCGGGTAGGAGCTGTCTTTTTGTTCGGTCTTTGTAGAGCACCTAGCAAAATGCGAACCTGAGTCTATGAGTTCTCAAGTGCTATGATAATACAAATAGTAACAGATTAAACCATGGGACTTGGACTAAACCTCCGAAGACCTGTGATCTATTCCCATCATTGCCAGATTCCCTTCACAAATCACTTTGCTTCATCTCCGTTTCCCTATGTGTACAACGAGGACGATAACTAATTAAGAGAAGTGTATACAGCACTTTAAAATCCAAGGGTGTAAAATACTGTAGAAGTACATAGTTATTATTACCAGACAAAAGAAATGAGCTGTGGTTGTTACAATGACTGAAAGAAAAGAACCTGAATATTTTTGTGGTTTATGACGGAGAAAATAAGACAACATTGGGACTGTAAGACAAAGTTTTTAGAGGTACTGCCACAATAAAAATGAATAGTATTTTACCATGTGTGGACTTTTATACAGAAGCCCTTCTAATAGATGGCAATAGGACTACTGTTTTTCTGCCTATCTCCTCTTTTTCCAGTGTAATAAAGATTAGAAAAACTGCACATTGCTTAAAGTACTCTGAAAAGCTGAAGTTTCCAGGTGTAAACATTATGATTATAGTAAGCTCTAGAAAGAGCATATGTTTATCACAAATCATTGCCTTCACAGTTTTTGTAAAAGAGGTTTTTACCTGCAGATGGCTGGAAAGCATTCTTGAAGTCCCTTTTTTTTGACTAAGGATCCTTCAAGGCAGTACATGAGGATGTCCATAACCTTGGAAACAAAAGTTAAAATTGTTTAATACTTGATCTTATTGTTCATAACAAAAGTTGAAGAATTATAGAAGTTATAAAAGTTCCAAAAGGGTAGCTGTGTTAGGCTAGTTCAGCAAAACAAACAAGGAGTCCTGTGGCACTTTTAAAGACCAACAAATGTATTGATTGTATGAGCTTTCGTGGGAGAAAATCCCACTTCGTCAGATGCTTGAAGATGGGGAACTTACAGAATGGGAGGCAATTCTGTAGGTTCTGGTAAGTTCCCCATCTTCAAGTGTCTGATGAAGTGGGATTTTCTCACACGAAAGTCCATGTGATAATTTGTTAGTCTTTAAAAGTGCCACAGGACTCCTTGTTTCTTTTGCAGAATTTATATAAGTTATAAAACACAGAATGAGTTATAGAATTTTCTAGATCTTGTGCTTTACTATATTTTTGGTACTTAAGTGTTATCGCCACAAAAACTCCTACCACACTGGAATGTATTAGAATTTCAATGGTAATTGATAATTTCTGCAAACACTTCTGCAAACATTTTACAAAGCTATAAACTACAGGCATGTCTGCTATCGAAGGCCTTAGAAGAAACACCACATTTAGTGCTAGTTATAAAGAGGGAATGGGAACAGGAAAACTAAAGTTAAGCAAATCACATGGTATGGTGGATTCCGTGTCATTCAGCCTTAATGAACATGCACTTGAGAGACAAAACTTTCAACATTGCTCTTCAATCCATGCAAAATGCTGCTGTTACAACTTGGTCCAGACTGCTAATAAATTCTTTTACTGACTTGCCCTTAAGTCCCACACCACTCTCTGCTCTGTTCTCGTCAACCCAGGGAAAAATCACTTTGTTCAAGCTACAAGGTTAACTTCACCAATACACAAAGTCACATGTCTTTTTATGTAAACCCCTTATCTGAAACTTTCTCTGCAATCCAGTCTTCCATGTACCTATCATCTTCCTTTTCAAGGACCTTCTGAAAAATACATTACTTCCCAGTCCAATTCCTCCCCTTAAAAAAAGAGCTTATCTGAAAACAGATAAAGGAAAAAATTATAACAAGGTGTGTTAAACACCACTGCTAACTGATCTTGCTTTTGTTACATCATACACAGTCCTTCAGTCTTTTCTGTTCAGTTTTTAGCCCTTTAAAACAGCGATGGAGTCTTCTGGCCTCAGATGCATTATTTTAAAAAATAATGTATATACCCTAGTGCTTTACAGATAGATGGCACTTTACAAATTGTGCAAGACATTTGCTCTGCCCAGATGAGTTTATAACTAATGACCGACAGGAAAAACAATAAGAAAGGAAGAATGGACACCTATCAGAAGTAGATTATAAAGAATAATTTGGAAGAGAAGGGGGAGAAAAGGTGGCTTGGAGATAGGTGGTTAGCATTTGTCCCAATTACAAGAGACAGCACGATAGACTTTCTAGTTCCAAATGAGTCACAGTGTAAAAACAAATCCCCCTAAACTTAAAAGCTTTACAGTAGTTTCAGCAAGAGCATCTACAACTAAGTTTAACTGCAATGTGTTATTCACAGATTTAATAGAAATTAAGATATATAGACACTGCAGAATATTCTTACCTCTACAAGGAGATCCACAACATCTGTGGGCATTTTATCGATCAGTATTTCGACGACTCTCAGGATCTCTCCTTTAGCCCGAGCAAGGGTGGTTGTGTGGATATTCTGTTGAGACTGAGTGTTTGCTGCTAAGGCAGTGTGTCTATGCACCTACAAAAGGAATAGGATTATACATTTAACTGCTGCTGTCCACTTAAGTTTCAACTATACTTAACATGAGCTTTCCATGTTAGGTTTCTTAATACCAGATCAGATTCCAAAATCTCTATGGTCCCTATCAGTGGAGAGAGGGGGGGTCCAAATGTTGACGTGGGCTACTGCAGTTCTGCCTTGTCACATCTCTTCTTCAATGTATGCATGAAGTTAATAAGGAGGTTTGGTAAAGAGACATGGATAGTGACAATTTCCATTTACTGATCACAACTAACTCTAGGGCCACACCTTGACCTGGTTGGCAAATTGGAATGATTAGCCTGCTTCTAACACCAGGACATGGATGAAGACTAAGGTAGTGTGAACAGGCTGCAGGAAGGAACCAGAGGAACTACAAATACCATATTCATTATTCAAATTACATTTTTTATTCATGTCATTCACTAGGAATGTAAACATCTGATGACCAATCCAGAAATATCATTTGTGAAAGATACAGTAAAGAATTAGTTATTTGAGATTTAAGGACAAATGTTCATCATTTGGATTAAAATATTACATTAAATATTACATATTACATTATATTACATTTGTGTTTTGCAGAACCTGTTTTTACTATTGAGAAAACTCTGGATTATAATGGGGCCTTTGAATGTGTTTTATATGCTTGATATGGTCTTTAAAATGTTGGTGCACTTTCTTTAGTGACTTTCATTTTCATAAAAATGGATGGACAGAGTGAATAAATGGCTAGTCTTCACTTAAAAATGATATATAAAACAAAATGTTTTTCTTAACATTTAGGGGCCCTCCATTGACCACTTCCTTTCCTAAGCAGGAGCCCTATCCCACGTCTACCTACACTCACAAATAAGCAAGAGGAGGCAGGACCTGCAAAAGTTACAGCTGCTTCTAAAATTAGCTACACTAAGGAAATGGTGGGGAGCTGACTGAGTTAAAAAGGCGATCCTAACTTTTATGCTACTGCAAAAGAATCTCGGATTGTAGTGGGAAGGACCTGGAAGAAACATCCATTACCAAAGATGGGTGGGATGGTGGAAGGAGACCCATGATGACTCTCACAAGAATGCCTTCCTATTTCACAGGAAGGAACACTTGTTAGACTCCCTTCCACTACCGGCAAGTGAGAAAAGGAAAAATCCCTGAACCTTGGTAGCCTGAGATAAAGAAGGGGAAACAAGAGAACAGATTTTTCTCCTTAAAACACCCAATTCTTTCATCCATTCATGTACATCTGCTGGATCAATGCAATGCGCATTTCCATCCAGTCTCTAATTATGCAGTATTTGCATAGCCAAGATAAAGGCTTGGCAAAAACCTAGTAAGACCTTTGGGATTTTGCCCACTGCTCTATATGTGAATTGGAAGGTTCAGTAGATCAAGATACAACAGGTTAAGCCAATTTCAACTCACCAAGTGACCTTGTGTATCAATTATGAAGATACTGTTGCATAAAGTGTGTGTTTGCATGCCTCCAAATATGTAAAATTAATGACCCATTTTGTTTCCCCCAAAAGCTAAATTTTGGGGAGGTTGTAAAGGAGATTTGACTATTTTTTATTTCTGTCTGATAATACTGGAGCTCAAAAGCATTAATATAAAAATCAACTAAAAAGTTTACATGCTGAGATCATTACTCTTTTGAAAGTGCAGCTTAGTGAACATGGAAGTTTTTCTCACCTCCTTGGCGATAGTTGTTATGAAGGCGGGTGGTCTGGCAGTGGCAATGAGTGAGAGAGCATGTCGTGCAGAGCGGGCGGAGTCAGCTGCTGGGCTCAGAGGAAGGCCCATTGTGATGCTAAACAGGGATCAGACAAAGAGGGGAAAAAAGAAAAGAGGCATTAGAAATATAGAGTGAAAAGATTAGACACAGCTTATAATGTCAGTTCAAGGTCAACGGGAGCACTCAAACAGTTAGAATATAATGGACTTCCAACAATGAGCAGTGATTAGGAGTCAGGGTGTTCTGGCATCAAATACAAAATCGAATAATTAACCATGAAGATTGAAAACAGTATGTGCATCTGTCCGAAGTGTTAAAAAGGCCTTGTTAACAAATTATCTAGCTGTAGTACTGAATACATATCTCAAAACCTGGGACAAAGCAAATAAAGAACATCATACAAAGTATTTTTATAATTTATTCTTTGACAAAAGTTTAGAAGCAGCTTGCAAATACAGCTTTTGTAGTATTACTATTCAATTGAGCTAAGCACTTTTAACTAATTGTGGAGGAAAGGAAAGAGTTTTTAATAGGCATTGAATAATACTAAATTCACTCAATTTGATTTCCTGTGTGTTGAATGAATCACATTGTTTTAAAATACCACAAGTGGTGAGACAAAGTAGATTCACCTGTCAGCAATCCCTATTTATGAGCATCACAGGTGTGGCACAAATTCACACACATTATAAGGCAAGATTGGGTTTTTTGGAGCATGGGGGAACTGATCGGCACTGATTGGCTGGTTAGGAGGCACAGAGTTTTAGCCTTAAAAATCTACACTTTAGTTGCTGTTCCTAATTTATATTATACATGTACAAGAATGCTCAGAGTTAATAAAACTACACTTTTTCATAAAAATAACTGTCATTTAAGTACATGTTGAGAACAACAGTTGATTTTGGTTACATAAGACGGGATGAAAGCTGCAACTTTCTCCTCTGGCAACATGACAGAAATTGCCTTCGTACTACTTTAACACATGCCCAGGAGATTAAAAACTTATTCATTAAAGTATGTCCACGCCCAATTAAGTAATTCTATCAAGCTATTTCTGTAATTTATATTACATAAAATGTAATTCTAAATTCTTAGCATTGAGGACAATCACAATATGTAAGTTATGGCTCCTTAAAATGTTTGACAACTTATAGTAAAACAATATAAAATTATCACAATGTCTCTGAAAATAAGAGCTCGAGGCCCAAGTCTACAACCCTTACTCATATGAGAAGTCACACTCCTTCCAATCAGATTCCTCACATTAGTAAAGTGTACAGTTCGACTGAAATAATTTTACACAACTAATGTCATTATAACTGAGTACTCAAAAAACCTCCTTTCTAAATCCCTAACACAACATTTAACCATTTAGAAACTCTGGGTTGGACTGTGCAGCTGAATGGTGAGGAGGTGACGGTAGCAGTCACTCACCTCCCTGGTTGCTGGAGCCAATTCAGCCTTCAGTGGAAGTTTTAGTGCCCTCAGGACTAAACTAGAGATCGCCGCTACTATCCTCTGTGGAGTCATTTCACAGCAGAGACTCTCTGACTACAGTCACGTCGCAGTTAAGCTGCTTTCATCCCCATATGCTCCTGATGTGGTGCAAAGCTGCCTTAACAGAGGGCAGGATATGGCTCATTACTGCTGTTCGTACTGGCTGCAAATGGGTGAGTCCTGAAGATCATCCCACATCATCTTATATTTTATTCATGGCACAACTGATGAAACACACATTTAGAAGTGTTAAGAATTTTAAGACTTCTGTTTTTTTTAAAATAGTTTACCATATTTGGTAGTACTCTACTGCAAAGCTTACGTGGAGTCTAACTCCACAAGACCTGACACGACACAAAAGAAAGCATCAATACTTTTGTTCAAACTACCAAAAGAAATATGTAAAAGTCTATCAATCAACTTGCATGGACCCAGCACAATAACGTGAGAGTCATGATGTTACTGTTTGATGTCTTCTGATACGCCAGGCTAAAGGCGAGAATGATGGTTCTGCAAAAGGGTGCAGAAGGTATTTACAGCATAGTTAAAATGTTTCTGGACCAGATGAGATGTTTCTTGCGTCTGGTTTTTAAATCAGTATAACTGGGAAGGAGGCCTGGAGCAAATGCGCATTTCTGGAGACAAGGAGGGAAGGGATGAAATATACTTTCAACATCCTAACAAAGGGCATCTGAGCAAAAGGGATCCAAAAAATGTGAAACATCACTTTTTCAAGGAAGAGAAGTTATCTCTTTTTGAACTATTCTTACGTAAAATATTTACAATAAAAATAGGATATTAAAAAAAATCTGTCCAATTTAATTCTCTCCTCTGATCATGTTTTATATGGAATATATGCTAATAAAGTGTGGTATAAAGACTTTGGTGTGAGTTTGGGATGGTCAATTACTTATAAAGGACCAAGCCACAAGTACACAAGAGCTAATTATAACTTTATTCCACACCACTAAGTATTCTGCATATACTCTATATCTTAAAGGAAGAATATTTTAGCAGGTTTTAAGAGTCTTGAAACTATTTTTCCATCTGTAAAAGCAGGTGCTTCAATTATTGAGAGTTTTAGCTAACATTTTGTACAGGAAGTGGGTACTAAGTCTGGTGTCAAAATCATTTCACATCCTTAATTATTTCCATTTTTTCTTATTTTTTTTTAAATAAAGTTGTCTTCAATGGTACAGAGCTCCTCTTGAACTGCACTTAGTAACATTACTTGTAACAATGATTTTTTTATTTTAAATTTTGGCGTGTTATAAATCTACGATATACCATGATTGCACACTTGTGTAGTTTACGTACGAAAAATTGTGCAAAGACTGACCAACCCTCGAAGTTTTCTCTGTCAAGTCAACTATTTTTCTGCTGGAGCAACTGCAGTGCCACTATCAAACTATGTAGCACCAATACCTGGACAATGGGAAAGCATTAGATTCAATATAACTACATAAGATTTTGAATACCATTTTTTATTCATCTCTCATCTCCTTTTCCTTCATCAATACATGCAATAAAAATGAATATAACAATAAATGCACTTCACAGACTAGCATCATGCAGATATTCCTACTTCTTTTATTTGTTAAAACTCCATGAATAAAACTAAAAATTGTTGTGTCATTTTTGCAGACTACTGAGTGATGAAAGCATATAAGAAACTAGATTAATCCCAATGATGGTATTTAGCGAACGTGGTGTGATCTCTTTGCATGTTCATTGAGACTCTCACTAAGCATGGTTCAGACAGTATTTCTGCCCATAAGAAAGGATTAACATGTTTCTTTAAGGAGTATTTTTCTTCTCAGTGTTTGGTAAAACAGGCATTTTCCTGAAAAGCAACAAGTTTCTTGTTAATTTATTTACAACACTCAGCAGTGGTAATATGTGACTAGAGATTAATCCCCTCCCACAGTTGGCCTGTATGTTTTCTTTCAGAGCTCTGCACGATGGAACAGGCACATTGCACCAAGACCAAACCAAAGGGAGATGCAAAGCTCGCATTCACAGAAAAGCACTGGGTCTCTTATATCCAGACTTAAAATTCTTTCATAGGGGAATTTCATTCTTCCACATCCTTAAGACTACAGAGTCTTGCGGCACTTTTAAAGACTAACAGATTTATTAATCGCATGAGCTTTCGCGCCACTGGTCGTCACCTACAACCCCCAAGCCAGACCTCTTCAACACATCATCAAAAATCTACAGCCTATTTTACAACATGATCCCTCACTCTCTCAAGCCTTGGGAGACAGACCTCTCCTTGCTTTCAGACAGCCCCCTAATCTTAAAAGGATACTTACCAGCAACTACAGATCACAGAGCAGAAACACTAAAGCTGGAACACAGCCCTGCAGCAGACCACGCTGCCAACTTTGCCCTCATATCTACACTGATGACACCATCACAGGGCCTAATCATGCCACCTACTCCATCAAGGGCTCGTTCACCTGCTCATCCACCAATGTGATTTATGCCATCATGTGCCGGAAATGCCCCTCTGCCTTATATATTGGACAGACAGGACAGTCTCTGCGCCAAAGAATCAATGGACACAAATCTGACATCAGAAACTGCAATACTGAAAAACCTGTAGGGGAACACTTCAATCTCCCTGCTCACTCCCTTAACGACTTGTTAATAGCTGTGTTGACACAGATGAATAACAAATCACAGCTTCAAAGAGAGTCTGCAGAGCTCGAACTTATATGCAAATTTGACTCAGTTGCCTTGGGGTTGAACAGGGACTATGGATTTTTCTCGCATTACATCAAGTGAATTGACCTCCCCCCTCCTCTATGTGCTGTTCCCCAGTGTTTTGAATCCTAACACCTACTTTGATTTGCTGTTACAGCCTGACCTGATGCTATGTCATACACTCCCCTGCATTTAATTTCCTCCCACTCTGTAACTTTCCTATCTTCAAAGCGTCTGACGAAGTGGGATTTTCTCCCACGAAAGCTCATGCGATTAATAAATCTGTTAGTCTTTAAAAGTGCCGCAAGACTCTGTTGTCTTTCTACAATAGACTAACACGGCTACCCCTTTGGAATTTGAATCCTTAAGACTGTTACATGTGGATTGTCTCAGTCAGGTATCGATTCCTAATAGAGACAGCCATTTGCATAAAGCATGGTGTAAACATGCTATTGATGAATTCTGCAAAATTGATACTGATACCAAATCACAAGCCCACCTATTGTCAGGGAAACTAAGGGAGCCCAAACTGCTCTATTTTTATCCTCTCCCCCCCCCCCCAGGAAATTTGATTTAGGGAATAAAATATGCCATTTTATTTATTTAAATTTAGACAATACATAAAAGCTGCTTATTCCGGGCTGCTGGCACCTGTGGTGTATGTTAAAAATACTGGTAGGAGCAGGCATAAATCCAACAGACTCCCCCAAGCTGGGAAACATTCAGACAACGAGAGAATACGTATAGGCTAATATAGTGGGTCAAGATTCACTTCATGGACTGCACCGGCAGAAAAAGCTGCTTGGAATCGAGGTTTAACGGCACACCGCACAGGCTAAGCTAGTGGCCAGATACTGGCTGAGACAGCCCAGATGTGGATGGGAAGCACATCTCCCACACAGTCTTTACCGATAGGACACGTGCTGTTCTGGCTGGACTTTAAAGCTGCTTTCCCATAGAGGAGGCTTCCCATCTTGGGGGAAACTACCTCTATGGACATGGGCAGGGAATATGGTGGGAACTAATCAAACCCAAGCTCAAGACTCTGTACTGCAAAATAAACATAACAGTAGCATGTGGGGCTGAAGTTCGGATTGCTCACTGCGAGCACTCTAGAGGGGAGAGATTAGTTTCCCTTGGCCTCATTGTAATGGTGCAATGGGTCCACTACAGCTAGTAAGGAGTTAACAGGCCAAGAAAGGGTTAAAGGTGGGCCTGGCTTCAGCAGCCAATGAGGGGTGAGCAGCCCGTATAAAGCAAGGAGCAGCAGAACAAGCTGCACAGTCTGCTGAAGGAAGAGGGTCATCTCTCTGGCTAGCTGGCTGTGCTAGCCAGCACCCTGGAGAGCTCTGAGTGAGGGCTGCAGAAGGAGCCAAGTCAGGTCAGGGTTTCTGAACTTGGTGGACTGCAGCAGAGGCCTGAGTAGTGGTCTGAGGGCAAGGAGCCAGGAACAGATGGCAGCTGGACCCAAGTAGTGAGGAACTGCAGGTGATCAGGGCTGCAGGGAAGCGGCCCAGGGGTTAACTGTGGTGTGCCAGGAACGGCACAGGCTTGCTGGCCCCTAGACTGTTTTAAATAGTGGTCTGGGCCAGAGTGAGCTGGACTAGACCACAAGGAAGCAGTCAGAGGATTAGGCCTGGCCACTGCTGAAAAGTGGGCCAGGAAGACTTAGTTGTACCCTGGAAGGGGTGGACTTAAGGGTCTCAGCCAGAGGTCCCAGAAGAGGACTCGGGGGCTGGGTCTGGCATGTACAAAGGGCAGAGCACTGATCACCTGTAGGGGGACCACCTGAGAATTCCCCAGAGTCATCACCAGGAGGAGCCCTACAGGTGGGTCACATACGGACTCTGCTATACTCATGTTACATGGAGGAGACAGCTGTAATTTTGTTGCAAATGTTAGGGAATAAAAGGGGCCAGCATTCTGCCCCAGAATAACCATGGCTACCGCAATAACGATGGCTACCCAGCAGGTCAGCATTGTGGGAGAGCGGAGTACACTTTTTAAAAGGTGCATCAGTCAGTATTTTTAACTAAACTTTCTCCAGTAATTAAAACCTTATAAAGGATCTATTCTGAACAAAGGTATGAAGAGTGACTGGGTGCAAATATATAAGTGCCTTTATATGGTTCTCATATTTTCAAAGGTCTTTACAGACCATATTCATATTCTTCATGCACTCCTGTATCTGAGGGACTTCATTATTATTCTTATTTTAAAGATGGGGAAACAGAGGCAAAGCAGTTAAGTGACTCAGTTAAGGTCACAAAGGAGATCTGTATCAGAGCTGTGTTGGTGTTCATGGGCTGTAATCCTGCATTCAGAATAAGACTATTCATCTCTCAGATACAGATGCACACTATTAAAAATACATATTTTCAAAAAAAAATCAGGCAAGATTTATTTCAGTAGGAATTCAAAACACAAATCTAAGCTCTTATCAAGCAGCAATCTGTTCCAGTACTGTACCTGTAGGTGCATGTTTATCCTAATCTGACTGATTTGGAAGGAAAGGAGTTTGATGCTTCAAGCACAGAACACAAAGCTGAACTCATTTCTATGCACACCTGTGGCATAGGTTTGCTGTGTATTTGAAAAAAAGGTCACCAACCTCAATCGTGGCTCAATTTATCTATAAAATGGGCATAATATCTCTGTAAAAAGCTTGGTGATTGTCAAATTAAGAGAATTACCCACATAGTTTCCCACATCTGCCTCCAGGACTAGGTACCACCCAAAATATTCATGTTCCCCTGGTTAGATACCTAAAACCATTTTATCATATCTTAGATAATGGATTATTGTGGCTAAGTGTCACCAAATAGCTGCAGTAAATATTTCATCCCCCATGTAAGAGATCAATGTGAAAATTGCATTTTCACCTGTCCAAATGCTCCAAAATCTCCACCTACCAGTTACAGGAACGGCATGTGCTTCCCGTTACCAGAATGCCACACTAGTTACATAAACTTCCCAATAAGGATAAAAGGTTTTCTTTCTGCTCCTTTTCACTAAAAAGGCTTCCATCTAATATTCTTTCAACTGATAAAACTCTCATACCTTCTCATCAGAGAAAAACGCTTATCTTCCCATTTCTAGTAGAAGTGCGGCATTTTCTCTTAATAAAAATATTACTATGTAATTAGAGGGATCTCAGGTGTAAATATTCAGCTTTTATTTGAAGTTAATGTTGCTCTGTTGTGTAATTTTTCTAGGAAACATGTTTCTGAGAGACCCTGTAAGAACACAAGTCCTTAGGGGTAGCTATGTTAGTCTAGTTCAGCAAAACAAACCATTTGTCCTGTGGCACAAATTTAGTTATTGCCTGAGCTTTCATGGGACAAAACCCCATTTCATCAGACGCTTGAAAATAGGGAACTCAAAGAGTGGGAGGAAAATAAATGTTTAGTTCAGCAAAACAAACAAGGAGTCCTCAGGTAGTTGCAATAAACAAGTAGCACTTCTGGGAGCGTAACAAAGACTCTGTTGGATTACAGAGCAGCAGTTCTTAAAATGCCAGATGCAACCTTGAAGGTTGTTGCTGGCAGGTTTCTGTGCCATTTCGAGGTTGAGCCCTTTTTCCCACTGATGCACTATCAGGTGCCACATGGTCAGCGCGCTGCCTTGTCTTAAGCATGAGTGAGTGGAATGCTGATCACAGGATTGTGCTGAGGTCGAAGAGGGAGACCGGCATTGGAGAGGAACTCAAGAATACCACACTGCCATCTCCCCAAGGGAGAGAAAGAATACTCAAGAGTTCTCTCCAGCTCCTGCAGAGCCTGGGAAGGAGAGTGAAAAGGCTCCACCTTGTGCTAGGATTGTGTGTAAAGGAAGGCACCATGATGGAGAATGGAGATTTGTTTCCCATCACACCCCCAACCCACGTAGGTACAATGAGGGCAAAAAAGAAGAGACGCTCTCACTTCACAGGAAGGAGAAGAAATTCACCTACTTAGGGTTACCAGACAGAATTTTTGGTTTGAGAAGCCCGGACAGGAAGATGGAGGAAGCCACTGGTCATGGGAGGAAGAAGTATTTCAAAACTAAAAATAAAGGCATGTCAGAGTTGCCCTATGGAAACATAGAGCCTTCTTGAGCACACAAAGATTTTGCATGTGCGTTTCCTCCATCTAAGAGGACAGGACTTAAATTTAAAAAATTAAGAAGCGTCCACTTATAGAGAGCTTTAATTAATTATTTTATTATGATCATCATCGTCATCAGCTTTGGGGAGGTCCGTTCTCCAAAAGAAAAAGAAGCAAAGAACTATCTGCTGTGGTATACCATGGCCATTCAGGACTACAATGCACTTGGAGGCAAAAGGAAGAGGGACAGAAAATGAAAGGAGAGAGCATTTAGGGTGATACAGAAGAGGATTTGGGGAAAGATGATTAGCAGGAGAGAAACATAACTCTTGATTTCTTGGGTTTTGTAAGGCGAAGTCAGATGCCAAGTTTGATGACTGTGTTTTTACTTCAGCATGAATAATTGGTTTGGCCCCTTTATAAAAGCCAACTTCAACAGTGCAGCTACTTGTCATTATTTCTAAAACAACATAGTTAACAGGACAAGATTAAAAGTTTGACATTTCAGAAGAAAAATGTGTTGATTTTATTCCATATTTTTGTATAAAAAGTGACCCAGATGGAAACCAAATCCCCAAAGCCATGGATTCCATGAAATCAGTCAGCCACATAGAGGGACATAAACAAGGAGTCTGGTGGCACTTTTAAAGACTAACACGTTTATTTATCGCATGAGCTTTCGTGGGAGAAAAATCCCACTTTGTCTTCAAGTGTCTGATGAAGTGGGATTTTCTCCCATGGAAGCTCATGCAATAAAGAAATTGGTCAGTCTTTAAAAGTACCACCAGATTCCTTGTTTTTCTGAAGTAGGCTAACACAGCTACCTCTTTGGAACTTGTCATCATAGAGGAACACATAAAAGGTTTAAGGGGAGCATGGCTTATCAGTCATGAAACCATGACAAAGCAAGTAGCCTTCTGTGAGGGAAATCACAGTTTGCTCAGGATCTCCCGCTATTCTAAGGATGAAACACGTGGCTTCTCGTATGTCCCTTTCCTCTTGTTGCCATTAAGTCAGAGAGATACCTTGCAGAGGACAAGTTCCAAAGGGGTAGCATCTTAGTTTAGTTCAGCAAAACTAATGCGATAAATAAATTTGTTAGTCTCTTAGGCTATGTCTACACTGGCAAGTTAGTTCGAATTAAGGAGAGTTAATTCGAACTAACTAAAGCCATGGCTACACTAGGCTTTAGCTAGTTCAAATTAAGGGCTTCCTTAATTCGAACTAATAAGTTCAAATAGGGCTTTAGAAGAAAGGCTTTAATTCGAACTAACTAGTTCAAATTAGCCAATGTGGCCATGTTAATTCGAACTAATTTCTTAGTTCGAACTAACTGGCCATTGAAATGAACGGGGATCGTTAATTCGAACTAACTAAAATTAGTTCGAATTAGTTAGTTCGAACTAACTAATTCGAACTAATTTTAGCAAGTGTAGACATAGTCTTAAAGTGCCACTAGACTTCTTGAAGAGGATGAAATGTTGCTATACAAAAGGGAGGAAAAGTCAACACTCAGCAATTGCTTCTCATTGTGACTTATATGATCAGTCTGACACCATGTAGGAAGTGATGGAAGAAGCTGGGGGGCCTATATTTTTGCAACACTGTAAAAAAAAAAAGTAATCTAATTTTCTCTTTTTAAAAGTAGTTACTATGTACATGAACAGAGTTGAACTGATGCAGAATAAAGTGCCAGGAATGAATATTCTCAGGAGGCATAAAGGCAAGGAACTTGGGAATGTTCTACCTTCATAGTGGCTGTTGAGTATACAGGTCACCTGAACATATCCCACTGATCAATTGCCTATTAATGCAGAATTGCGGGAGTACTGATGGATCTCGGTCCTGCCTATTTTATAAATCTATGTCTCTATCTTTAGACTGAATTTCAGCTTAATTAGAATTAAAAGGTTTTAAAAACAAAGCTTATAACTAAAATGGTGACAGATCGCTTGCTACTTCCAGGTTTAAAAGGTATTTCTGTAGCCCAAATATACGGAAAGTCATTCAATCATCTTTAGAAGCTTTCTCTACTCTCCAATTCATATTCTTCCTTTTTTAAATCCCCACCTATGAACTACAAAAGTTACATGGTAAAACTATTCCCCTATACTTGCAAACTATTCAAGTCTTTTAATTTATGCTGCATTTTCACTAGAGAACAAAAAACAATTGTTAATCATATTTAACTAAAAATAAAAAGGGATTCCTTAATGATTGATATCTTTTAAACACACACACGCTGAATAGAATACAATTTGTTCTTAATTTTGAAAAAACATTACAGAATAATCCAAATCAAACTACAGTTTTTAATTCAAAGAAGAAAAACTATGGAAAACAATGATCCCTACAGTCCCCATGCCTAGGAATCAAAGCCTAATTAATGCTAGAAAAATACTCTTAATCCTCACGAGTGAGCAGTTCCACTCAACATGGCTAGGGTAGCGTAATCTGCAGTATGTGCATGTGGGGGGAGGGAGGGTGGTCTAAAAGGGTGGAGAAGTGATCCAAAGCTCTGCAGTTCATCTCAGCTCAGAAATTTATTTTATTTAGTGCAAAAAAGAAGATAAACACTGCATGTGTTTTTTTCTTTGTCGATAAATGTGAAGTGAACTTTTTTAAAAAGCAGAAGCTTGACATAAAAGCTCCTTCCAAAAGTGTGCTTAACATCACAGACAGAAGCAAGGCAGCTGTGCACTATTGTGTACACGGTAAATCAGGCACAAAAAGGGGCCGCTCAGCAGGGCACCAGGAGGGTAAGATGCATACTTAACCCCCTGCACACATTGTTGCTCTATTTCTTTCCATCTTAGTCCTTCTGAAGCAAGTACTGTACCTGTCATGGATGTAACAGGCCATTTTCAATCTAAATCTTGTTATGGATTAATAAGCAAACACTTTCTCGCTTATTATGCAATTTATCATGATGAAAATTGCATTGGGCTCCTCAAGGCTACATGCTGATACATTCATTTATTCAGTGCTCTGTGTATAGAGAGCCATACTAATCTTTATGACAGCTAAGGATGTAACAGCAAGATTAAAATTACTTTAGAAGAACTGTACTTGCTCAGTTTATATAAACACTACATTTAAATACGGTATACCTTAGCTGATTATTTTTTAAAAGCAGAGCAAAGGGCAAAAAGTGTTTTACTTTTATCCTCTAAAATTCAGACAAAACATTATTCATCCGAGTCACACATTTTCCACATTAAATGGTACAAACCATACACCCCTGGAATATTTTAGAGCAGGTCTAAAAATATGCTATTTATCTATAAACAATGCAAAAATGAGTTAGTCATCTAAAGACTGGCACAGAATGATGATTAGATGCCTTTATAGAAGCAAGGCACACATTTTCTTAAATGGTTGACAATGATTAGAAATCACTGATACCGCAGAAGTCTTGCAGAACTCTAAATGAAATATAAAATGTAATACAAGAATGAATTTAACACTAAATAACCCAGCTTGTGAAAGTATATAGTGGTGTTTAATATTCTAGTAATGTTATTTCTATTGGTTACATAATCAATCATTTAACAAAAACAGATTCAAAGCACCCTTAAAATATCTACACACCTTGAAATATTGTGATTTTTTTATTTTATAAAGTTTGTATTATCTTCATGTTTTTGTTTTGTGCACTATGCAGCTAGCTGAACAACTTGCATTACAATTTTTGCAAATAATGGACTGATTAGAATTCAATATTAAACCAACTAATCCCTTCACAATATTGTGGCAGATCTGTTTACCTTTTTTGTTAATATTTAGAAGTGTGATTTGAAGATATTAATATAATTTTTATGATGATCAAAAATTTATAAGCTCACGACACATATAAATCCCAACACGTTAAATGGTATACTGCGATTTCAAGGCGCTGCATGGATGAAGCATGCATTAAATCATTTATTAATGTTTTTTCCATACTCATCTCTCACATGCTTTAAAATATATATCCAGAAACGTTCATGGTATCAGCAATGCACTATAAAGAGAAGGCATCCAGCTGTATGGACAGCAAAATACCATGGATATCAGCAATACAATGACAAAAATACTAATTACTGAAGAGATGCATTTGTATTTTTTATGAACAGCAATATGATAAGACTAATTCTTAAATTATGATGGTAACACCATACTGAATCATCTGTGACATTTGTATTTTCAATGAATGTTCTTTGCAGTTTAAATCTTTAATTAGTTAAACTGCAAAGTTTAAAATACTGTACATTCTTTTTTTTAGTAGTGAATTCCCTCCTCCATTGTTACTTTAGTTTACCATTTAGCAAATAAGACTGCTTGTTAAAATATCTGAAAGAATAAAAATCTATATTTTTGTGTGGAAATTGTTCCATTCAATATAAAATATATATTAAAAAATTAAAAAATGAGTATTTACAACATGTATCCTAAAATTTGATAATTCTGGGAATGTCAATCAAAAGTCCTAAGGACTAGATCTTCATTTGGTGCAAATCAGCAAAGTTCCACTGAATGGAGCTATGCCAATTTATGTCAGCTGTAGATCTGGTCCACAAACTTCATTGAAACACACTTTTATAGGATGAAATTTAAAATATTGAAAAGGAGAAGTTTAAAATTTCAATACATTTTATATATATATATATATATATATATATAAGAAAAAAATTCTGTTTTGATGAAAGTGATGCAAAAACATTTAACTATATCTGCGTTTTTGAGTCATTGCATTTCAATGTAATTTGCTGTAATATTTCCTTTAAAATTGTTTTTTGTATCAAATAAATACTCAAAACCTTAAATTGAACTCGTAAAAGTACAGTCACCTCTGAAAATATTCTAGATATCGTTTAGAGAATAAGATGAATATTGACATTTTTTCCAGAGTAGAAAGGTCATATTTTATATGTTATAGTTAGGGGTTTGTTTATTTTTTTATTTCACAGAAGTCATGTAGCTATGAATGGAAACTAATCTTAACTCAAACACTATGTATAGCCACTAATATTATCCAGTATTAATTATTATTATTTTGTTTTTAGCTAGGAGAAAACAGACCATGTGAAACGTAACAATTATGTTACACCTAATACACAAACAGCCCACTCTGGCTGCTTATTGTATTAACTTTAATTTATTGAATTAGTTATAAATATACAATGTAGTATTTATTTTCTTCCATGTTTCTTTGCATCACACAGTTTGCATTATCTGACAAACTTAATTAAATAAAGAAAAAAGGCAAGAGAGACATTTTATATAAAACCTATTAAGAAAGATTTAGAATAAATAGACAAAAATTTTACAACAAACAGTAATAGTAAAAAAAAGAAGGGTCAAGGTGGGGGGGGGGCAGTTTTGCAAAACCCTTAATGTGCAAATAGTCACACACTGATATCAGATTATTCATGTAAGGATTGTTATTCATATGATATGTGGTAGGAAGACCTCTGGCTGTATAACAAAATATTACTCAAATCATGCTACACACACACACACACACACACACACACACACACACACACACACACA
>ML685782.1:489523-516117 GCA_007922175.1 Pelusios castaneus
CACTCACTCACTCACTCACTCACTCACTCACTCACTCACTCACTCACTCACAAATTATAACAACTTAATTGCCCATCCTCAAGGAGAGGTCCAGATTCTGCTAACTTTATTTCATGAGTTATCTCATTGATTTCAGTTGTTTATTTTACCATACTCTTCAATCATTCCATTGAAATAATTAAGTAAAAATGGAAGAATTGAGCCTGTGATCAATGAAACTAGTCTGCACAAACCACACAAATTAAAAGAGACTGAGAAAGCTTAGAATCTCAACTGGAGGGATGGTGTATATATACACACTGCAATGGTGTATGCGCTAAGGAGTCGGGGAGGGTGTGAGGGGAGGGTTGAGTGGATGCTACAAGCTTTTCTTCTAGTCCTCTACCTAGGTTTTTATACTGTACCCATCAGCATGGAATCTGGAATCTAGGGATTCCAGAAAATACAGATGAATGCTCCTACTCATATGAATAATGTTACTTAAATTCATGTGCAGGATTGCATTCTGTGTGCTAACCTGAAGTAGTCAGGAATTCTGATTCTAGTTAATTGCAGTTGCCACAAGGGGCCATAGGGCAAAAGGTGGCACGTCAAATTGACAAATTCTATATTATTTAAACCTCTACATGCTAATAGTAAAACCTGGACATGCACTTACAGGATAATAAGAACAGATGCAGGTCATAGATACATTCAATAAACTATAGTTTAAGCTTTAACCGAATAGTATAGTCGTGTCTTTGTGTATTTCAAGGAATTGATATTTTACTAGAAAAGAAATGATTATACGAACCATAAATACTCTACTGCCCATAAAGTGCTGTAATCAAACTCATCTTCCTTCCCAGTCCATAAGACGAAGGCCCCACAGCCTCTCTGAATGCCTCCACCCTCTCCACTTCCCTCATTACACCAAAATTTTTGTCCTTGACATCAAGGCCCTGAATATTTCTTCCCCTCCTCAATTTTTGCCCTTTTCTCTTTCCATAGCAATTTTGTCTCTTCTGTTCTTGCAGTTACCCTAGCCTTGATATACATTATGCATAGAGCCCTGCAAATCTGCGGATATCCGCATTATATCCGCATCTGCAGATACAATGCGGATATCCGCAGACTATTTCTTGCAAATGCAGATCGGATACAGATCCATATATTTTGATCTGTGCAGGGCTAGAGCCCTTCAAATACGCAGCTATCCACGGATACCCGCATTATATCCGCATCCACAGATACAACACGGATATCCGTGGACCATTTTTTGCAGATGCAGATTGGATGCGGATCCACATATTTGTATCCGCGCAGGGCTCTAATTATGCACACTGCTAACACAAACATCTCCGTGCTCTCTGCTGTAGTATCCCTATATTTAGTCAATCTTCCTGAGCTGACCACTCGTCCTCTATAACCTGTCTCTTAGTTCTTCACTGTCATGACAAGTGGGCCTATAAATTTATCTGAATCATAAGCTCAACTGTACAATGCAGGTAAAAGTTCGTAAGATGTTACAGTAAACTACAATAACAAATGTTGATGGGGAAAAGTATGACAGGGAAACAGAATAACCGAAGTAGGTCAAACAAAAAGGCCAAGTTATTATGATCCAAGGACTGCACTGAAATTGTGTTTTTTAAAAACCAGGAGATGAGGAGCCAGGAGTTAATAAGCCAAAATTTTAGATGTTAGGCCTAATTGGTGGACAAAAAAAAATGAGGAGCTGGACTAGTCAACCCATCACTCCCTTTTTGGGTCCTTGCAAAAAGATTTTGCAGGAAAGTACACATGAACAAAAAGAAGGACAAAAGGATAGATGGAGGCTATTGGAGCAAGCTTCACAACCATGACTGTCACTTGCACTGTTTCCTGGGACCCCAATCTGCTCCTGAAAGAAGTCTTGACAAGAGCAAGTTAGAAATATAGGGATCCAGACAACATTCCCACTCCTACCAGCTCCAGCTGAATCCCAACTACCACCAAAGAAAACAGGATTAGAGTTTAAAAAGGGCAACAGCAACATCTCCTGCCCCTCTCAACTAACTTTTCCTCTTTCTCCTCAAAAGGTCAGGCATTACCACCTTTGTTAGCATCGAAGAGACTATCAAACAAGGGTTTTTTTTCCTTTTAAAATCTCCAGCTAATGAGAGAGGGAACAAAAAAAAAGTAAAAAAGAAAAGTTAACATGAAAGTCTTATTTAATACTTTACATTTCAAATGCAACTGTTTCCCCCTTCTTTTTCTGTAATAAAAGGTTAAAGGATTTTTAAGGATTTGTTTACAGGCTGAAGTCTCTATATACCAAGCTCTGAATTTTGGTTACTACAGTTTACTGTTGGACACTGACAGGGTTGTATTAATACCTTCAGCCCACATATTCCATCCACATTAATACAATAGGAGCCACTTTTATGTTTTTACTGTCCCTGAAGCTTAGTGTTTGCCTCATCAGTCCCCCCTCCCCTCCTGATCCTCTGTCTTCCCTCCTCCTGCAATGTTTGCACTACCCATCACCTCTAGAAAGGAAGAAGAAATCTAAAATTAGTAGGCTTAACCTGCATCCTCCATACACTGCTCAAATGCTTTACTTTCAGTGACCCTTTTTTCATAATGGTTTCAGGAAGCAACCAACTTTATACATTCACAGTAGGCTGGATTCCATTTGACTACTGGTATTTTCAGGAGGAATTGCTTAAAATAAATAAAAACGAATACAAGTTTTTAAAAGAAGTTCTTGCTGAATTTACAAACAAATTTTGAAGACATATTTTGGGAAAGTTTTAAACATGAGTTTTACAATGGGACATATATACACACACCATGTATTATTTTTACAAAATGCGGTTGTGGTGAGGTTTATTTTGAATTTTTACTCAAATTGGCAGTTTTAAAAGAGAAATCTCTTTTTGATCTGTTGAACTTTGATTACAAATACCTATTCAGAAAAATGGACTATGGGTTACTGTGATGATCCCCGTTGGGGCACCCAGTTGACAAGCGGGGTGCTGTATCCCTCAGGCAAGTCACCAGCAGGCTTCCTGTCAGTCAAACTGCCGGCCAGGGGGGCCTGAATGTCCGTCCTGGGGCCTGCTTCCCCTGGGTGTTAGGACCTGCTCCTTACTCTGTCCATAACCCCCATCCCTGGCTGGGGTGCAGGGGCAGCCTGTAGCAGGGCTGGCATCCCCTCGGCCCCCCCAGTGTACTGCCTGCTCTGGCCCCCTATTCCTGGGTGGTGGAGTTCACTCCTTCCTCTGGCTCTAATCCCTGCACTGGGCCGGGCCACGGGGTGGCCCATGGTCAGGGCTGTTGCCTCTCTAGTCCCCTTTAGACTGCTGGCTCCTCTAGCCTGAGCGGTCTCAATCTCTGGGACTTCCCCTGGTGCGCTCCAGAAGCAGATCTCTCCTCTTCCTCTCCCATCCCATACTGAGGCCCTGGCTGCCCTTTTATATTCCTCTTCCTGCCAAGGGGTGGGAAGCCTATGTGGCCAAGAGAGACCTCCCTGGCCGCTGAGGTGGTAGAGGGCTTCCCCTCTGGTGGGAGGAGTTGATACACCCCATCACAGCTACAGAGACCAAAAGATGTACACTATAGGACAGTGTAGTGTAAATCCCTATTTAGGACAAAGTAACAAGCTGTTTTATGACCCAGCAGGCAGCTTGTGCACTATGAAATTCATGATTTCTTAGGGATGTTTAAATCCACAATTTATCTAGATGCTACCTGTGCATATCATGTTTAGTTCAGGAAAGTATAAAAATCTAGGTAATCACAGAAAATAACCATGCTTATGTATAATCAGCAGCACTTCTAAACAAAACAACAGCTTTTTCTAAAATATATTTTTTAAAATACCCAAAGTTATTAGTTGATAAATTTAATGCTGGGTAACAAAAAGACATTTGGAAAAAGAGTGGAAAAAAGGCTTCTGAAAAATACTTGCTTTTCAAGAATGAAAAAATAAAAGTAGTTTTGAAAAATATGTTTCCCTAACAAATAATGTGTAGCTGATTTGTTTTCTTAAATTTGAGAAGAGAATGAACTTGTAGGTTAAGATTTGTACTCCAAGGCCACATCCTGAAAAATGTTTGCCAGCTACAGGTAACGGTTGGTGATGACAAGATGGTGACAGACTAACAGCTACAGAAATTAATAAACAATTTGATCATTTACATATTAAGAGATCCTTCTAGTCTATGGGGACGTAGATGTTGCAATTAGACATCCGCTGCTGGCCCGTTCCTGCTGAGTCGGGCTTGAGAAGCTTGAGCTCAGAGGCTGTTTAAATGTGGCATAGCTTTCTGAGATTCAGCTGCAGCCTGAGTTCTGGCCCCCTTCTATCTCACAAGGTCCTAGAGTTCAGACTCTGTCCAAGCCTGGAAGTCTACACTGCAGTTCAACAACCCGGCAGCCTCAGGCATGCGAACCTGAGTCAGCAGGTGACGAATTGCAGTGTAGACATACCCTATGGGGCAAGCCTTTCCCCTTCTTAGGCGATAACTACACACCATAGCTATGGTGTCTCTGCTCTCCTGTTATAACCCTGTAGACTAGAGCAGACTCTAATGAAAGAAGGGGATTATCCTTTGCTGTGGGAATTCCCTTGAGTGATGGTAGCTAGATCAACAGAAGCATTCTGTTGACCCAGCTGTATCTTCAGCAGATATTAGGTCAGCATTGCTACAGTGCTTAAGGCTATGCATTTTTCACACTGTAATTATGTCGACCTACGTTTTAAGTGTAGACCAGGCCTAACAATACACACCAGAACCAGCAAAACACTACAAAAACAAGACAACTTTGTCTCATATAATCGGTATATATAAGTTTGGCATTGCAGGTACAAATGTCAGATTTCAAATTGCTCAAACAACGCGGTTTCCTCCCCTACTTCAATACAATTGTCATATTTCTGTATTTTCCTGGTGCTAACAGGTGCACCCAAGCAGAACATAATAGACACACACACACATACACCATTACTGTGTTAAATACATACTTTGCAAGTTGCTTTTCAGCATCAGCACAGAGCTCCAAAAGGCCCATTAATACAGCGGAGACATCCATGTAAGGCTCCCATACTGTAAAACCTCGCCCAATCAGATCAATGGCAGTTCTGCGGATGGTGCTGTGTGGAGGAAGTTTGGGACTTGGTGGATGAAGCAGAAGATATGTCAAGGCCTTACCTGCCATGCAAAACAGGATAAAAAAACTAGTACAATAAAAAGAAAACGAGTGAATTGATTCTGCTTTGTTATTTTGAAACAGTCACCACTAGTAAGAGTAAAGTATGGAAATCTAGTCAGAGTACAATATAACATTAGACCATGATCCTGCAAAAGGGTCCAAAGGGCAATGACATCAGTGAAAGGAGATTGCCAATATCAGTGACAACCTCTTTGGTGCAGGGATCATCTTTTTGTTATGTGTCTAACACAATCAGACCCTCACCAGGACATCTAGGTGTTACTGCAATGAAAAGAATTAGTAGTATTACTAAATACTATATAAAATCTTTTGCAGGACCAGGACCCCTCTTAATATAGGATCTGCATCATAAATGGCATGTCAGCCCTCTAGCAAATTAAATAATGCAATCACAGATCAGGTAAGAGAATAAGAGGAAAAAGCCTGACAAGGAAAGGTATGCTCTAAAATGAAACAGAAAGATGCAGGAAATTTTTTCCAGAGAAAAGGAACAGCAGTGGGAAAGGCTTTTCCACCAATACTTACAAGCCCAGACAAGATGCTTATCAAAAAGTCCTACAGAATTCAACAGAAAAAGTGATAACACTTCTACAGGATTTTTGAACCATCCTGTAGAATTTAATAAAGAATTATGTGCCTAATATAAAACTCTTTAAGAGTGGTTTAGCTATAGGAAAGCAATAATTCTCTGTTAGAGTCTATAGTAATATTTATAGACTATTGAGTCCATCCTTATTGTATTCTTTCTGTAGGACTATCTGTAGCATGGTTTGCTGTCTCCTGTGTTCCCCTGATGGCCTGGGGTCATGCAGCACCCTGCCTCAGTTTCCCCACCCTGGTAACCAAATAAATTCATACAATATCTCTTCTTTCAATAATACCTCTTCTCAGGGCTAGTTTATCATTATAATCTTAGGTAACACAGTCCATAACTAAAGTTCAACCTAAAATCCATTTAGCACCCACAGTCTAAGTCATCAAGATTGTCCTACATCTTGTTCCTCAATATCCCACATACATGAACTTGTATCCCATCTCACCGAAAGCTACTATTCTTGCCTGCTGATGGTCAGTAAGGTAAATCATAACAGTGCTATCACATAGTTGATACAATTTGGTAAGATTTATCATGATAAGTTTATCAGTTCAAAATATTTCTCTTTTTTTAATACCTGGTATGTGATGAACTGAATTATCTGACTGTAAAACATCCAAATTACTTTTGAACAGGGACATCACCAAGTTTATTTGGCCTAAAGAGTGACATGTTATGACATTTGTCCCAAAAATACTATGGCTCAATTTAAAAAAAAATAAAGGAATATAAAAATATTATATATATATATAATATTAAAATATTAAAAATAAAAATATCAATACATATTTTATCTCATCTACTGTTTAGTGAGAGCATATGAGTATCTGCACATAAACAAACAGAATTCTTTTAAAGAATATTTGAATAAATTAACTCATGAATGGTCTGGAGTAGTTTTCTGTACAGCATCATTGCACTTTACTAATTTTCCTCAATCTTGAGCTGGGATAAAATGCTGTTCGTTCTCCACTCAAACGTGAGCCTCTCTGCTAAGACTACAAAAACGGATATCAACTGTGAATGCATTTTTGTGATGTGGCTATCAAGAGCTAGACTGAGACCACTAATGCATGTTAAAATGGTCACTGAACAGCCACCAAATGGTAATATCCTTAAGGTACCACAATCAGGGATAAATTTAGGCCAATGTAGCTAGAAGTTAAAACGGTTTTGTACTCCATTAAAAATGCCATAGTTCATCCTGTTTCTACCTCTTGATTGTTGAAACAGCAGGTAGTAATGACTTGTTTGCAAGAAGAATAAACACATTCTGGACTAGATACTCCATTGATCTGACTGATCAGGCAATTTCTATGCTCACATAGCATCCTAAATATAAAATTTTCAGTGGTGAATATCACACTGTTAATTTTCAAAAAAAATAGTCCCAAAATATTATTTTAAAGGGCCACAAGATCATCAATTAAAAAATCATATTTGTATGTGACAAATTTGTTGTTGTTTTTTTTTAAAAAACCCCTTAAAATTACTAGGACTAAAAGATTACCGGGGTCTTTTTTTTTTATTTTTTTTATTTTTTTTTAAAAAGAGCCTGGATTTCATTGCACTTTGTGCATAGTCAATTATCCCATTTTCCTATGAGGTCAGTAAGCAAGTGAGAAACTAAATAACTGAAAAACTCCTAAAGACATCAGTAGGGAGGACAAAAAGCTTTGTAAAACCCATAAATAATTTTGGAAACAATTCATTAGAAACAAGATTTTTAATTAGCCAATTAAAAAATTGAAGTTCAAAGCATTTTTATAAATGAGCACGCCATGTAAAGCACATCATGCTCTAAATGTTGTAGCTTTCAATATTTCAGTGGAACACTTTCACAGTCTAACCACAACCTACTGTAACTCAAATTGTATATTGATTTTTGGTCAGAACTGTGGCTAGAGCTGGTAGAATTTTTTTTTCCCAGACTTATTTTTACTCTTTTTCAAATTCCCAATTTCCCAGCCATCTTTAATTGTGACTGTGTCTAATCAGGGTATAAGTTCTAGCCTTTACTTAATAGATCCCTTATGACAGTCTGAAGCATGAGTAGAGGAGGGACTTCCAATCTAAGTGAACAGTACTGTCTGGGGATGTAACTTTAGTGAATACTATTGCAAAAATGGAGCAGTTTCCTAAGTGTAATAGTTTATTTCATCAATATTTTCCTTAAACTTAATGCAATAATGACTTTTTCATAGGCAGCACTTGATTTACTTTGATTAAAAAATTGCCAGCTTTCAGCTGCTCGCATGATGTCAGAAAGCCACCCTGTCCTTCTCTCCAGAGCAGGACTTCTATAGACAAACTTGCAAATGGGAAATTTCTTGACAGTCTGATAAACTAAAGCACTGAGCTCAGCAAACGTGCACACTTGCCTAAACCTGTCACAGCATTAGAAAGTGAAATGATAGAAAACAGAGAATCAGCAATAGTCAAATCAAAATTCTTGCCTGGACTAACAGTTTGTCTATACTGAAAATGCTGCGTCGATTCCCCACGAATCGATGTAGTGGGATCAATTGAATGACCAGTGTAGACCTGCTCAATCAATCTCAGAAGTGCTCTCCTGTTGAGTCAGTAACTCCACCCCTCCAAGTGGAGTAACGCTGCGTTGAAGGGAGAGCACTTCAAGTTGAAGCAGCCAAATAAAGACACCGTGGAAAGTGAGAGTAACTAAGTCGATGGGAGATACCCATTCTGCAGCATGCAGATTGCATATCTCCTTTTGATTTAGCCGCACAGTGTTGACTAGACCTAAGTTGCACAGATGGCGACTGCTGCTATGAGTGAAACAACGAATAGCTCTATAGGAAAGGTAAAGCTAAGCAACAGAGTAGCTTCTGTTCTCCCTTTCAGTAATGGACAGAAATCCTGTGAAAACTTTTCATACTAAAATTTCTCTAGTACAATAAGCTGCCAGAGGAAAATTATTTCTGAGCTGTATCAGTCTGTTCTTGTACTTCACTCTGGTAGTAACATTCATTTCCAAAATGCTGCTAACTGCACCAGTCTACTTACCATAGTAAAAGAAAGCACAGAAGGAGATAGAGGAACATTTGGATATGTTATTGACTTTGGCTTATCATAAAATGTTACAAATATTTCACAGAACAGGAATATCCTGAATACACATGAAAACATAGCTACTAACCAACTACCAATGTCAGAGGCTGAATAGCAGAGAGAGGGAAAGAAGGTCATATTAAAATAATGCTACATTAATTAATAGCTCAATTATAATGACAACCATTTGTGATTACATATTATATGCACTTTAGAACTAAATGAATTTCTGATGATTTATGTTATTACAATGAATGCCAAATGAATTAATAATGTGTTACCAAGTGAATTAAGCCCTTCCCTCCAGCCGGGCAGGTCACAGAGCACAGGTGGCATGGTGCCATATCGTATTCTTCTGTTTCTGCTTCAAGTGACTGACTTTAATAAAAGGGAATTTGAGTAGAATAAAACATCTGACTTGTAAGGCAGGGAAAACAATTATTTGCACTGGATATCACTTGATGTTAATACTAAGTCTACATAAAGTTTTGGATTTTTTGGGTCTGTTTTTAAATTTCTAACTTGTATCACATTTTATCTAAGAGCCTGTCAGAAAAGCAGAGAGCTGGGTAAAAGTTCTCCACCCAAATTTTGGGTCATCATAAAACCCACCAAGCCACCATTTCCCAGGGCCCTATGTGATAGTAGCTATGCAGAAGGCAGCTCAAGAGTAGGGCCTAGGTGTTAGAAGATGTCTTCTACATCTTTGAAAGCATCAATTACTCACCTCTTCTCTAGTAACTATGCTGGGGAGTTTGCCCAAAGGATGAACATACCCTGCCAGTTATGTAGTTCAATGATGCAGGACCCTAGTGTATGATTGCACAGGGTAAATCTGGAGTGGGACAGAAGCAGCAAGATGGAGAGAAAAGGGCAGAGCTATGGGGCAGAGGACACTCACCTTGCAAAACATGGATGTTAGAGCTACAGGAGATACCATAGCCACAGGGACTTGGCAACAAGTACAAAGGATATGTCTATATTGCAATGGAACACCTGCAGCTGGCCTGTGCCAACTGACTCAGGCTCATGCGATTCAGGCAAGGCACTATTTAATTGTGGTGTAGAAGTTCAGGCTCTGGTAGGAGCTCGGGTTCTGGGACCCTGCAAGAGGGGAAGATTCCAGAGCTCAGGCACCAGCCTGTGCCCAAATGTCTACACCACAATTAAACAGACTCTTAGCCCAAGTCAACCGTCATTGGCCAGCTGCAAGTTTCTCTATAGCCTAGGAGGAGGACTCTTTGTTCCAAGGTACCCTTCAGTGCACAGCGCAAATGCAAGTTGTACGTTGAAAGAAGGTTAGCAAGTTAGCAAGAAAAAATTTCTCTATGGAATTTCACATCCTCAATGGCATCTCTCAGTAATTGAATATTTGATTAGGGCACATAAATAAAAGACATTTGAAACTGAAAATCAGTATAAAAAAAAATTGTGCAGTGTTACTTAGCCCCACTTTCATGAACCTATCCTACATTGATCTTGTCACTGACAACCTCCTCACACATTGCCACACTTTATTCAGACCCCAATGTACTGCATTTATCTGATTCGGACTGTCAGCTATTTTGAGCCGGGTCCCTGCAATGTTGTGGTATGTAAGGCACTAGCTATATTTACGACACTACAGATAACACAATAACGTCAGCAAAACAAACAAGGAATCCTGTGGCACTTTTTAAAGACTAACAAATTCATTTTTCGCATGCCCTTTTGTGGGCGAAGTCCCACATCATCAGATTCCAGAAAGGAGAAAAAATTGACGAAGTAGGACTTCACCCACGAAAGCACATATAAAAAATATATTTGTTAGTCATTAGAAGTGCCAGAGGATTCCTTGTTCTTTTTGCTGAACACCACACACAGCTACCCCTTTGAAACAATAACATCAGATTTTCTTTGACACTTGCTGCATTGGATTAACAGCTAAATGCAACTAATTAGTAGTGGCTGCCTAGCTATAGAATCTTTTGGAACAAAGAATATTACTACCCTAGTCATCAATTTCTATTCTGTTTAATAAAAATTAACTTTTTCACCCTTCTTTTTTGCTTTTTTAAAAGGACAGTAACTAGAAAAGAAATAATGTTCCAACTAAAAGACCAGCATATTAAAATCTAAGCCCAGATTTTATATGTTCAGTAATCGTAATTTTTAATTTTAATTATAAACAGTCTATATTACAATAAAATAATTAACTAGTAATTGTTTATAAAAATGCAAGTGACAGTTAAAAAGTGAAATTGGTAGCTAAAAGTAATGTATCATTATTTCTATGCAATTATACATTGCCGCTTTAATAACATTAATTGAGATAGTTATAGTGGTAGAAATAAAATACTGATTTTTATGAGCTTTTCTCTAGCCAGTTCTTAAAATTACACTTTTTTTAGTTGCTTGGTTTTGTTTATTGAACAAACTGCTCATTATATTTAACAACTTAGAGCATCTAATAACTGACATGCCTTCCCAGAAAATTCACGTTAATTGGTAATTTCATGATACATGTTAAGGTATGAAGCATGTGCTTTAGTTGACTTGAATTTTATTTCCTAAATATTAGTTCTATATATAAAAAAGTGTCAGATGCAACAAACATTAGCACATTGATAACTATCCTGCTTCCTTCAGAAAAATACTCTAAATATTTCTCATGTCAACATTTCTCTTGTTTAAGTTGAGCTACAGAAAAAAGATGAACTAAACAAAAGTCACTCTGCTGC
Organism: Pelusios castaneus; assembly: GCA_007922175.1. Taxonomy (NCBI): domain Eukaryota; kingdom Metazoa; phylum Chordata; order Testudines; family Pelomedusidae; genus Pelusios; species Pelusios castaneus. Next base: position 501,107 of record ML685782.1, read on the forward strand.
CAGTTTCTCAATCTGGACATCTTTGTTTAAGGTTTGACTTGGCTTAAATGAACGAATTAATATTGACAAAAACATCAACTAAGCTAATGAGTTGTTAGTTAAGGCAATAAACATGTCACATTAGAGTCAGCGCAGTAAAGAGGTAATTAGCCCTGGAAAAGCTCCACTGATTGGATCTGTTGAGATCCTTTGCTCTTAACCTTTGAGTCCATTATCTAGTGCAGGACAAGTAGTGGCTATGCTAATGTGAATTCGCCAATACACATCAGCCTTGCTACTTGCATTAGCAAGTCTGTGCTAATACTGGTGTCTTAATATTTATAAGATGTTTATTAACAAATCTATGCACTAATTCCAAAATGATACAAATCTAGGTGTACTGACAAAGGTGCAATATAAAAAGTATTAAAATATATTTAAATATAATTATAAAATGGCCTGGGGGCCTGGTAAAATTACAGAGGTTGCAAGCAAATTTTGCAATTGATTTGAGTTTTTTGCTTTTTATTCTATAAGAAATAATGTAATCATTTGTAAATTGATGCTGCAGTGTATCATACAGTTCTCTCCTCTTTTGCTGGTAATTTGCATATCCTTTAAAAATACATCTCTTGGCAAAATGGGAATAACAATGGCCAATGTATGTCGGTGATTACAGAAATCTTTAAGAAAAACTTCATGAACAAGGTTTTCAGTGAAAATACTCAAGCTGCTTTTATTGAACAATAGCAGCTCAATAAATGACTTTCTTATATAATGTACATAAAAACACGGTTTTATGTCTAATTCCAAAGGGGGAGCCGTGTTAGTCTATTGTAGAAAGACAACAGAGTCCTGTGGCACTTTTAAAGACTAACAGATTTATTAATCGCATGAGCTTTCGTGGGAGAAAATCCCCAAATCCCAAAATGTCTGACACTTTATTTAAAAGCTGCGCATAGATAGTGATATAAAAAGAAATATATTAAATGAGTATTGATAATTTTGTAATTGGAAGTAGCTAACCATCCTTTTTAATTTAAGAGAAGTTTTTTCATTTATTGTGATTCTCCATCTCCAATTTGGATTTGCTTCCCCCCTACCCCATTCCCCACATGGAAATGTCTAGTGGGGTGGAAGGGTGATGGACAATTATTTCTCGGCATGCACCGTGGGAACAACACAGAGAGTGATGAAGGAAAAGAGAAGCTTAAAAACCAGAAAGAAATCAGAATGGTGGCTCCAAGCCAAAGACAGATGCCACAAGCAAGTAAACACGTTTTAACAGTAAATTACAATTTTATGTCTTTAAAATTAAGTTGCATTTTTGACTGGGCAATAGTAACCTGCATCACTAGAATATACACACAATATTTCCGTTCTGGAGTTCTAATACTTTGCGTTTTTCTGGTGCCTTTCATTTGAGGACGTCAGTATGCTTTACAAACCACTCTGGTTGGTTAAGTATTATTATTCCCATTTTGCAGATGTGGGAATGGGTTAAATGACATGCCCAACATTATGCAGAAAATCAATGGCAAACTGATCTTTGTTTCTTAGTCCTGTACTTTAGCCACTAGATTAAACTCCCACTAAATAAACATGATAGACATCAGCCATGCATGTTAACTTGTTTCACCTCCCCCCCATCCCTGCTTATTTATAGTGATTGTTCTGTCCCAGATTTCCACTCACCACTTACTTCCTGGTCACTCTATATATTTAGTATAGCTTTCAGGAGGAATAACTTTCCGTAGTTACAGCAAATTACAATCTCTCTGGGTGAAATTCACTCCCCACATGCAGCAAAACCAAATGAATGTCGAGATGTTATGAGGAGGAGGAGGGAATCAAATTGTTAGATAACTAGCTAAATGCAAGACCTATCTCAAGAAGAAAAGGGGTGAGAGACCATCCTCTATATAATCTCAATGCAGGGAATTTCAACAACTTGCACTGTCCTACTCCTCTGTAAAGTGGGTATAACATGACTTTCTTCTCTAATAGTGGGGATTTGTTCAGCCTAAATTAACTGTTTGTCAAGTGCTCTGAGCTTGAAGATCCTCCAACAAAAAACAAAAACAAACAAGGAGTCCTGTGGCACTTTTAGGCTATGTCTACACTTGCTAAAATTAGTTTGAACTAACTAATTCGAACTAATTTTAGTTAGTTCGAATTAGCTTAATTCGAACTAGCATGGCCACACTGGAATGTTAGTTCGAACTAAGCAACCTTAGTTCGAATTAGCGATCCCCATTCATTTCAATGGCCACATTGGTTAATTCGAACTAGTTAGTTCGAATTAACCCCTTAGTTCGAATACCCTATTAGAACTTATTAGTTCGAATTAAGGAAGCCCTTAATTCGAACTAACTAAAGCCTAGTTAGTTCGAATTAAGCCTCCTTAATTCAAACTAATTTGCCAGTGTAGACATAACCTAAGAGACTAACAAATTTATTTATCGCATGAGCTTTCGTGGGAGAAAATCCCACTTTGTCAGACGCTTCAAAGCATTAGTCTTTAAAAGTGCCACAGGACACCTTGTTGGTTTTGCTGACTTAGACGAACATGGCTACCCTTTTGGAACTTGTCAACCAAACCCAGTTATTAACTTTTTGTGACTGTTGTTCTTTGAGATGAGTTGCTAATGTCCATTCCTTGCTAAGTGTGTGAGCACCATGTGCACGGCTACCAGAGATTTTTGCCTTAGCAGTATCCATAGGGCTAGCTCTGGTGCTCTTGTGCTGGTAGATGAGGGCTGCCAGCTCAGTACCCTTTCAGTTCCTCCTTGCTGCCAATTCTGACGGCAGTAATTGAAGGTGGGTCATGGAACTGACATGAGCAACATCACAAAAAAACCCACAAAACGGTTACAAAAGGTCAGTAAACATTTTTTCTTCTTTGTAGTGCTTGCTCATATTGATTCCATGCTAGGTGACTCATTAGCAGTATCAGTGGAGGTCAGAGTTCATGGATTTGCCATCTGCAGCTCAAAGCTGGCATCACCCTGGACCTGCTGGATAATGATATAATGGGATGAAAAGGTATTGACCAAGAACCAGGTAGCAGCTCTACAGATGTCATGAATCGGCACCTGTACCAGGAAGGCAATGAGGCTCAAGCCATGATAGAGTGGACTATAAGGATTTCTGATGGAGGCACTTGTACCTGCTCATAACAGAACTTGATACAGGAAGTTAACCACAAGGAGACCCTTGGAAGGAAACCAGAAGGCTTTTCATCCTTTTTTACCAGTGTAACAAAGAGCCGTGTGGCCCTGCTGAAGGAGTTAGTCCTCTTGATGTAGAAGGCCACGGTCTATCTAACATCCAGGGTGTGCCATCTAGGTTCTTCACTATATCTGTGTGGTTTGGGGAAGAACACTGAGAGGAACATGTCCTGGTTATTATGAAACTATGGCATTTCTGTTGGAAGGCTGGGAGTGTTGTAGCTGGACCCTGTCCTTGTAAAACACTGTATTATGGTGGTTTCAAGTGAGTTTTCTGATCTCAGAAACCTTTGTGCCAAGTAATCGCCACTAAGAAGGTGATCTTCAATGAAAGGAGCAGCAGATAGCAGGAAGCCAATGGTTCAAAGGGTGAGGGGGGGAGGGGACATCCATGAGTCTTGATAGAACGAGGTTCTGGTCTCATGGAGGTATAGGATCCCTGACCTGAAGGTAAAGTCTCTCCAGGCCTTTAAGGAATCTGACTGTCATTTAGTGAGAAAAGACTGATCTATCCTTGACTGTAGGGTGAGAGGCCAGAATTGCCACTGTCAAAGTCTACAGCTGGGGAGCACTGAAAGAATTCTGCTGTCTGTCTCTTTCTTAGCCTTGAGTTCTGGCTGTTTCTGGATTTGTATTGTTTTTCTCATCTCTATGTCTGGGAAAAGTCTCGTTGACCTCAGAATGTTTTTACCAGGGCGGGGTGAAGTGCATCTGGGGAGGAGTGCCTTTTTAACCCATCAGAGACTGTATTTGTTTACTGTAACATGAACTAAAGTCTAAAAGAGGAAGCTGTTGCTACATCACAGGTCGGAGATTTCCTTTGTGCTCTCCCTGTGAGCGCTCCCGTATACAGATTTAAGTAAAGGCTTGCTAATCACCCTTAAGAGGTTTGCATTTTTCCTTGACACCACCAGATGAACCTTCTTCTATGAGAGGACTAGACCTTAATGTTTAAGACGCAACAAACAGTCGAATATGGACTTCACCGAAGACTGGTAAGCTAAGATTTTCTGACTCGAAGCTCAACAGGAGAATCTTTCCATTTGGCCAGATATGCCACTCTGGTGGAGGATTTTCTGCTGTCTATCAAGATCTGCTGAACATGAGTTGAGCGAGCCCGCTCATCAGCCACACAACCACCATGCCATGAGGTGCAGGGTTACTACGGCTGAGTTTAGAATATGGCCGTGGTTCTGGGAAAGGAGCTCCAGCCATAGTGGCAGCTCCAGTAGGGGTCCAGTTGATAGCTCTTGTAGTATGCTGAACCAGTGTTGTCATGGCCATGCAGGAGCTATTAGAATCACATTCACCTTGTCACACTTGATCTTTAACCGGAACTTGTGAATCAGTTGCATTGGTGGGATGACATACATGAGTGTTCCTGCCCACAGAAGAAGGAAGGCATTGGATAGGGAGCCCTTGTCAAGACTAAAGATTGAGTGGAACTTGCAACATTGGACCAACCACTGACCATTCCTGTAGCTAACCTGCTATTGTGGGACCCCCATCAAAATCTATGCCCCGATGTCCAGGGCTGACTGGGTTGTGAGCGAGTCCTACTTCTCATAGACTCTACGGTCAGAAGGGACCAAATATGATAATCTAGTCTGACCTCCTGAGCAATGCAGACCACAAAACCTCACCCACCCACTCCTGTAATAAACCTCTAACCTATGACTGAGTTATTAAAGTCCTCGAATCAAGATTTAAAGACTTTAAAGTACAGAGAATCCACTATCAATTGAGCTGTGCCTCATGCTACAGAGGAAGGCAAAAAAACAAACAAACCCCAGAGCCCTTGCCAATCTGCCCTGGGAGAAAATTCCTTTCTGACCACAAATATGGCAATCAGTTAAACCCTGAGCACATGGGCAAGACTCACCAGCCAGACATCCAAAAAAGAATTCTCTGCACCAACTCAGAACCCACCCCATCTAATGTTCCGACTCAGGTCACTGGCATATCCACCACCAGTAGACAAAAATTGGTCAATTGCCAAACTAAGCCGTCCCATCATACCATCCCCTCCATAAATTTATCAAGCTTAGTTTTGAAGCCAGCTGGTTTTTTTTTTTTTTTTTTTTTTTAAACTCCCACACCTCCCCTTGGAAGACTATTCCAAAACTTTACTCCTCTGATGGTAACAAACCTGCATCTAATTTCAAGTCTAAATTTCCTGATGGACAGTTTGTATCCATTTGTTCTTGTGTCCACTTTGACACTGTACTCAAATAATTCCTCTCCTTCCCTGGTATTTATCCCTCTGATGTATTTATAGAGATCAATCATATCTCCCCTCAACCTTCTTTTGGTTAAACAAGTCAAGCTCTTTAAGTCACCTCTAATAAGGCGGGTTCTCCATTCTGCGGATCGTCCTTGTAGCCCTTCTCTTCCATTTTGAATTCATCTTTTTAAACATGGGAGAGCAGAACTGCACACAATATTCCCGGGAGGTTTCACAAGTGTCTTGTATAACGGTACTGACGCTTCCCTATCTCTATGGGAAATACCTCTTCTGATTAATTGGCTTTTTTCATAGCCATATCGCATTGGTGGGCTCATAGTCATCATGGGATCAACCAGTATGCCCAGACCGTTCTCCTCCTCAGTCACTTCCAACTGATGCATCCTCAACTTACAGGAAAAATTCTTATTAGTCCATAAATGTATGAGCTTGTACTTTCCATTATTAAATTTCATCCTATTCCTAATACTCCAGTTTACAAGGTCATCCAGATCTTCCTGTGTGATATCCTGATCCTTCTCTGTATTGGCAACATCTCCCAACTTGGTGTCATCCACAGACTTTATTAGCACATTCTCACTTTTTCTCCCAAAGTCAGTAATAAAAAGGTTAAATAAGATCAGTCCCATGACCAATCCCTGAGGAACTCTACTAGTAACCTCTCTCCAGCTTGACAGTTCACATTTCAGTATGACCTGTTGCAGTCTCCCCTTTAATCAGTTCCTTATCCACCTTTCTATTTTCATATTAATCCCCATCTTTTCCAATTTAACTAATAATTCCCTATGTGGAACTGTATTAAATGCCTTACTGAAATTTATGTAAATTAGATCCACCACATTCCCTTTATCCAAAAAAATATGTTATCTCAAAAAAGGAGATCAGGTTCGTCTGGCACAATCTCCCTTTTGTAAAGCCATGTTGTACTTTATCCCAGTTACTGTACACATTGATATCCTTAAGTATTTCTCTTTCAAAAAATTTTCCAAGACCATGCCTACAACCAAAGTCAAACTAACAGGCCTATAGTTACCTGGATCACTTTTTTCCCTCTTTCTTGAAAATAGGAACTACGTTAACAATTCCCCAGTCACGCAGTACAATGCCTGAGTTTACAGATTCATTAAAAATCCTTGCTAATGGGCTGGCAATTTCATGTGCCAATTCCTTTAATATTCTTGGATGGAGATTATCCAGGTCACTTGATTTAATCCCATTAAGCAGTTCGAGTTTAGCTTCTACCTCAGATATGGTAATTTCCACCTCCATATTGTCATTCCAATTAGCTAGCCTACCATTATCCCCAAACCCAGACTTCTGAATCTGAAAAGGATAGATCTTCCCAAAGGGGACTACGGTGGAGCCAATGGGGCTTTCACCTGGCTACAACGTGATGCCAGAGAAGGGTGCCATGGGGAGGAAGATTGGTGCCTGACTTCCCAGGAATGGTGCTACTCGGGAGGAGAGTGGCGATGAAGCAGTGAATGGGACGGAAACAGAGTTGTGTGGATTGGTGCCATGAGTTCTATGCCAATTGCCAAGTCATTGGTGACCGGCGCACAGATGACAAAGACTGGTACCAGGGTGACTGGGATCGGTGATTTCCTGCTGAGACAAGCGTCTCAGTGTCAGACTGAGTGAGTGCATTGCCAGAAACCAGTGCAGTGATGGTCCTTGCGGGTGACCGGGTGCGGGATGTTATAAATCGGTGCTGGGATTCTGTGGTGTGGTGCCTCTCAAGCGCCCACTGCGGTGGTCCTATCACAGGTTTTCCCCTGGAAGTTAGTGCCCTTGCCAAGCCTGGTGCCAGGGGAATGTCTTCAGGAGTGGGCGCGTTGGCAGGGTCACAGCTGCAAGACCTAAAATGCCTCAGACATGAAAGGCACTCATCTTTTGCTCGCAGGAGTTGGAATTATAAGCGGAGAAGCTCCTGCTGCCCAGACATGGACAACTGGCCCAACAAGAGTCCTGTGACCAACCCCAACTTCTTGTTGTTTTTGGGTGTAGGGGAATGGTCTCTGTCTGAGCACTGCTTCTGATGCTGTTTCTGTGGTGGGGGCGAAGTGGAGCAGAACTGAGAAGGGTGCTGGTGATATGCTCTGTACTATTGCTAACGTACTCGGCTTCAAGTTGGAGCAGGGTGTTTCCAAGGCCAGTCAGTGCCATCTCCCTCAGCAGGGCTTTCTGATGAATGTTCCTGTCCTTTCTGGTTCATGATCTGAAGCCCTTACAGATCTTTCACTTATCTCTTCCGTATGTCTTTAAACAAACTATCATGGGGATCATTGAGCTGGAAGGGCTTATGGTAGGTAGAATGTAGCTTGAAGCCTGGTTACAGGGGCATGCCCCATTCCAAGGCAAACAGCCCAGTGGGACTATAGATACCTAATTTCTAGCTATTAACCAGATACCAAGAAAGAAAAAACATTTTACAACAACTATAATAGTAACTATGAAACACTTGCAACTGCGCACGCGTGAGAGGAGTTCCATAACTGTCACAGGCAGGAAGAAGGAGTTGAGAGGGTGCATGTCTGGTGGCATCTCATATACCAGTACATGAGCATGGGGCTCCAGAAGGTGCCAGAGCTGGCCCTACGGATACTGCTAAGGCAAAAATTTCTGGTAGCTGTGCATGTGGGCATGCATACATACATGGAATCGACATGAGCAAGCACTCAAAGAAGAAATAATTATACCAAATATAATTTTTTAACTATGTTCACTGACATCTTATCTCTGTTTTTCAGGAAATTCCTTCTAGACTGGGAATTTTTTCAGACACTGACACTGATTTTTCTCAACTAATTTTGTGATGGCTCAAATTCTTCTCTTTCGGCCTGCTGCTGATGTGTATTTTGCACCACTCTCAAACAGATCGGAAGACAGCAACTTAGGGAATCACAAATGGCAGTGTCCAGATTTCAAAATTATGAGTGTGATTTTATTTCCTTTTTACAAACATGCATGTATTTTATACTAAGGGTATGTCAGGACAACAAAAGTTGCACATAGGCTTGTCTACATGAGTTAGTGAGTGTGAGTAACAGCAGAGTACAGAGCATAGTGGGCCTCCGTAGGTACAGTACAAGTATGGCCCAGACCCTGAATATGTCGTCGGTTCACTAATACTCTGAAATCCATGCTATGCTGTTTTCATTGCAACTGTTACCCACTCTAGATGGTTTTAAGTTAGCACAGGCAGACTAGCCCATGCACAATTTTGGTAGTGCAGACATACCTTTAGGAGGCAGGTAATTCCTGATGGAGACTACTTTTTGTTCAGAATAAATTGCCATTTAGAAATAAGATTTGAGTTGATCCTAAATATGTTAGAAAAACAAAATATTTTAAAATGATTCACACTATCTATATTCGAATTCCATAACAGATGAGACCATCCAAAAAACCCATAACAAAGGCTCGTCTGTAGACACACTGTATATTTTGGATGCTTTTATTAAATGCCGTGTCATTAACAAACTCTCACTTGGAACATCCTCAGGTGGAAAAAGAGGAATGAATAACTTGAAGAAGCTCAAAGGGGTAGTTATGCTAGTCTAGTTCAGCAAAACAAGCAAGGAGTCTGGTGGCACTTTTAAAAACTAACAAATTTATTTATCGCATGAGCTTTCGAAAGAGAATATCCCACGTCACACGTTTGAAGCGATTTTCTCCCGTGAAAGCTCATGTGATAAATACATTTGTTAGTCTTTAAAAGTGCCACCAGACTCCTTGTTTCTTTTTCAAAAAGCCTGAATTACTGTACAGCTATTATCTGTACCTCATGTGTTTGTATGAGCAATGCACAGGCCAAATATGCAAAGAATTATATTGCATTGTTTATCTCCGCTTAATCATTTTGTGCCATGTTTCATTCATTATACAGTGATCCAAAATTAATTCCTCTTGATGTTTTAGGTTAACTAAATTTGGCTGCAGTCAGGGCCAGATCTGCACCTACCTGCCACACTGATGTGTGGGGAACAATAGGACATTTACTATACAGTAAATCAATAACTACTATCTAGCTTAGTCTGAGTAATTTCAAAAGGGACAGGAAGCAATTAGCAGTCTCATGTCTTATTGGTCAAACCACAGTTGTAATATTTTTGACTCCTGCTCTTCTTTCACTTATGAGTACTCAAATATAGCCCCTTTTATCACACATGGCACAGAAGGTTTAATGCATTTCTCGAAAACTATGTATATAAAACAATCTTTGTTTATTTTGTCACTCTCTCCTAGCATTTTAAATGTGAACAAGACAATTGAGAAAATGTTGAATCTTATTTTGTGAAAATACTAACAGCATATTTTAATACTTTTACTTGTTATTGTTTGATAAATGACTGATTAAAAGTATTTTAAATAAATTAATTTAGTAGTTGGTGTATCTAGTGTGGCTGCATAACAGCTTAATTTAAAATTAGCAGAAGTGTATGTTTTAAAGATTTTCACAAGTCACTATATTCTTATTCCTGTGAATTTTTAAAAGTTAAGGTTGTTTTTAAAACTGTAGAAATCTTAAGACTTTGCTAGTTTGAGAAAAATGAAGATGAACTATTATGAAGAATATAGCATCCTATTAAACCTATTCTGTCTTCATATCTTAAGAGGCATTAATGATTTCAGCCAACTTTCCTGGAGTGAACATGAAGACAGAATTTTCCTCACAATTTATAACAACCTCTCACAAGCACAAAAATTAAAATGTTTTAAATTAAATACTTTCCCCCCATCAAATACACATTTTTGGTCTTTTATTGTAGGGTTACTAGAAGCTGTAACTATTTGAACATGGCAAGTCCAAAATTAAATTTTTAGTTTACCTTTTTCAAAATGTACCTCTCTGTTTTAAACATGCCTTAGTAGAACATATGCATCTGCATACAAAGTATAATAATCCATTCTGAAGAGTTAAGACAACAGAGAAATATTATTTGATCTCAGAAAAGTAAAAGTTCAATTGTTATATTAAAACATGCAGGTTAAACAAGAGTGTCTCAGTGTCGAACACCTAATCCTCAGGGTAACAAATTTTCTATGAAATAATAAACCTATATATGCTTTGTAAATTAGGTCTATGAATGGTGAGGGTCTATATGAATGACTCCATAAATTATATTAAAATTAGCTCAGATATTATTTTAAAAAATCCACAGAGAAAAAGGCAGAGAGAGAAAGAAGAAAAAAATATTTAAAGCAGTTGGTTTGCCAGTCTTTTCTGTCCAACTCTGGCCTAGTTAAACTGATCTAACAATGCTATTTTTCTTCCGCTCAGCATCTGCAGTGGGTGAATCAAATGTGAAAGCAAGATCAATTCCATTCCAAGACAGTAAATGAGCTTTAGATCAGACTTGTTTCAATTTATGGAAAGAACCCAAATATACCAGGTTAAGTGCATTCTTACTCTGACTATTAAACTATATCATAGGGCTATGGAAAGAGTAAACAATCATTTTTTTCTCAAATTTGTTTATGATCTAGCAAGGAGGAGAAAAATCAGTATGTCTGTTCTCTAATTGTCCATCAAATTTTACACTATAATTCCCAATTGTTAAAATTAATTTTATAACACTATTAAACTACGTTATTTACTTTAACTTTTAAAGTAGTACTAAATGCCATTACTTTAAAACTTGATTATCTTTGAAACATCATATATAAAGGTTATTTTATGGAAATTGGCTGTACTTTATATTAAATATTTGATCATGCTGCTTTAATAGGTCAATCTCACAAAACCTTTTATATTCTAAATGATATCTGCTAATAAGGTTTTAAACCTTGGACAGGACTGAGAACTCCCTCTTCATGCTAGTGGAAGTTGTTCACTTGAGTAACCCCATTAAAACTAATGTGAGTTACTGGTTTACAAGTTGGCACTCTCTAAAACGTGTATTTCTGACATCTAAAAGCAGCAGTACTGAACAAGGAAATCTTAAGTTCTTCTTGAACAACAGCAATTGCTTTATCTGCATAAAACCCAAGTAAGAAACGGTTACTTACTGTAACCGTGGTTCTTTGAGACATGATGCAGATGTGTATTCCACATAGGTGTGAACTGGAAAATTTTGCCTAGCAATACGCTTGGAAAGGCAGCATTTGCGCCTTGTTGCCACAGTCCCTCCCCTGGTTATATGAGGCAGTACCATCCCAACCGCTGCTCAGTTTGTTTGCACTGAATGCACAAAGACTAGACTTCAAAGCAGAGAGGATAGAGGGTGGGTCATGGAATACACATCTGCATCGCATCTTGAAGAGCTACAATAGTAGTAAATAACCACTTCTTCTTTGTTGAGGAGATGCAGCCCTCTATTCCACTTTGGTGACTCACAGGCAGTACCACCCAGGAGATGGGATACAGACTACCTAAATAAGGATTGAAGGGCTGACTGCTCTACTAAAACTTGCATTTACCCTGGAAGATGCTGTATAGCATAATGGTTCACAAATGTGTAGACGGACTACCATGTAGGAGCCCTGTCTATGTCCAATAAAGACATCACTGAGAAACTGTATTGATATGGCTAGTGCTCTCACAGAATGAGCTCGCACCAGCTGATGTGTAGCTGAAGTTACTTCATATGCAGTCTCGATATAGTATGTTATCTATTTAAGGATTGTATATGAAGAAGGCACTTGCCCTTTCGTACAATCTTCATATGACACAAACAGGTGAGGCGAAACATGGAATGGTTTAGTCCTGTCCAGACAGAAAGCTAGACATCGCCTGACATCTAATGTATGGAGACACTGCTCTTCCAGAGATGAATGTGGCTCTTGAAAGAACACAGATAAATATACCATCTGCTTCAAATGAAACTGAGATACCAGTTTAGACAAAAATTTGGGGTGTGGTCATAAAATCGCTTTGTCCTTAGAGGATTATGTACAAGGACACTCTGCCAACAGAACCTACAACAGAGTTTCCCTGTGGATATTATTTCTTCTAGGTTTCCCTGTGGATATTATTTCTTCTAGGTATGCAGTCTTCTGACACAAAATCAGAAAAGGATAATATGGCAAGGGCTCAAACAGATGTCTCGTTAAGCTGCTAGAACCATGTAAAGGTCCCACAAAGGAACTAGCTCTCGGACCAGAGGACGGAGAAGCAGCAGCCCTTTTCATAGTTTAGAGGTTTATTATGAGAGTGGGTAGGTGATCATATCGGTCCTTTCTTACCTTAGAGTCTATAAGAATCTTGCTACCCTGGCCTTGGAAAAGACTGATCTTCCCTGAAGTGGAACTGCAATTGACTGTGGAAGGGAAACATCAGAATGTGGTTCTGACAGACCCACATATTCTGTGGTCCACCCAGCGAATTGGGTTATAAATGATGCATCCTTGGCAAAGTCCTGGACCAGGGGAGGGATTGGGAAAAAAGGCAGAGGAGGTCCACTGCTGCTTGATGTGCCACCAGCGTGGAAGCAGTCGGTGCCAGCATCATTCTTGTCAGACCAGACTCTGAGTGCCCTAGAGCTAAAACCGAAAGTTGGCATGTGGTCTCTGACCTCCCTGCACAGTACTGGTGAGCGACTGATAGAACCTGCTCCACGCTGCATGCTGGCATTCACACTGTACCAGTCCACGTGCCTTCTGGAGGAGGCAGTGAGGTCCCTCACAACCCGGAGCAGCCTCAGTCAGCCTTATGTGACCTATTCCTTGATACACTTGACCAGGAGGGATTCCTCCATCTTTTCAAAGAAGGCACCATCTTCAGAACACAAAGTTGCAGCGCTTTTGGAACCTGAGGATGACCTTAAATCCAACCAACACAGGCCTCAGTGCCGAAGCAAGCCTCATGTCTTGTTCCAGCAGGTGCTGTTTTAGACAAAGATCTCTGAATCGATGTCGTGAATGATTTGCAACTCGAACACTGTTTCTTGAGGAGGGTTTCACTTATGTGGAATAAGCACCATTTGTGGGGACCACTGGTGGGGATTGCTCTGACATGGCAGACCATAAATAAACCCTAATACTTGAACTAAAGCTAACACAATCTAACTGACACTATACCATTAGTACTAATTAACTGTATACAACTAGAAAAAAATCACTAAGAAATAGAACAGTTGTGAGGTTAAGCACCGACACAAGCCACGGAGAGTAAGAGGGAACTAAGAGGGGCCAGGGCAGCATCACTTCAAATCCTGGAGAGGGGCTATGGCCATGGGGGCCATCCCACTATAGGTTCTGCTATGCAAAATTCTCTGGCTCTGGACAATGCATGCACACACCTAAATGGAATACATGGCTGCATTTATTCAAAGAAGAACATGGAACTATTGGGATTAAGAGTGTATATGTACATAAAAGTTTTGGGAAGTGAAATCAAGCCCCAAACCAGAATTAGGATGTAGGGCTATAGACAATTTTCCCCACTCACTAACTCTCACTATTACTCCACTTGAAGGGCTGTAGCTGATCCATGTCGTTAAGATCATGTGTAAGTGCCACCAGACCTTTTGACCCCTTGACTCACCTTCCTCACACCTTCACAACACTGACAACTGTTGGTTATGGCAGCAAAACCTACAGCCATTCATCTACTTCACAACTGGTTACAATTTTTATTCCACACAACTAACTTATTAGATTCCAATAGAGACCTTTCGTGATGCTCATCAGAAAACAAGCAATGAATACAAGAAAATCTTTAATACTTAGATAACAATTTGTGCAACTATGATATAATCAGTTGTGAAGTAAAGTAACAGTTATATGGCTTAATACCCCTTTAAGCAATGCTGTTCTTTGTTGTACATACTAATGGTTAAAAAAATACCAGTTAATTCTTATATTATTTTGGGAGCAGAGGTACCCTTCTCAGATATGTATGCATAGTGGTGTTCTTATAGTTTCTAAGCACTACCAAAATTCTCAAATAATAAACAATAATTAAAGAACTGTACGAACTACAGATGTCTGTTTCTGAATTCCCCTAACAAAATAAATCTACTTTCAAATTTCAGCTTCCAGAATATGAATATCAATTGACCATTTGATGAGAAATATATGTTCCTCTTGCACCGTAACGACAGTATTAAAAAAATGCAAGAAGATATCTTCAAGCAACCTAACTTCCACTTTTTAAAAAAATAATAAAAGATCTTAAGCAGCAGCATTCCAAAAAGATACATATGTAAATAAAATCACTTTTTAATTGGAAGAAAAACCAGAAAAGAAAACATATAAAACACGCGACTGTGTTAGTGAATCAAACAAAACAAAGTTTCTTTTAAAAATACAACTGGCTCCCTGGCACATTAGCCACCATTCTCCATACCTAGTATTAAGCAAATCTTAGCACTAGACTATGGTCTTAGCATCCTAATAAATTTTATATATATACATATACATATACATACACACACACACTTGTTGGCCCAAGCAATGAAGATTGGGAGCCCCCTATTACAATTCCAGGTCCAAAGGCAGAACAGTCAATGGTCCCCTGCATCCCTAGAAAAAGATGGCTGAGGTTCGTGACCATCAATGGCAGGAAAAGCTTCCACTTAGGGAGTCTAGTTCCCCATTCCTTGTTTTCTGCA